>CAVNZK010000029.1:3000000-3361261 GCA_963693345.1 Pieris melete
CTTTGAAGAGAGGGTTGCTTATGGCGGTGGCTCATGGACTGTCTGGGGCGGTATATCCGCGAGCGGCAAAACTCAACTTGAGCTTGTTACGGGACCACGGCTGCCAACATTAAATGCTGAAAGGTACATTCTTGAGTGCTTAGAACCTCACGTGATGCCATACGCGGACTATGTGGGCCCAAATTTCCTTTTTATGCATGATAATGCAAGAGCCCATACGGCCGGCATCGTCAGAGAATATCTTCGGGATGTGAACATCGCAGTTATGGACTGGCCAGCCAGCAGCCCAGATATGAACCCCATTGAGCACATGTGGGACGAGCTAAAAAGACGTGTTAGGGCTCGTCAGCCAGTTGCCCAGACGATGCAGGAATTGAAAACTGCCATAGAAGAGGAATGGGAGATGAACCCTCAAAATTTCATAGAGCGGTTGATAAACTCTATGCCTAATCGTATGAGAGCTGTCGTAGATGCCCATGGAGGCAACACGCGTTATTAAATTAAACCTTTATTTGATAAAACACGTTTTTTATTCAAAAATCAACTGACTTCATCAAGGCGCCTACCCGACTTGTTAGGCGTATCTCCATGTGGTGTGGTATTCTAAATTCAAATTTAAAACAATACGGTCGAAAAAGATGGTAAAATGTATCAGGTTCAAAACTGCATAAAAAATTTTTACACGACCTAATATAAATTTTTAGTTAGGACCAAAAGAAACTGAAAATGCAAGGTGGGCCAATAGATGTGTCCAGAAGTGTAAATTCCATACGTAGTACTGTAAACAAATCGTCAAACCGCAAAGATATGATAAGATAGCGAAATAATAAACGGATACACTTACTACATTTCAATATATTTTGAAGTAAGCATAATAATTACACCCAAATTTTTTACAAATTCTTATGAATAAATCACGTACCTAATGTATGAATTTTATGAAAATTTATTCACGCTGACCTCGTTCGACGTTTTTGACACTTGACACTACACTCTTTATATTAGGACTTTATACTTGGTTCATAATGTTACAAGGTCCACTTACCTGAGAAAAATATTAATTTTTAAGATTCCCCTAACTTGAACAGAATTAAATTACGGTATCCTTTTCCATTTCTCCTCTTTTGGTATAATGCCTATAGCAATCCCCAACGCCCTTAGGCGCCAATTAGTAAAATCTCTAATAATGACATCCCCCCATACTTAAAATCATTGATATGATTTAAGATTTGACACACTAAATTTGATGTGTTTTATAAGTCTGCCAACTTACCGAAACTTTGTTTATAATGCTCTCAATGAGGTTTAAGATTTCATTTAGTTTTGGTTATTATGGTTATTTTATTTTTTATCTTTTTAGTTTTAGTTATTATTTTTTGTTTTAATTTATTTTGTGGTTGTATGTTTAATATTTTCCTTTGATAGATTGCTTATGTTCTAATGTAATTTATGTGTGGATGTTAAATTTGTGATGTCATATTATCTTGTATTTTTTAGGCATACACATTGTTTTAGAACGTATAAATAAATAAATACATTAATAATATTTTGAGTCTAAATTAATTAAATAAACGTTTGTCACTTAATTATTATCAGTGATACTAGAACCACAAAACGTTCAATCGTTATTTGAGGTTGTTGTACGTTAGTAGTTAGTACGTTAATGAGTCGGAAGATCAGGCATGAGTCAAACTCTCGCAAACCACGACTACTGGAAAGCACTCGAAGCGTCCAGTACATCGAGATTTGATGATATTATGAAAAATTCTTTAGTTTGGAGAATTAATTTATTTGCACTTCTTTGGTACGAATTACTATTAAAGTCACGTAAACAGTCTATTCAATCTGCACGACCATCGTATGTGTTATTTTCAGATTATATACTGTACTTATACGTGACTGTCAACTGAGCTTTGTGCAGTTCTTTAATTTTTCACATTTATCAAGAGTTTTTAAGAAAAAGTTACCGATCGCAGGCGAATGTCACATAAAAGAGGACCGCTAACTGCATTCTCTGAATTTTATTTTGCAAACATCAGAATGGTGTATATTCGTTTCTGATACGTAATAATTATACAACTTTAATACTATTTCGATGAACAAAAATTTTCGTGGATTGTTGGTGATCTATATTTTTTTTCATTAGCATCCTTTCTAAGTATAAAACTAAATAGAATATCTATTTTCTACCACAAAAGCGTATTTGTATGTGTCATTGCTTTATTTTACACAGATTATTATATCATCATATTTTTTATAATCGGAAAATATTTATAAAAATTAAACAAGTATTTGTATTATATTTGCGAGCTTCGTAAGAAAAATAATGCAAGTGGTTAAACAGGCTGTGAATTTTATCTTAACTTCCTTCTTTATTATATATTTGCGTTTATTAATTATTTTAATAAATGTACTTATAATTTCTTAATTACACAAAATTGAAAACATACAAAATAAAAAGTTAGGCAATCATGAATGAAGGTTGCCGGTTTCTGTTTGATTAAACAAGTTTAAGGAATATTGTTTTTGTTTTAAGATTATAAACAAAAACGCTCTTACCACGCAGTGTTGGCCTAGTGGTGGGTGCCATTCGCGTTACTGAGGTTGTGCACTAATGAACTCTCACTCGTTGAGCGCAGAGACATTCTCTCGTACAAGTCGATCGGATCCGAGGAAACCGGCATGCCAATGACCTAAATAGTCAAAGTGTGTCTGGCCTTTACTATACTACTATACTTGCCTATTAGAAAAACAGAGGATCCCGAAATAGATACAGAAATCTGAAGGCTGTAGCGCTGCTTTTTTGTATTTCCCTTTTGAATATTAGTTAATTGTACAAATAAATGTTACCAACTATATAATCTTATTCGAAACGAGAATCTTTTATTTCTTTATCTACTTTCTAAACATGCAAAATACCAATCGCCTTCCATAGAACTATGTATTTGAACGAGTAATTCAGCGTTGGACTGAAATATAGATAAACTGTAATATAATAACTCTAAACGAATAAAAATCGCTCTGTAAATATAAAAACCAAACAAGGCTTGAAAATTGTATGTAAAATATGTACCTATTGGAGAGACGCTCAGTCTAGATTACAGTAGAATTAAAGTTAAAAAAAGATACAGATATTCTTTGAGTGCCAAGATTAATGATGAATGAAAATTCCTTTCCTCGAAGAAAATTGAGCTTTTATCATAATTAAGCTTCACTAATGCATCTATTATATAACATCCATTAATGATAAAACCAATGATTGATGTCATTTAATGAGATGTCACGATCCACAAGAAATTATGATCTGAGTTGCTTTTACTACTAATTTATGCCCGTGTTTTCACCTATATTTTCATATCAAGTCATGATTATGGAAAGTAGCTGACACAACTGAAAATATAGTTGGATTTAGACGAGAGCGCAGTAAAGGTCCATCGGATCGGCACGGTTCTATCCAGTTCTTATTTGACGTTATCACGCAGTTCAAAATACCAGCCCCAACCAACTGAACTCGAATTTCAATAAAGTTCTCTTAGCAACGTGTTATCCCGGTTAAGTATGAAATGGTATCAGAAAATGGAAAATTGGCATTTAATAGGATGTATTCACTTTCCTTCAAGTGGTATTAAATTAAAATAAATGCATAAATAAGCATTTAATTTTTAAAAGCGTCCAAGTTATTAATATTTAATATACAAGGTCGTATCTCGCGAGACGTGTAACACGAATAAGTATGATTTAAATGTATGTATCTTTTTAGTTAAAATGTAAGAGATGTCCCTGGACACAATGGTAGGAGAGTAGATGGAGAAACAAAATATTAATCTAAAACTAATCTGATTGAACATTATGAAGCTTATCGTTTAGTTAGAATGAAGTCATTAATGTTTTCAACACAATGTTGAGCACACGTATTATATGTTTACTATTTATTCAATTTACGTTTTCTCGTCAATTTATTATTGACTCTGAAGATAATAAAACTGCGGATTGTGTACGGGATATTGTACTAAAAAATTTTGAATTTAAATCACAAATAACTGTCATTGATGGGGATAATTACAAGATATTACCCATTATTAATCAAATGCAATACACTTCCATGCAGATATTGACCACCACATCTAATAAATTCAGTCTACCTTTTAATAGAGAATATTTGATTATTACGAACAGTTGTGACGATTTCAAAAACAAATTTCATCGCATCACAATATCAACGACGTGGAGTGCAAATGCTAAACTTCTTGTTGTTCTTAAAAATGCTTACGATCCGAGATGTATTTTTGACATACTCCTAAACAAGCATATGACGAATGTAGTACTTCTGAATGATACAGCGACATTAGAGTTGTTGACTTATAATCCATACGACGATTTTGGCTGCGGAAAGCGATACAATAAAATGATTAAGCTGGGTCATTGCAAAAGACAATATTTATTCTTTGACAAACTTAACACTGGCATACGAAATTGTACATTTAAAGCATTGAGTGCCCATATGCCTCCTTACTCAATAGACCCCGCTACTAATCAATCTGAGTATAAAGGTATTGAACAATACATTTTGGAGTTAATAAGTGATAAAGAGGGATTCAGAATCAATTTTACCTACGATATAAATAGCGATGAATTCACCGTCATTGCAGATAATATGTCGGCTGTTGGGCCCCTGAGTGCTTTACAAACTGGAGAGGCCGACATAATAACTGGAGCAATGCTACTTACCCATCAACGCGCTATGGTTCTTGGTTATCTCACTGGAGGAGTAACTTTTACAGATTATCTACAACTACACGTAGCCAAGGCAAAACCAGTCTCCAATTTAAAAAACGTTTACTCAGAGTTTCAATGTTGGATCTGGTTAGCTTTATTTATCGTGTTCATTGTATATTCAGTATTAATGTACTTGATAATGCGCAAGCGACCTAAGCAGACTATTATACTCAAAATGTTTGGTTTCTTTCTTCAGCAAAGCAGTCGGGTAAAAGGTGATAGGACTAATAGACTATTTATATTCTGGATATTTTTTGCATATTTAATTAACTGCTGTTACCAGTCAAGTCTCGTAAGTTTCACCCTCCACCCACATCTAGATTATCAGATTTCCAGTATGGAAGATATTTTGGATTATGATTTGAAACCATGCATTAGTTTGAGCACTAGGAGAATATTATTAGGTTCAAGTGATATATTCGTTGTCAAGAACAATGCTTTGGACTGTGAACGACGCGTTGATAGTCTGAATAAGGTTGCGGAGTCCTCTAATCACTTTACTGTTTACCTGAAGTCCTTGTACGCATATGATGAAATTGAATATTATGATTCGTTTGGTAAGTCTAAGATTTACACCATAGATTATCCGCGGGCACAGGTTTTATACGCAATTTACTTTTACAAGGGCTTTCCTTTGCAAACAAAACTACAACATCTTTGTCGGCGTGTTGAAGAAGCTGGTTTGATGAATAGACACTTTGATCGACTTAAAACAGAGAGACAGGCAAAACTTAGCTTCGTGATTAAGAAGAAAATGTTCCAATTTATCATGCCCTGGTATGTTTTAGGATTTGGGTTTTCCCTTTCGACGTTCGTTTTCATATTAGAAATAGTAATAGATAAATATAGACGTGTATGCAAGTAAGATGTTGTAATAAAGCTATTTGTGTATTGCTTGTATAGAATACTTTATAGAGCATGAATAAAAAATATTACCCTTGTTATTTATTTTTAACCACAGTAGTAGCTTTTGTAATTGTGGGAAAATGAACAGACAGTTCCATATATCATTTTCATACACTGAAAATGATATATGGAACTGTCATTTATTCTTACACAATGAAATCTAGAATAATTAATATTCCTCCTTGGAACTAATGCCATAGAGTATAGATTGCACGCCATGCACTATTCAAACATTAGTACTCAAAACTCTCAGGCAATACCTTAGTGAAGTAAAAATATTTATGTATTAAAACTATTATACTTATTTAAACCATTTATTAAAAATATATAAAATTACATATAACCAACAATATTGGACCATTATCTAAACATTTACTTAACTAAGTACAATATAAACCATGATCCCTAATTAAGTTACTTATATTACTAAATTTCGTAATGGCCGAATAAGCATACAATATTTTCAAACTTTTATATAACTAATCTTATATTGAGCAATTTATAATTCCATAAATGCGACGGTAACTTTTACACACAGCTGTGTAGAGATATATTACCTCTTGCAAAGCTTTGATAGTCCATTTATATTTTTGGGTGATTACAAGTCTCAAAAACTCCATAGCATGGCAAGTTAGGGGCAAGATTTGAACCTACTTGACTCTTTTTCCTTGTTTATCGCCAATCCAAATATTAATGATGGCAAAATACCACTAAATAAATTCAAGTAGGATATTCATATTAATTTTGTGACCTGTCACTATATATTCATAATTAATAGTATTCAATTAATAAAATATATATATTTTTTAGTAAAGCATAAAAGTAACTTTTCATTTACTTTGCCGTCGGTTAAGCAACTGTGTCCCAATAATTAAATTTCGTTACGATAAAAAATAATTTTGAACTAACACATTGAATTATCACATTTTACATCAAAGCTTATCTTAAAATTATATAGCTCTGACATTACCAATTTTATTATGACCATGCACTATTATCCAGTGACCAAGCAACATAGAAAAACGTGACAGTCACAATAGTTTCATTATTCCATACTCGATGTAAGGGAGCGTTCAAGTATTACGTCACGCAAATTTTGGAGATTATTGACCCCCCTCCCCATGTAACGCGCCGTAACGTTTTTCTGTACCCAAGTACAGTAAATCATTTCGTGACCACCCCGCATCGTAACGTTTTACAAATGGACGCTCCCTAAACAAGTGGCAATGTTTTTTTTTTTTTTTTAATTTGAACCAACTAAAACGATTGGGATACAGAAGAATTCAGCCTTATGACGGCGATCAAGTCTTTGAGTTTAAATATAAAATTAAAGGAAAATGTATTTTCAGCAAAGATTTGGTAAACAAACCTCAATAATGTTAGCTGCATAATTTACAAAATACATATAATAATTGTTCTTACATCACATTGGAATTATATTATCACATTATCACCGACTAACTATAACTTCAGTGAAAACTGTACACGAAAATTTTGTATTCTTATATGGAATTTTTATCAATTTTACATCAAATTCAAAGCACTTTATTTCCAATAAGACATAATATATCTTTTTTTCATAGATAAAAACTACGACGTAGTTTATTGAAACCAAGCGAAAGTCACGCGTCCACAAAAGCGACAAAATTTCCGTGTACTTCTATATCTAATTAACCTATCTAGTGGAGCGGAGTTTCCAACGAAGGAAGAGGAAAGCAGAAATACGAAGGAGTAAGAAAATGAGGCACAACGCTGCTATATCGAGTGTAAAGTCTGCGTTGGTCATGTCAAGCTCTTCTAGTGTTATCTCTGGTTTCTTAAAGTGACAGTAGGCCTGAAATTGTAATAATGTATTAGTTTTTTTTAATCGCTTTCAGTTGAATGTATCATGCAAGGTTGTTGGTTGTGGCACTGTTGGCCTAGTTTTCTTCAGCCTGCGACACCGTGGGTCGTGAGTTCGAGCCCCGACTGTGTATTTATGGACTTTCTTTGTGCGCATCTCTCACTTGTACGGTGATGAAGAAAATCGTAAACTTTCTGACATATGTCAGACAGAAGGCTGATATTTATTGTCTATGAAATAAAAATGATCAAAGAAACGGATGCAATCTGAGGTCAAAACCCATATAGATGGAGCGCCACTGGTTTTTTTTAATATCATGCAAGGAACCATAGACAAGATACCATCGGACTTATATATCTTATTATTAAAGCTATTTATTTCTCATTATCAGTTTAAAACCAGTATTTCTAAATTTTTATTAGACTACAAATGCTGTAAAGCACTTGATACGTTGAGTTGAAAAAAATCTAATAAATAAACATTCTTTTGTTAATACAGTATTAACAAACGACAAATGATAATTCATAGATTAATTATTACATTTCAAAAATCTGCTACATACCTGATGACACGCAAGATTAGTTCTATTAAAGGAATACGTTGCTAGGGCAGTTCCTTCGAAACCGTATCGAATATACGACACATAGGTGATCCATCGCAGATATACAGGTATCGCGTTAAACGACACGAAGAAACCACTGAATAATAGGAACGGAACCGACATCACTGGCGCAAGAAATACTCCGTTCTGAAATTAATCTTTGTTTTTAACCCGGTACGAATAGTTTTTCATTATTATCTATACTATTAGACTGGCAAATGTCAACTGTCAAATGTCATGTATTACAACAGTTTTCGTAAGACATCAGATTCTATTTACTATGAAATTTTGTAATAATGTATTTCAATTAAAAAGAGATTTCTGCCGATATTGCTAATGCTGCACTTTCTTTCTTACAATTGTTTGTTTTCCTGTGTGTATTTACTTGACTTGTGATATTAAAGATTTTAATTCAACATAAATTGTATATAGTACTAGCTGACCTGGCAAACGTCATTTTGCCATGTATATCATTTATAATAAAAAATAAGGGTTGATCGTAGAGGGGTGAAAATTAGAGGTTGTATGTATTTTTAATGCTGTAACATAAAAAATAAAAATTTATCTAAAAATTAAAAAAAAATAATTAAGGGGTGGACTACCCTTAACATTTAGGGGAATGGAAAATAGACGTTGTCCAATTCTCAGACATACCCAATATGCACACAAAATTTCATGAGAATGGGTCAAGCCGTTTCGGAGGAGTTTAACTACAAACACCAAACAACCAAACCATTATATTTATGTCATTGTACCACTGTAATTGGTGCCTTTCAGACACATTTTTTTACTTTTGTATCTAGAGTCTGGACTGATCCTTTAGTCCAAAATTTTCGTAACAATAAAATCGAAATAAAGATAAAATACATAATATATGGAAATTTATTTTTATAATATAATTATTTAAAATTACCTGCACATTCATAGCGGCACCCACAACAAGTCCAACACTTTGTGCCACAAACGATATAAGTAGACACGAAGAGAGGAACATCGAAAACCGGAACCACTCTAGCGGTTGTGACGTCAGCAGGTATACAATCACCACATAGATTATACAGAATATCGCCTGTAATAAAAGATATTAAAGAATTTATGGATTTATTAAGACACGATTTCATCTAAACTTTTGCTATATACTAACCGTTCAAAAATTTACTACGCTAAATGTTTAAGATTCGGAAACGTGACGTTAGACTTAACGATTCGTACGTCGAAAATGCAATGATTTTGACATATTTCTTCCAAGTCTCGTTTCTAAATGTCACCCTAATGTTCAAATCGCAGAAATATATTTATTTTATACTTGACGCTGGCTAATGCACAAACAGTGCCAGAGCCATAAAAAGAAAAAAAAAATATCCGTTTAAAATTAAGCAAAAAAACACAATCTTTAAACCAAAATAGGCTCTAGCTAATATATATTTTCTATATATTTGGTTTGTAGAAGATGAAAGTTACAATACAATAAAACTGATATAAATATATAATTTCAATTTCACAAAAACACTAAAAGTGCGTGGATAACTTTACTTTTTCTTTAACCTCTTTGTGCCAACCTTAAGATTCTTAAACATTTAGTTAATAAAGTAATTTTAGATTAGATTATTAAAGTAATCTCTGACATTTACCTGGAAGGGAATATCTGAAACGGTGATAGCCAAATAATAAGATCGTAGCGAGTACCATCGGTTGAAGTGTTCTTTTACTAGCACAGGCATCTCTAGGGGGACTGAAAAATTAAAATAATAATTTTTATAAATTTTATTTATATAATTTTTTTTTTATTCGAGGAATAACTAATATTTCATAAATAAACGTAAACCACAAGCTATATTTTTTGTGTTATTATATTAGGGAGTATTTATAAGGTAAGTTAAAAAATAATAAAATTGATATTATTTGCAAAGCAATATGTTCATCGACAATAAAATCAATTTCTTAAAAAACAATTAATACTTACAACTCAATATAGTGATGGTCATAGAAGTGTACATGAGGAACAGCATATTGAAGAACAGGAAACCGAGATTTGAGAGCACCTTGGACCCGTCATTACCAATATCGTAGTAGAGAGCACCGATCAAGAAGCCGACCAAAATGTGAGCGAAGAGACGCAGGTACATAAGTGTCTGAAAATATTATGGAACATCAGTAAAGTTTTTAAAGTTACATTTCTTTGGGCGCGTTATGAAAAATTGATGAGAGTGAAATTTTACGATGCGCGCGCACCGTGACACAAAATTAACAGAATGAAGTTGCCCACGGAAGATGCTACGGCATTGGACATAATTTAAAAACAACATTCGAATAAAAATAGAATTTATGTTACACTTAACTTTAATGAATATAATGACTCCTTTTCCAGTCTTTGATTATTTAATTGTAATTAATTATTTGCATGCAATCAAAAACTATTTTTAATAATGCCAAAGAAGTATAACTTCTTACGCGCGTACATAAGTACACGCACCCTTTTTTTATTTATAGTGGTTTAGTGCTTTTTAGCTAGCAATACTGTAAATATCTTAGGAGACGATTCTTGAAGTGAAAGGATATAAGAAAAATAGTTATACATAAGTCGACCGACGGTACGTGGAGATACAATGTTATTTATTTGCTATATGTACTAAACTTTCTTATGAAGCGTTTAAAACAGCTAGACTTTTCAATAGAAAATAATACGACGGAAGTAAACCAATATTGTAGGAACTCACCCAATCTCTTCTACTGAAGAGCAAAGTCCTTGTAAGCACAACCCAGAATTGTTTGGCTTCGGATGTGGCATATCTACGCGGGGATCCATCAGTGCCTAAAAGGGCCACTTCAGCATTATCTTGCTTCTCTGTGTCCATTTGTACTACCAGTGGCTCAGCTGTAAATATATTAAAAATATATTTTAAGTAATTTAGAACCTGAAGTGTAATTCGTTCATTTTGGGTTCTTTGCTATATGAGCTGACGCTTGACTAATTATTTTCAAATTGAACTGGCGATAGCGGGTCATGTTTGTCATAAGATTTTTGTCTATGGCCCCAGCCCCTAGTTATGTTTTGTCACATTATCTGTGGTTTATACAATTTATTATAGGATTTTTGTTTTTCAACAGTGCATTGTAGTCATTTTCTAATGAAACTCATTTACTATAATTATGTTACATAAACTTATTTGTTATGGATAATTATCGCGTTTGATTGTTTTAAAAAGCATTATCTGGACATAAATTAACGGCGTTTCATATTCTCCAAGCATTAAACAGTCATAGTCGTTCACGTTCAAACTTATGACATTAGAAAAAAAAATAGGTATTATTTCACAAAAAAATAAATAGTTTTTCCAGATCCTATGCATAAAGGCACATGACACTAAGGTCAAAGAGCAAAACCGCTCATCGTTTTATTCATTTAACAAAAACGTATAGTAAATATTAATATAACCTCAATCTTGGCGGTAGAAATTAGTGTCTACCTAATGAAACAAAAGTTATTTAATTATTAAAAACGGTTAATAACCCTTTCTAAAGTTTTATAGAAGACATGCCAGGTTTTAATACCTTTACGTCTGCGTAAATATGTACCAACGGAATTCGTGACAAGCACATTTCGACATTTATCAATCAATTTTAAAAAAATTAATCATATTCATCGCTTTGTATATATGTATAAACTAAAAAAAGGAGCGTTATTTATTATTTCTCTTTACATTACATTATGTAGTCTGTATCCCCACTTTTTGTACATATAACTTTAAGCTACTGAGGCATCCAAGTCTATAGGACAAGAGGGAAAACTATTTGGCGAACGCCACAATTACGTGTTAAAAATATATATTTCAATTCAATACATATGTACATGTGAGCGGACGTAAACAGGAAGTTATCTGTTAACTTTGAACCCTGTTATCAGGGTCGTTGTTGGTATGTACTAACACCTAAATTGTAACCAATAATTATTTGCCCGAGTTTAGAGGGAGCGAGGGTTACATATACAATTTCGTCGCTTTTATACAATGGCTCATTCATTAATAGAAAATTACAATAACATAAGGACATGTAGATATCATTTAGCAAATATTACGTGTTTAGGAGAAAAATGCCAGATTACATAATGTTTAATTCACCATTATTTTAAGTTTCATAATTTACTTGTGAAGTATGTGTTATAACGAATAATATAAACTATTATGTAATTCTCATTTCAATATCATAACTAGTCATGAAAATCTAATGGTTCTGTTATTTCAAAAGCCATGTAGAGTTTAGTATCAAAAAAACAAATGACGCGAGAACATGATTGCACAATCAGGTCAATCAAGATGTTATAGACTATAACTGATCTGTGAATTGAGCAACAGTTCTACGAAAATATGCCTTCTAGCAACTAAAAATTGCGGAAATAAGCGTAAAAGTAAATAATACATAGAGCCTGACTAATGAAAGAAGATAACGAAAAAGCGCCTCAAATTCAAATTTTTTTAGTATGGTATCCCTAAAATTTTGATATATTTTGTGGATTAAACTTACTTGATACTTGATTTAATTTTATTATTTTTTACATTAATAGTAACTGTATTTCTATGAAATTAAATACTATATGTTTTTAGTCATTTACTATTAAAACTTAAAATGACAAGCATTGCATGGTAAACTAAAACTATATTTATTATAAAACACAACTTTATGTGGAATAATCATCAGAAAACAAAGTTTAGGCTATTATACCTGTTAACTATTCGAAAAAAATATAAAATAGAAATAAAAATGAGTAATTGCATGAAGTATCAAGACAATAAATCATACTAACCTAAGAAATTCAATGACATTCTGTGTTGCCATCCGAAAGTTTCAAATAATTTAATTATCTTCTTTCATTAGCCAGAATAACTAGAACTAGAGCGTGTAGAATACAAACTTAACCCTTAGCTTGATCAGTCTATCAACAAGTACGTGGCTTTGATATGTGTCTTCTGAGGCAAAACAAAAAACCGGGTATCTTTAAACCGCATTAGCTAATAAAGAATTATGCTCACCTTTACTACCCTTAGAAATTTCATTAGCGGCGAACTGCAATAAACCGTTCTGCAAATTACTCGTACCGTTCGTCCCGTTTGCCCCATTCGCACTGTTTGGTACGTCCCCGGCGAATTTATCTCTTATTTGGGACGCATCATTTACGTTCCATCCTAAAGCGCTCTTCGCAGAGTCCTCCATATCTTTCTGGTTATTGTAATTCGGTTGAGTTGGGAATGGTTTGCCATTTCTGAAAATATATAGTAATGAAGCTATTAATTTATACTGATATTATAAACTATTTTTGATTGTCATTGGAAATGTATGTAATACGACGTGAAGTCACGTATGAACGCGTCTGGATTAAAGATGCTGTTGACAAATCAGAATGGATCGGAGCCCACAATCGTTTCGTCTATTTGATATTATTATTTAAATTATCACCTTCAGGCTTAGGGAGCGTTCAAGTTGGGGGGGGTCCTTTTATAAAACGTTACGATGCGGGGCGGGGATTGAATTACGCGTTATTTTTTTCGACTTTCCACTACTTTACACCACACAATGGTAAAACTATAAAGAGTCACTAGGTGGTCAAGAAACGTTTTATACTTGGGTACAGCGCGTTACTTTGGGGGGGGGGGGGGTGTCAGTAATCTCCAACAACTCCAACAACCTCCGTAAAAGCATGAATATGTAAAATTGAGCATATTGATAGAAAAAATTGTAGAATATAACTGTTTATTTATTTATTTATATGATAACGTATGAAACCTTAATCAAATTACTAACCTGATATCATTCTTTCCATTTTCAATAGCCCGGACAAGTTTGCTCGTGTTCTCGCCATACTCCCCACACGATACTTCTATGATGAAAGACGCCGGGTTGTGGTATGACGGACACTGCAGGTTCAAGCTGCCCAGCCATTCCACTGTTGATAACGATATGCCAATGTAGAGCCAATTATTGATATTTTTATTTACATTTCAGATAGCACATTGTTTATATGTGTAATGTAGTGTAGATAAATCACGTTGAAAGGCCGAACAAACTGCCATTTTGATTCCTACCATTTCCTTTTACTCATATCTTAGAATTAATCATGTGGTCCGCTTTGTACGGAATACAGACCTTAAACTCATAGCGAAAAATTTATTTTACTATTCACATAAAACATACGAGAATGTATAATTTATTTATATTATATTATTTATTTAAAACTCAAAATGTAAAAAAAATATACCAGAAAATAATCAAAAAGCTAATTCAATTATCATCAAACCAATTATTTGCATGTATTGTTTTAATAAATAATTACCATAATTGACTCGTTTATTGAGTCATTAAAAAAACATTCTCAAATGCAAATATGTACGTGAGTAATTTTAAAACAGTTGCAATATATAAATTATTTTATACAATGTATTATGCATATATTCAAGTGGCGCTACAACCCAATATGGATCTTGGCCTCAAATTGCATCCGTTTCTTCGATCATTTTTATTTTATATATAGATTAAGTGATTAGCCTTCTGTATCTGATACATGGGTTTCTAGGTTTGAGACATGGCAGTTTTCTTACGATGTTTGCCTCACTATAGGAGCATATGCTAATTGCGCACAGAAAGATTAATTAATTTACATGAAATCAAAACTTTAAATCATCAGTATATTGGACAACTAATCAAATAAAGGAAGATGTCCTTATATAAACATTAGTAAAATACGCGTGTCTGTACAATTTTGTTTAAATCTTTGTCAATATCTGTATCACGATAGCTGATTTTAATAAAAACATACAATATTACAATCTACCTATTCAATTATCAAAGTAGCAAGAACCAACTGGTGGATATATATTTAAAAAATGCAAATGTTTTAATATGTGTATTTCCCTATTGACGTAGGCAAAGGTCAAGAGCAATACCTAAAGAAAATGCGGCACAGTTGTTTTCCTACTATCAAGGAGACAAATTATATTGTCACATAATTGCTACTCCAGCGAAGCAGCAAGAATAAATCATTCTTAATTCTAAATTCAATAGATAAGTAATCTACAATGTTATAAGTGTAGGCAATAGATAAGCTCAATTATGATTTTCAATATTTCTTTTCAGACTTTCTTGTTTACCTGGTACTACATATTGAAGGCTATTGACTTAACAATGAATGAATATTTAATTTTTTTGAAGCTTAGCTTAACTTAGCCAATATTATTAGTATTAATAACCATTGTGCTACAATTAAGTAAAGAGTATAAAAGAAAAGTATTTATAAATTTGTGTATTATCGTAGCGTACATATGCTAATATAAAACTCACCTAGCCTTCCAGTACTGCCTTGATAAACACACTGGCCTTCAGCGAGCGTGTACAAGTGGTCAAACATCTCAAACAAACGCGCAGATGGCTGGTGAATGGTACAAATAATGGTTCTACCACCACTCGCCAATGTCTTCAATAAGGAAATACATTGGAAGCAAGAAGAACTGTCGAGACCAGATGTTGGTTCGTCGAAGAACATAATCGGTGGGTTGTTAACCAGCTCCAACGCGATTGAAAGACGCTTTTTTTGTCCTCCAGACAGGTTCGAAGTCATGGTTTTCAGGTGATCGGCCAGACCAAGTGTTTCGAGGATCTCTTGAATCTGGAAGATCGTTTATAGAGGATAAGAAAAAACAAAAATGCTAAACCGTACAAGACATTGATTCTTTGTTATTTCTGTTCCATTTTTGTCCAGACGAATCCAATATTACGATTAATAAAAAGATAATATTACGATAAAAAGTAATTTAACAGCTGAACAGAGTTTCTACCTTATAAACATTCTTTTGCTCCTAAAAAATAATAACTGACCACTTCCTCCTTATCTTCCCTTGACGTAGCGCTGGGCAGTTTGAGCGACGTAGCCACTTTCATAGCCTCCTCGACAGTCAGGTTACCGTGCAACTGGTTATCCTGCATAATGTAGCAGGAGAGCTTGCGGAAGCTAGACAGGTTGCGTTCCATGCCGTTTACTGTTATACTGCCTTCCATACCAGACGTTCTGCGAACAAAAGAAATTTAAATTATATACATTTTAGGTTGTTATCTTGTTATATATTAATGATTTTACGCTCTAGATTCTCATAAAATGGTTAAATGTATTCGCGTAATCACAGAAGACCACTTTGTATGAATGTTTGTACTTTGATGTAGGTATCTAGAGAACATCGTGATGATAATTAAACAGCAAAATTAATTTAACAATATTTTACAAATTTATAATGATGTTACATGAACCGCACTGCTGAGTGCTGACCTCAAACATTGTAAAAAATAATAGCCTTGAAACAAATCATATTCTAACAAAAACAATGTCATATCTGATAAACTTAGTAATTATACATTTAAATATATATATCCTTGAACGTTTGATAACAGGTAAGCGTACATAGGAATTGATCGCGGAAGATCGATAGATATGCAGCACGTATTTGGTCTGTTAAATTTGTGTTGACTTCCGGGCGAAATAAGTTATAGTAATAAAAATTAAATAAAAATCCACTTACATATATATATTACTATTTCATTAATGCAAGGTACTTTTGACTAAAATATATGTGTAAGATTTGTGGTTTTTATTATTAACTCTTTGTAATATTACCTAAAATGCAGTGGCGTAACTATACCATCTGGGGCCCGTGGCATATTCTTTTGATGGGGCTCTATCAGTAAAAACGTCACGTTGTACTCAGTTTAATTTGATTAAACTTCGAGATTTTCGGCGTACTCAATTACACGTTGTATAATTGAGTACGCTGAAAGTCCGACTAATGGCTATAGGCCTCTTCTCTTAGGCGAGAGGGAATGGTCTGTAGTCCCCACGCTAGCCCAATGCGTATTGGAGACTTTACATTCATCCATATAACATAATATCTCTTGGGCAGGAGCCCTCTTGGGTCGGGGCCCGTGGCATTTTGCCAGCCCTGCCACTCTATTATATGTATATATTTCAACTTAAACTTCGGTTACGTCACGTACGTATTATTTTTTAATTGAGTGACAATATTTTAATCTCGAGAACTTGCAAAGATACGATTTATGAAAAAAATAATTGACTATGGTTTCCCGTCTCTCGGCAAATTCCTACTTAGCATAAAGATATGTTTTTTAAAGGTAGGTTTGTATTCGCAACGATGTTCTAAGTCAATCAGTCAAAGTAATCAACAGGCATTTTGATACTTAAACTCATCAGCCAAAACCATCCAACAGCCATAAGCAAAATGTAATTTAAATTATTCAAAATGTACGCTTTTTATGTCTTCAGAATATTCAAGTCACACAAGGTTCAAGGTGTTCCTTGTGACTGCCGAGGTCGTTTAATGCTGCATAAAATATTTTACTTAGCAGAAATATAAATATTTCTCACTTCTTTTACACATCTCAGCGAATGCTTTTTTGCATTAAAATTAATTTGGCCTGAGTAAGAATACATTTATTATACGCAATATATGAAATTTACTGTATACAAGTAAAGTAGAACAGTTTTGGCCTCATCTAAGAATAAGCAGAAAAATTGATTGTGACTTAGTGTATAATTGGTATCTTATTACAAAGAACTACTCGTATTAAATATCAATTAAAAGCATTAAGGAGTAGCTTCACTTTATCCTTGATGTTCGTTTAACGTTTTTGCTTATACTTGTTATAAAATCGAAAAAATGGTTCCAACGACTATCTCGCAAGAAATAACGACGGATATAAACATGACAAAGACCATGAACACTACTACACTTGATACTTGAATCAAGAAAGTACAATGATGTAAGTGGCATATGACAAATATCCTAACAGGACATACAAACGTTCATTGATCTACTCTAATCATTTTATCAGTAGCAAAAGCAATAATGGAGGACATTAAACCTCCGTTGAATAACGTCATTCGTGTCTTCTTCAGTCTGGGATCATTTTTATAATATTATGAACATCGTTGACGTATGTTTGTCAAAGGAAACCAGAACACGTCATCATCAACGAATAACAATAAGTTATGTGTTTGTCATTATAGTTGAAACCACAGAGGAAATCAAACTACGTAATTTTGTAACACAACTTATTAACCAATTCCGAATCCATGTATAAATGTTCATCCGTTGTATTAATGTATACCGAACTATTGCAATTTTTCCACTAAATAAAGATCTAAATTATGATTAAACTTTACCATGATCTTTTACATATATTTTAAACTGATTTCTTTACAATGTATCCTACAGTATGTAACTCACAAGAGTCAAGGGTACGATAAAAGGACACGACTCTCATAGCTTAATATCATTACTGAGATGTTATTTCCGCAAAAGGTATTGTACCCATGTAAGGATATACCCTTAAAACAGTTTACTTGACCTATTGAAATGTAAGATATCCATAAAGTAATGGTGCTCCTTGGAGCGCTCTTAAAAAGATCTTCAATTACCAACTATTTGTATTGCGGTCAGTCACCCACCCTAGACCATCTAGTGAAATTCCAAAGACATCCAACACAGGCTCTTGAATAGAAAGCGATCTCGAGATATTCAGTAGCATGTAGGGTGAATTATTAGCTAAACGTCTGGTTATCCAAAGATATCTCTTTTGGGGTGAACGAGGGTTCGGAGTTGACTAGGTTATACGGGATAACATAAGTAAGAAATGAAAGAGTTGGTAAAAGAGACACTGAGGGTCCGCATTGGACATTAACTTTTTGACACACTTCTAAAATAATGTCGTATGCAACAACGATATGTGGTATTTTATCTGAATTTGTTTTATAAGTAAAGTAGACACGTAGGGTTTTCAAATATGCAGCATATTCTAAAACGTAAGTGAAACTTAAATCTATCTAAAATACTCAAAAGATTAGATTAAAACCTCGCTTTAAAGATAAGTTTTTTAAGAACAATATTTTAATGCCGAATTAACAGACTTATACCAAATATAATGAATTTGTAATTATATCTACGGTGATAACAAAAAATAACCTTCATATTTGCACATTAAGCATCGTCATATCATACATCATATAGTGTATAAATAATCCCTCTGCTTCTCAACTATTTATTTTTTAATGCATTTTAAGATTTCTCTCTCGATACCTGTGCTAAGGGCAATTGAACATCAGTAAAATCAGTATTATTTATTATACACGCTCACAAAAACTTTCATCAATTTGATCAAAGAAACAAAAATAATAATCAGTATGCACTTTAGCACTTAATTTCTTGAATAAATTAAAATCTTGTTTCAGTTCCGGTCTTATACCTTGTTATAGAACGTGACTTAAAGTTTGTTTACTACTTTATAAAACATTACTTATATTAATCATATGTTATTTCTATATAAGAATTGGTAACTATGATAACAAGTACTAAACTTGACGATATTTTTTTAATAAGGCCCATATCTTTTATACGTATATCTATAGATTTTTTTTACACTTATTTAAAGATATCTTGCAATTGGCGGTTGATATTCATAAATTGTTAAAAGAAGACTAGATGAACGCAGAACATCTTTTCTAAAATGCTAAAATAAGTTATAATATATATTGCTCGGTCTGATATAATCATATATTTATAGCTTTTAAGTATTCTAATAAAAGTAGTACTAAGCCTGCTGTGTTTGCCTGTTAAAGAGTCTAATTAGTTTTCAGTGTTACTTTTGTTTGTTTTTAAATATAATATTTTAATTTAAATAAATAAAAACATCATGAATGGTTCGTATGACATCAAGGTGGGTTCAAGATTTTACAAACCATGAAAAGGAAGTTAATCAATTTTCATAATTTTTCAAGTATAATACAAATATTAATTTATTTAAATCCTCTTCCGGAACAAACACTGAGTTTTAAAAACTTATACGATGATCGGTCTTACATCCCCTCCCTTAGAAACGCAAGCGATTGCAAAATTGTTGTATAAGCATTTCTAGAATTCGCGCTGCTTACTAAACGTGGTAGTATGAGAGACTTTAGCTAACATTATAGATTAAATGCCACCAGGAGAATACTTTCACAACGATTCGATAAAAAGGTGAAAAACTAATGAAGTTCATCTTTTATTTTTAATCATTTACTGTGTTTGTTGGGTCCATAAATATTATGAAAACACGGAGAATAATTTTGCACATGTTATCAAAACATACTATTTTTTTTTACATTTTACCTTTGTTTTATATAGACCAATTATTATTTCTGGGTTTGTTTACAAGTGTAGATTCAAAGTGTAAATTGCTATACAGCTAGTCCGCTAATTACAGCATTTCAATTATTAAGGACACATTTGCAAATGCTCTGAAGAACAAATTGACCGCATGACCTACTTAATGGCCGCTAGATAACAAGAATCCGGTTTCCAAACATACGTGCATAAGTCTTTTGCAACCCTATATAAACATAACCTGAGCTTGAAGTAG
Source organism: Pieris melete (assembly GCA_963693345.1). Taxonomy (NCBI): domain Eukaryota; kingdom Metazoa; phylum Arthropoda; class Insecta; order Lepidoptera; family Pieridae; genus Pieris; species Pieris melete. The sequence goes on from CAVNZK010000029.1 coordinate 3,020,574, forward strand.
AGGTATCATTGAAATGGCTTACCAGTTTCAAGTTATCGCAGTTAAACAAAAATGTCTCTCACCACTAGTACTTAAGGACCTATCCTATCGCCAAACTCCAAAAAAGTACATTGTTTCTTTCCATTTTTCGTCATCGTTTCTTGAAGTATGGCGAATGGAAAAAATATATGGTGGAGTTGAGTACTTCCATTTTGAAAGATCGATACATGATTTAAATAACTTCGCTCGATAGAAAAAAAATCCAAACATAGCCAATTTTTAACACTTTGAATTCATTTTATGACGAAAATGTATATAGAACATAATTTTGAAATTTACACGATATATTAAATCGCAAGCCAAGTAATCCATTTCAGAAAAAAAAAAGATAAAATTACATGCCTCTCCACTGCGCACCGCAGTCCACCCCGAGACACTGACACAGCAATTCGTGCTGGGATAGGGCCTTAAACTAGACTGTAAAATATAGTAGACACATTGCCAAACGTCTTTAAATAATAATAAGAATTCAGGAAATACGACTGCAGTGACATATTTTTCCAGTTCAATGACCTTAAGGACTCTGTTCTTTGTTGTCAAAAATACAATAATTTAAAAAATGCTAATAAGTAATATTTTACATTTATTTATTTCATTTCTGTTTCCGTTTTTGTTTCCGTTCACGTCTTGTATGTCTATATTTTTTTTAATCCGTTGATACTAATCTAGACTTATATAGTTAGTAAACAGTTGCGATATAAAATGGGAACAAAATCAGTCGCCTATTTATTGCCGTCGATTGTGGAACTAAACCTTGAAAAATCTATTGCCAAATACCCCATTACAAAAACAATTACTTTACTAGATAAATAATAACATAGATAAATTGTGCTAATAATCTAGTTGTGATTAGAAAAAATTGATAAGACAGAATATTCAAGACGTATGGATAATGTCGTCTCCAAAATTTTAAGAACTGGTTTAGAAAATAACAATAATTTAATTTAGCAAAAGACGTCACAGCTAAAAAATATAAATTGTATAAATATTGTGCGCAGTGCATATTAAATGTATTATAAAAAGATTTATAATAATTTCCTAAGTATTGTTTCAGTCTACAGCTCAGTTTAGCTCATACTTTTTTCTGCCTTATGTCAAATTAATTTATAGATAATTCTAAGAAGTTACTACTAATTATAGCTCATTAGCCAAATTAACATCATACGGCTTTTGAGCTTGAACTATTGTAATTTTGTTTTTACAATTAAACTTTAAAGGGAAAAACCTTAACATTAAAAGTCAATTACACTATATCTTCTGTTGAATACCAAGGTAAAACCTTACCGGAAGAGCCTTAAATAAAAATTATTCGAATACAGTACTTTCTGAGACTTATCTGCCGAATGTTTTCCAGAAACGTTAAACCATGAAAATTTAACGAATATAATTTACCATAATACACACACTCATATTGTAATTACATTAAATGTCTACGTTGTTAACGACGTTTGGTTCTTGGGGAAAAATTTATTATAAAACGTATGCTTAGTACGTATTAACGTAATCGATATAACGTAACGAATCAGTAATACCCACGTAGTCCTGGAATGCGAGGTTGGCTAAACAACGTACAAAAATCCTCGGAACAGTGAAGTCTCTCCATGAAGCCTGTGAAATGCTCAGGAGACTTCTGTGCTTCTGGAAGGAGCTAGGCTGGCTAAACTAGCCAGGACTTAACGCACAACGGACTCCACCAACCAAACCATACCATAGGTAATAACGTAGACTTACATAGAAATATGTCTTCAATGCCCAGTCAGACTACAAATATGGAAAATTTTACTAGATTATACTAGTTCGTTAGAATTAGCTTTCACTCCAATGCAAATCAACACCGTAAGTCACCCGTAACCATGATGTAAAGGAAACCGTCGGCTTGTTACTTAGTACTTAGTTTCGCACGGTCCTAACGACAGTTTTTAACACCTTAGGCAACATTATTAAAATTTAATAAGGGAACCCTTATTTTTTATAGTTACAAATATAGCTATGTTTGAAATAATATTTAATTGTAAAAAACAATAATTGTAGGTGAACGAATATTAACTTACAAATCTTTCCTCTTTATAATATTAGTATAGATATTGTATGTCGCTTATAATCATGTAAGTAGATCAAATCTCACATAAAAACAAAAAGATGTAAAGAAAAATTAAATAAAATATTTTTTTTTAAATTGACAGCCTGCCGTGTTGTTTATAAAGTAGGTACATATCGTCACACGATATTTACCATCTCAACTATTTACTTAAATAGCGTATATTTAAATAACTACAACTTCAATTACATAGTGTACAAAATTGCTTTCACCACTACAAAAACATTAATTCACGTCACAAGAGAAAGTGCACCAAAACCACAAGAACTTGACAACTAGAGATCTTAAGAGCAAGGTAAAGTCTGCACACATTCGAGTGAAGTATACTTTAAATGTATATGATTTAATTTATATATTATCGAGTGGCTTTGTTTTGTATTTCGAATATAAACGGATTTTATGACATAAATATTTTTTAAAAGAACGCGAACTTATCACATTATTTTTAAGACAATTCAAATAATTAGCTTTCTATATCCCTAAAAAAAGTTTTTAAGGTTCTTTTAAATAGAGGGCAAAGGGACAATAGGCACCCGATGTTAAGTGATACCGCCCTTACTCATATCATAATCGCATAGATTTCACTGTAAAGGTATATAAAGTAAGAATAATGAACGCTTGTAAAATTATGATTAAAGCCGTCAATATGCCTTGTATTGCCGGGTATTGTTGCGTGCAAACTGCATCTCCCGCTTCCGAAGTAATCTTTGACCCTTAAAGTGTAATTATCTAGAATATTATTAGTCATTGTTCTACTTACAAAACAACATTGATTATTTTTCTTAAATGTATCAATATATTTACAATAGAATCTAGATAATGAGATATGCCGGTTTCTTCACGATGCCCTTCACCATACGAGCGAGTGTTAGATACGGAGACAGAATTAAAATTGAAAGTGATGGACAGCCGGGAATCAAACCGACGGCCAATACACTTTCTTTGTACATATTTTTTTAAATAGTCTCAATAATAATGATATTTTTTCCGTAAATTGTCATTTATAAACTAATGATACTAATTATAATGCACATAAATTAAGCATTTGTTGACAATAGTTACAACTAACTTTATATTACGTTGTTATTTTTAGATTTTAAAACATTTATCACTAATGGCTAATTAAGACTTAATCGTTAGAATGATAGTGCACAAACTCGAAGACTATATTTATAAAAAGTAATTTTAAAACAGCCTTACATCGTGAAAGTGGAACAATTTCCTTTGTCACAAAGGAATGGTGAAAGTAAGTCTTTAAAAACTTACCAAATATACAAGAAAATTATTACGTATTTATTATGTTTATGGAGAATTTTTCCTCTTTGATGAAATTATAAATGATTGCGATAAAAAATAAGAATGTTTCCTTTCTCAATCGTTATTTTAGGATATAGTTAATTGCCAAGATTGTTATCAGACATTAACAAACGCCTTCGTGGCTCCGATAGCCAAGCGTAAGCATTATAATTTTTTATCACCAGGCCTAGCATATTAGGAAATCATTAGGTATACCCGATTCAATTCACAGTTTCCTCTGTGTGGGCGTAAAAAGTCTGCTGGAACATTATATATAATAGTGACAATGATGCATAGTCAGGAGGTAAGAGGTAGAGGTTGTTTTATCTGGTTTTTTTTTTTGTATTGATTGTAATTTTTTTAACTCTCTAGTTAAGTGAAAGATTTTTGATTTCCTTCAGGCACTAGGTAAATCTCTAAGTGGTTTTTTGTGTTTTTTTAAGTTTATTTTATTTGTAATGTTTAAGCATTAATAATGCACAAGTAATGTAATGAGTAATGAGATAATAATTGAAAGATAATAAGAGTTTTCGCCAAAAGCTTGGCGATTGTTACATCTAAATGAGAGCAGGGAATCAAATAATTTTGTATTGAAACAAACAAAAATTTAACAAAGCGAACCGCGTAATACACGAAATATGTAAAAAAACCAGTGGCGCTAAAATCCTTGGCAATATTCTGTGGCTATTTCTTGATAATTTTCTAACATAGTTTTCCTTCTCCATACAAGCGAGCATTATATTGTCAACTTACTTGTAGCCAGTAAGAATGTTGAGCAAAGTAGATTTTCCCGCGCCAGACGGTCCCATGATTGCAGTAAGCTCACCCGACCGCAGTCTTCCTGACACCGACTTGAGGATCGTCTTGACATCTGAAAAACAATTGTTTTATTTGTAATCTTTTTTTCTAATAGATAATCATCTTCCTCTGCGTCTTTCCTAGGGGCCTAAAGCGAAATCGCAGATTCCTAAGTTACTACCAAGACGCATTGTAGTGCGCTGTAGTCAACACTACAGGCGGTACATTCAAAACCTAAGGCAGTTAAAAGATAATGTGTTTCGCCTTTTAATATCAAAATTGCAAATCACGCGACAGGATGTCCACAAATCGCTAGCTGCAACATACTGATCAAGAAACACGGTATCAATTGTGTAATATCGTATAATGTATAAGCGTAACAAATCAAAGTGTCATTCATACTTTATGCCTCTTATTATAAATCAAATGTCTATGCCACTAAGAAAACCACGAGGGTGAAAAATAGTCTGAACTTCGTGTTGGTTTAGTCCAGTATACGACAATACAATGACAATTTTGACAGCTCCAACGCATCAATGTTTCATACAATCTATCATTTACACGATTTTGTGTTCCCCTTAAAAAGGGCCCTTAGCGCTCACTGCCGCTCACGAAGCGCTACTTAAGTTTTCCATACGAAACTCGTTGTTGCAATACGTTGACAACTCGATAATTTAAATATTAATATAATTAGTAACACGTTATCTCAATTCTCATAACGCCCTCCAATGACTTGATAACATGATACACAATCGTGACAAAATAAAAATTAATTAATGGCCACGACAACATACGTAGGTATTATTCTGTTCATTAACAGAATAATAATTATTTGCTAAATAAAAATTGCAATAGTTTAAACCACGAAGCCAATTATTATAGGTACCAACTTTTTTTACTAATCACTTTTGTTTGACAATAATCCCATCAAAATTTAAGATAAATAATGGTTTGGAACGATAATTTCCTAACACATGTTTAAAACTTAGTTGACGTTTCGAAAAAGACCTGTTTATCAAGCATTTAACACCTATTTCTAATCATAATTAAATCTCATACTATAAAACCATATTTCATGTTTATTAATGTGAATTTTGATTTTTCATATATTTACTGCACTTTTAAAAAGGATATTTATAGGCCTTTCGCCTTACGCACTACGGGAATTATACCAATTTTTGGAACTTGTTTTTTAAATCACTGAACCATAGAAAGATTACTGTAATTGGTCATAAGTGGGGAATAAAAACGCGATATAAATTACACACATTACTCAAGTTATAACAATGGCAACAGGACGTACCTACAATCATACCGATTACACAAATACATACATAGCATAGATTGATTCCGATATTAAAATATTATATAAAACCTGTATACTTATCTCAAAATAAGTATACAGGTTCTGTTTATTGTATTTATTGACACACATATGATTAAAAATATTACCACTAATTTGTGCGCCCTACATTACGTAATTCTGGGGGTTTCAACTATGATAAGTTTCAATTAGCGACAATAACAAAATATATATATAAAAGTTTTGTTAAGCTATATGGCTATTAAGTATAATTGAAAATTTCTTGACAGATGGCTTATTAAAACTTTTTGACACGTACAAAAATATATAAACCGGTAATATGAGTTGTATTATTGGTAACCGGTATCTATGACGTCACGGCCTTGCAAGACCTTGTTTTAACTCTCAACAACCAATTTAATTATTCCATTAAACGATTTGTATCATCTACTATACAAATAGTATCATATAATGCTTTATCTTCATAACTGGACTAAGTTTTATAATTCACCATTCGAATGCTTCAGTGGGGCAAGAGGGCACATGGGCTAGTCATTTGTAAGAAAAGAGGACTTTGCGCTAATTATCATCCCCGTTTGTCAAATACGTGTTTCACGTAGCCCTCATCTCCAGTATCCAGAATTATTTCAACAGAAAACATTTTTACTCAGTATACTTCAAACCTTGTAAAAATTATTATCGAATCAGTTTTAAATAATAGCTACAATATTATTTTACTTATTAATTATTGTACATAGAGATACAATTCGAAATTATAATACATATATTTATACTCATATATAGTTTAACATATTTGCCACAGTTAATAAATAGTTATCGTTTTAAGAACGATAGCAAAGAAAACGTGAGTTGGCGGTAAAGATAAAATCGCATCAAGTGAAAAAAAAATATAATAAATGGACGGAAAAATTCTTGTTATATCAATAAATTACAATACTTATATTCTTTTGTTTCATAAAGCATACAAGAACGCTTATTTAGCAAATTGAGATGGAACTGGTTGTTAACCATAACAACCAGTTCAACATAACAAAGTTCAAGATCTATTTGAGTGCGGCAAAGATCAAAATTAAAAAATCATAAGATTATTCTTATTAAACAGAAATTGTCCACAACTAAAAAAAATAAAAACTTGTTTACATATTAATGCAATAATTGTAACTAGTTTTAAGGATAAAGAAACAATTTGCGTATATCTGTGGCATATTCACCGATTTGCCTGGGGTCTCAATGAATTCGACTATTGTCTATATATTTAAAAAATTATAGCTAACATAACGGCAATGACATTTTGTACTGTGTTACTTTCGAATTAGTAAAAAATAACTTCCGAACAGTTCTTCACATCACTAATTGCATAAAAAAAATTGTTAAAAAAAAAAGCATTTCTACACGTTTAACGGCATAACCCGGTGCTACGAATATAGTTTCTTTAACTGATTATACCCAACAGTTGTTACTCGTTATTTGTGGGCATATCCCACCGTTATGAATATTTTTCAAGTGGAAATCACGTCAAAACAAAAACAAGTCTCTTTATCTTCATCTGTTTGGGTTTAACCCTAGATTAATTACATTAAAAATTTAAAATTATCGTAAACGTAAAATAATTTGTTTAGTGGTAAGGAAAAGGCTGATGTTTGTAAAAACAATACCACCACAGGTTACCAGAAAAGCTACTATAGAGGTAGTGGTCTCACTCCTTCCACCTTTTTATCCTATAGAAAAATACAGTACAAGGTTTCACTTGCAAGTGACTAGTATTAATTGTACAACAAACATACCTTCTTTAGCTAAGTAGATGTTTTACTAAACTATTATCGTATTGATAGTACAAAAATTACGGATTCGATAAGCATTTTCTGATTTTTATTGATTGATAATTACTTTTATTTCTATAGCAGTAGTATTCCGGATCTACGATAAGATGACGAAATCGTTTTATCATTGAAGGAAAATTACGAAACCATTCTTCATAAAAATGAAAATAATATTTAATTGAACCTTATTATTGTTGAAAAAAATTTTCCTTGAAACAATGTAAAATTCATGTCTTCACAAAAATAATCACAAAAAATAACTGCAAAGCAAAATCATGTATGTTTTCCTAAGGTCTAAAAAAAGAGCCATTGTTCTTTGACCTCGCATAAAATTAACGAGAAATCTTTTAATGATAATTATTTACTCCATTATAAATAGTAGATAAATAATAGCTAGAATATTGTACTTACTGCTTTTCCTTCCTTCCTGCACATTGTATGTAAGATCCGTAAAAGCTAAGTCCACTGGGGGTCGTTTGGGCAAATGTGTGAGGGTTTTATGGTGCGTAGGGGCGATATTCACCTTGTGGCTCCTGTCAACAATGATAGGTTTAGAGTCCACAGGACCAGCCAACGATTCTTTGTCCACTTTTGTCATTTTGTGCACAATGGAGTGAGTCAAACGTTCATTCCCTACGTCACAGATGATCTACGGCGCGTGAGTATCGCCGCACTCTCGCGCACACACTGTTTGAAGTTTGAACTTTGAGTGAGGACTGAGGACTGAGGAGTGGAGGACAGCAGTGGCTGTCGTGACGTCGCGATACGCGTTGAACTTTGTGCCAATGGATGGGTTGCAAGAATGACAGATTTAAAGGAAATTACTAATTTCGACAATTTTAGAAATGTAATATGCTTTATTCTTGTAATTTATCATTATTAGTAGAGTATTACAAAGGCTATTTCTAAAATATTTTGTTTGAAAAAGTAAATTTCTAAACTAAATTTATATTTGCTATTCATATAAAAAATATAATTATAGCTTTTATTTAATGCCTTTTGATGTCACATTAAATTATTAGTACAATTACAGAATTAGTCATTCTACTAAGTAACATAGTATAAAAAAATAAAATGATTTGTTTGTTTGGACATGTAGTGTTTGATAACCCTATTTTCATATTTTTAGTATCTATTAATTTTGCATGTTGTACGGACCGACCAGTAAGTAATGACCTAATTAAAGGAGAATGTATTAAATAATACTAATATTGCAAAAGATTAATTAATAATTGCTTTTGTCATAACACAATTATAAATAGACTAAAGCATAGGTAGTGACCATAGGTCTCAAAAAAGTAAATCAGAGAATTTTTCCTCTGCCCAAATTTGATCATAAGTGTCAAACAACATTAATAAAAAAGCTATGTATAAATTAGTAGGTATAATGCCACATATTCATAGTCAACTTAAAATTGAATCTAAATTTATATGGCATAATATAAGAACTTAAAATATTTTTTTTCCATAACTTCAATTGCTCAAGGAATCAACAATTAATAAGTGTGACATATACATATATTATTGATATTGTATAACTTTATTATATTATATCTAAATTAACTCACCCTCCAAAGTAAAGGGCAGATCTAGAATTCAAGTAGTGTAGGTTTTTTATTTAAGTTAAAATTATAAATAATTGTGATGTCCTGTGCCTAAAATGGATTTAATGAGCTTCATAAGTCCCCCCCGGGTTCACCATTGCCTTTAATAAAGCACAAGACTTTAGACAAGCATGTAACTAGTAAGCTCAATTATAAGTATCTATGCATGCTACAATCCTTACAAAAAAATATACTATTTCTCAGAGCAACATTTTGTAAACACAAATAAGAAGAGAATAGAATATGGGATAATAAGTTCTTGTAAGACTGTACTACCCTCAATAATATACCCCCATAAATGTACTATATATAAGAAAAAAACTGCATATCAGGTATTTTCTAAAAAATAGTATGCATAAACTGTAATAAACCGTCAATTAAAGTTTTGCTTAATACGTAGAGATACTTTATAATTTTTAGAAAGGAGGTCATGCAATATGTCTCTTAATACGCAAAATGTTTATTTACTTAAATAGTAAAAGTATTTACCCTAGGTTGTTGATGATTAACTTCTTTTCCATTATTGTTTATGTAGAAAATCCCATTTATGAAATGATAACTTTTACTTAAAATATTAGAGTATTAAAAAAGTTAACGTTTTACAAATTACAAAGAACTATGAAGTAGATTAAGGAATTATAATATTTTTTTGTATTTTCATGTAATAACAGATTGCTAATTGTCATTTGCTACCATAGATATACGATATATTAGAGGATTCACCACAGGTAAAATCGATTACTCATGAGACTCAAACAATTTAGTCTAGTTGTATTCCAAATTTATAACTCTAAAAAGTTAAGCCTTTTTGCAACCGCTTTGCGTTATATATTCCGCATTTTGGCATGCGGGCACGTGGAAAAAGTAAACGTATTTAAACTTAAGTGAGTGTGTATGCATAGCATTATACGTAATGGTAATGACATTTTATTCAAATTTTACAATAATGGAAATCGATCACCCTTTACCCTTATGTTTCGGACACGTTGACAGTTGACGTTGATCATTGATGTTTGAACTTTGATGTTTTGATAATTTGTAAATCATATTTCGTTTTGATTTTAGCTCAAAATTAATTAGGTAATTAGTTATTACGTCAATTTTATAATAATAAGAAATAACCATGTGAAATCAAGCTATCGAAGTACAGAGTTCACTGTAGATAACACGTAGTCACAGCAGAGATGGAGAGCATTACGGTAAGCTCAGTTTTTTACACAAAGAACAACAGCTGTTTATTGTTGTTCTGCTTGGAATGTATTGAATGTTTCTTTGTTGCAGAACTTCTCAGTTTCACTAATCAAAGGATTTATAGATAGTTTGCGTGGTGTAACAGTCTTGTTATATTTAGATAAAGAAATTAATGAACGAGCCCTAAGTCGTTCTCCTCAACTGGAATATGACGGTGCCAAACATAAATTAAAGCAGCCTAAAATAAAACAGTAAGTATTTTATTGACTTAACGACTTACAGTTGTACTCAGAAAGTACCTCTCGGTCATAGCAGAGTTATAGCTTTATAATGAAATTAAAGATGGTTACACAAACTGGCATTTTGCGAAGGCTTAAGTTTAAGGCTTTTCATAATATAGTCACACCATTTGGTACTTTTTTTTTCTTTTGTTATTTAAACAGTATTTGATTAATATCAGTTAAGAAATAAACAAACCCAGCAGTATTATAAAAAAGTTGTGCCATTTAAGTTATCCTACTATGTATATATTATAATATTTTATAAAAATTCATTAAATTTCAGAGAGTCAAAAGTACTTACAAGAGTATTACAGTCTTGTGTTTTAAATGGGTTTATATTTTTACTAAGTATACTTGTGTTTGAATATGCATTACTACCAGGAGTTAAGTACTTAGTAATAGCTATATTTGGACATAATCCGGGAGTAGCATACAGTGTATGGTCATGGATACAACCATTCTTATCTATGACATTCAGGATGATATGGGTGTTGCCACTGTTCCTTTTGAGCAAACTGGTTAACAGCCTGTGGTTTCAAGTGAGTGTTTGAATAAAGTATACTAACCTAACTTTAACCTTAACTTAGATGAAATTTTACATATCTTAATATGTCAACTCCATTTCCACTCCATATTTTGAGGGTTATCTTTTTTCTGGAGCTATGAAACTGATCACCATAATATGACTCTCATACATACTTAACAATATTAATTAGTGAAACAAAGCAAACATGACATATTCTGTCTCAAGTTGCTAAGAAGGTTAACAACATGTCTGAATTATTGATATTTCTTATTGCAAACAGAATATGACCAGCTTTCTGTCCCTACCACTCAAACTCAAACTCAAATCTTTATTGCATTCCTTATGTACATAATTTATTACAATAATGAATAAGGACCTTGGCTAGGCACAACAATGTTATGAGAGGGCATGCTTTAATTAGTTCATTAATACATTCCTATTCTTATAAGATACATTATTTATTTGGTATATTTACTTTGGTTTCACGTTGCGAAAAGGTACTTAACTTAATTTATAAACTTAACTTTTATTAAGAAATTAAAATCTATCTGTCAGATACTCTGTTACAGTGTAATAACACTTCCTATATAATAATTCCTTTAGAAATTTGGTAAACCTCAGATTTCATTTTTCAATTAGTCTGGTAATTTGTTATATATTTTTATGGAGGAGGTCAATTGTCCTGTTTGGTGTAACTTTAGTCTGGATGTAGGTGGAATAAGTTGGTTTTTTCGAGAAGGTCTTAATGAGTAAAGGGTTTTTGTATCCTCCCTTTTTTTATACATATTAGGATATTTGCGAATAAATTTACATGCTTCCAGTATATATATGCCAGATAGAGTTAGGATATTGTTTCGAATGAAGTGGGGCTTGCATGAGTCAGTGTTTCCTACATTAACTAAGATTCTCAAAAGTTTTTTTTGGCTTGTAAATACGGCAGTGGCATCTACACTGCTACCCCATAAGAAAACACCATAGCTTAACCATGAGTATGCATATGCGTAGTAGGAGGCTAGAGCTGTTTTCATATCTGTGGATTTTTTAAACCACTTAACCCAATTAACGTTATTAAATTATTTCAGGATATAGCAGACTCTGCATATAGACACAGACGAGGCAGGCCTCAATTCATGTCTAGTGTCAGCAAAATCATTGCTGACTCACTGTTTAGTTTATTGGTGCAAGCGTTATTCTTAGTTCAGGTAATTTTTATTTCTTTATTTTACAAAATAATATAATACATTCATAATTTGAATGTTACATTAGAACCGCTGTGGCTTATAATATTATATGGTTATGTATAATTTATATTTTTATACTATGCAACAGAGAAATCAATTAACATATTTTTTGTGCTTGTAAAGCCAACTTCAACCTTTTAATATTAGCAGCATTTTTGATGGATTAGAAAACAACATAGGTTTTGTTAGTTGAATTTTTTTTATTTATGTTCCTATTTTCTTATAATATTATAATAAGAATATAAACAAAAAAAAATACCACATACATTTTGGACTCCTATAGAAGTATGTAATTCTGTAAAATTCCCAAACCTTTACCTACTCATAAAAATACTGTAAGCAGGTACTGCAACTTTTTTAATTCTTAATTTAAATTTTATTTCATTGTCTATTTGTATCATTCTATCTTTATGAATGAAAGTTTCAAGACATTTTTGATTTGACCATATTTTTTTTTAATATTTACAAATTGTCTTCCAGAGTATGCTAGTCAGTATGTTACCTATAACATATGTTGGTGAACTATTATGCCTTATTCACATGTGTCTACTGTACTCGCTCTATTCCTTTGAGTACAAATGGTTCAACATGGGCTGGGAATTACACAAACGACTGACATTTATTGAAACCAATTGGCCTTACTTTCTTGGGTTTGGTCTGCCATTGGCTGTATTGACACAGATTCCACAGTCATATATTATTAGGTATGTTTTTCTTAAACACTCAAACACACAGGACTTAAATGATAAAATTAGCATAGTTAGATTTCAAAGTAATTAAACCATTAAATACATACATATATATATTTCACCCTTTTAAAATTTGATTTCATACTTTAAAATTTCATACGTAAAAATGTACCAAATTAAATGTACTATATAATATTTATGTAGTAATTTACATTGTTAAAGACTTATTGAGTATCAAAAGACAATATAAATTTCTTAGTTTTACTATTCTATTCTACAGCCACTGTGGCTTAATATCTAATGTGTAACCCGGTCCTACTACAATCCTGATAATCTGATATGATTAAACAACATGCATAAGTAATTGAAATGTGGCCCTGACTTTGTATGGACACAAAATATAATAATTAACACAATTTGGGTGATTTTGCATTGATTCAGTGAACCAATAATAACATCTATTAAATTAAAACACATTTTTCTTTTTCAGTGGTTGTGTGTTTTCAATATTTTTCCCCGTTTTCATTTTAAGTGGCAATGAAGCGTCTCCAGTCACTGGAAGGTTGGTACTTACACTTTCTGTATATAATAAAAGTGCATTTTTGTTTTTAACCTGACTTTAACACTTAAAGTTGCGGAACATAGCTGGTTCTGCGTTTTCATACAATTTTATAACGACGGGGTAAATGTACCACTTTTGCAACCCACGTCTTTTGATTTATAATCAAGCCAAGAGTTTTTTTTTTAAAGACAATTCACACCAATTGACCTAGTCCAATGCTAAGCTGTTGAAGCTTGCGTTATGGGTACTAGGCAATGGATATACATACATATTATAGATAGATAGACATATAAATACATATATAAACACCCAAGACCTAAGCACAACACCAAATGCTCATCGCATCGATGTTCGTCTCAGCCGGGGATCGAACCCGGGACCCATGGATTCGCAGTCAGGGGTACTAACCACTAGACCACAGAGTTTTAGCTAAAAAAACCAAATTATAAATAATACTTTAATATTAAGTCAATTACATTTTTGTTTTCAGTGAATATCCCCTTCGTTTATTCTCTCCCGTAGTTGCAATCTCTAATGGAATGTTCCGTTTCGTCCAACACAGCGCTGACGTCATGGACAAAACGAGATGATAGATATTGCTGTTCTAATGCTTTATAGGGCTTATTTTTCTATTGGCCGCCACACACACCCACAAGTAAACGAGTTTTCGAAACTGACTTAAATTAGTTTTTATTCTCGTATAATTGAATTACGAAAGCAAAACAATCATAATATATTGACGATCTTAATAACAGACCATAAAATATATCATCACTGCTCGAAGGAAACAATGTTATAATAATAACCAAGTCAAAGTTAAATATTAATGCATTTGTATTTATTGGTTATCAGCTACTTAATATACAATATCTAAACAATTACCTTATACACAAAAGCCTAAAACGGAATACACATTCAAACATAAACCACAAATAACTATTATAACCTACTTATATAAAATATATATCCTATAATCAATTGCAAGATACATTGATCATTATAATATATTCAATATAAAGAGGAATAACAAAGCCATTATATCTAAAAAAGGATACCAGAGTTTTTTATATTATTTTTATAGCATTTTTTAGTTACATTAAATATATCTATTTACTGGTAATTTGTGTTATAATCTGTATACGATACATGACTGAGGTACGTAAATAGTTTGAGTTCGACTGAGGAATTTAAAATAGTTGGGTTTGCCTAGTTTAGTATGAAGAAGGATTTGTGAAACAGTAAAAGCGACAATAAGTCAGGGCTGTCAATTAAACCGTTGCAAATAGCGTGTAGAAACATCAGGTCGTATTGTTTACGTCTACATTCTAGGGATTCAATGCCAAAGTACTTGCAAGAATCTATATAGCTACTATACTTTCGGAAATCCGTAAAAATTAAAATCTTTTTTTAATGTTCTCTATTGCTTCAATGTATTTCTTGTCAATGTGTTTCAATGTCTTTACATATTCATGTATGCAAATTGGCTTTTGTTAGGAGCACAGTAGAATGAGTGTGCTACTGTGCTCCTAACAAAAGCAAAGAACCGGCATTTTATTAATAAATAAAACAAAGATTTTCATACACCTCTAACGAAGCCAAGTTTATATGCTTTTTCTGTTATGCTATCCATATGTTCTGAGAAACACATCTTATCATCTAGTAGTATCTCTAACTAAATTCACCTGTTTAATTGTAGTATCTCTTATTTTATAACAAAATTGTATTTTTTTATGTTTGCAGTAAAAGTAATTTTACTTCATTTTCCAATATTAAGGATAGTTTATTGTTTTTGTAGTAAGTTTCCAATCTATTCAGATCCTGTTAAAGTTGAACGCAGTTATCTAAACACTTATTTTTTAGAAATATTTTTTTGTCATCTGCAAACATAAGATATTCTGAATACCTGTATTATATCATATAGATAACCGTTAAACAAGAAAGCACCCAGTTTAGACCCTTGAGGTACATTGGATATCACATTTATATATTTTTTCCTATCTATTTTACCGGTAGACACGCAATTTAATCAATGACATATTACAACTCTATGATTATTGATTTGTGGTTAGTTTGTTTTGGCGCAATATTAAAGACGTGTTGGTATGGTTATACAAACTTCATGAAATAGACGTTGGACATGTATTTTCATGACAACATTAGAGTTGAAAAAATAACGAGCTGAATTGCTTGCCGTTAAATTTGCAATTTGTTACATATTTTAGTCCAACGTAGGCAATGCAAGCAAGTCAAGGCCGTACTTTATTTTATGGCATGGGCTGATGATGAAGAATTATAAAAACAAAAAAGATTTTTTTGTTTAACGTAGACGTTAACAATGTTTCCTTTCAGCAACTATGGTACAATGATTTTTAAAACTTCCGTTTACCTAGAAGTATATCTTCTCTTTCGTAATTCGATACGAGATAAACTACTATTACACATGTATGTGTAACCATGATTGTGTATTGTTGATTTCCGTCTACCTCATTATTAACCGTAAAGAAGTCTTTCGTCATTTTATTATACTTTTCAAACTATGTTATTACGGGAACTGTATTTTTTCAAATGACGTTTGCATATAACACACCCCGTTGGTCGTTAAAATCGATCGATAAAAATAGGCCCTATAAAATATGTTCACCAAAATACAGGTCAAAGAACACAAAAGCACTAAAAAAGGTTTTAAAAATGTATGAATATTATTCGTAGTTTCGTTTAGAAATCATAGATATTTTCTTGATTGATGGTGCAACTTAAGACTTTTTATTCAAATGTATATATTGGTACAATTTTTTGTCGCAAGTACCTAAGGGCTACAAAATTATGAAATGTGATTAATGTCAAATTTTATTTTTGCTTTGTGCATATTATAATTAAATTATATCTTAAACCCTATATATAATATATTTTTACAAAATAATTGAATAAATTATTAAAAATAAAAAATACTGCACACTGATTTCCTTAAGCATTTGTTTCAAATATTTTTAGACATCTTCGCATATAAATGTTACAGCAATAAATTAGATGCCTTAAAATATTAGAATATTGTAGAGTATTTCAAGATTACTTTGGAAGGAACCCTTGTTCAAGAAATATTAACACAATTAATTGATATTTATACAAACTTTTAATTTATGTATATAAATAGTCTGATTTAATGGGTTTATTGGCCAAGTTTTACTTATATTTGCGTGTTCTGTATTGGTATATTACATGTGGTTAAAATTGGTGCGTAAATATTTGTATATTTATAAGTCATTGTGTATTGTAATTATATTTACATGACATTTTATTAAAGGCTGACTTATTAAGAGGTGTTATTTATTCAAATCCTTATGTTACTCGCGCAGTACATTTCCTTGTTTGGCGTCACAACCAAACCCACCAAAAACACAAGACCAATCTTTATATCTATATATATTTCTTTTATATATTTTATATAAAATATATAAAAGAAAGAAAGAAGACCATTTTTCTTTTATATATTTTATATAAAAGAAAAATGGTCTTCGTTTGAGGCTCCTTCACGCCTAAACCACTGATCGTATCGACATGAAACTACTGCCGTTCGATGCGAAATTAAATTTCAACGTTCCTTCATTTTTTTATTGCTGTTTTACTTTTATGAAAATTTATGCATACGGACTTTACCGCGGAAACATTTGGGGAGGCTTTCTAGAACCTCAAAACGTCAACATCTGTTAAAAACTCGATTTTTGAAAATTTCTTAGCGGGAAGTTAAAAAGAAGAATAATAAAAATATCAAAAAAAAATATAATGAAACATAAAATTTTATTTATTTCCTTTCATTTTAATTCGACCAGCGAAGCGGGCGGGAAACGGCTAGTCAATACAAATAATAAATATCGTTATTTAAGACTTGTTTATTTTTAAAGGAAGTTTTTATGAAAAAATAAAAATCAAACTATTTCAATGATTTATTTGCATACATCATATAAAAGTTTTCGACCAAACATTTTGATATAAACAAATAAATGAGTGTTTACAACTATATTTACTACAGATTAAGCTTAAGGTACATTTGGTGACTTATATATTATATATATATATATATTTGTATTATTTTTTATCACAAATAATAAAAACCAGAGACAGTTGTACTGTATTTATTAGTAAAAAGCTAATACATGTTACCCTGCTACAACTAAGCTTAACAAGGCTACTTCACTTACAATAAAGATAAATACATATGTATGTTCGTTATATTTTGATTAGGAAAAGGAATAGAAAATTTATAATTAATTTAAAATGAGATCTTACATTTTTTTTATAAATATTCACCTAACTCAATTCCATTCTTTAGTGTCTTGTTGATAACAAAAGCGCCTGTGTCATGTTACATCACCTAACACTTCATAACAATTACGTCTAAATTATATTATGCTTAGTGTAATTTTGTTTTAGCTATAGTCTATGGTATATATTAGTATACACAAAATATAGTCTATCAGAGTGAATTATTATTATATATTATTGAAAATTTGTATTTAAAGTAAATAATGGCATTAAAAACCTACATTTGTATATCACATGATATGGTTTATATATATATTTTTAAATATTGAAGCTATCACAAATATGAAATGACCATTGATTACTTAAAAGCCTTAACTTAACTACTATAATTTTTGAAGTTATACTTCTTTAGGCGCGGTATGAAAAATTGATGAGAGTAAAATTTTACGATGCGCGCGCACCGTGACACAAAATTAACAGAATGAAGTTGATACGGAAGATGTTACGGCATTGGACATAATTTAAAAACAACATTCGAATAATAATAGAATTTATGTTACACTTAATGTAAGAGAATAATAAAAAATATTTATTTATTTAATTTTTCAAATGTAAACTGAACTTTAATGACTATAATGACTCCTTTTCCAGTCTTTGATTATATAATTGTAATTAATTATTTGCATGCAATCAAAAACTATTTTTAATAATGCCAAAGAAGTATAACTTCTTACGCGCGTACATAAGTACACACACCCTTTATTTTAACTACTCTGGTCACTTGACAACATTGATTTACAATCGTTTGATTTACTTAGAACGATTTACGGTCGTATAACTAGATTTTTTATCTAAATAGTGTAAATCACTTGTTTGGTAACTAAATGTGCGGTTCGAGTTATACATATCCAGCTATGAGTTATTCACATAACACATGGCAAAGGGTATTGATTTTGTTCATACTAAGTGCAACATTTGTTTAAAATAGTCCTATTATATAGGAAAGCCTAAAACGAACAGCTGTACCACAATCACAAAAATATAATTAACAATAATAATATATTTAAGACGACTTCAGGAAGCTTTAATTTGTTTATTTATTAAATAAAATGGTAAACAACCATATCAGATTTAATGATATTTGAGTGCCTGTGTTGGGAATATAATATGTTAAGATAATTAATAATGATATTAAAAACAATTTGTGGCAATATGAGTAGCAACTAGCAACATTATATGTTTCGTGTATTATTATTTTATTAACTAGTATAAATAGTATGATCGACTTACTCGCATTTGTTTCCTTTAGTTGTGTATATATTAATAATATATTTTTGGAATGTTACTTTTAAATTTGTAGTTGGTAATTAGAATATAATGATAACGATAATTAACATATTTGTATTAAAAACCTTAAAATTAAAATTTACTTAACGTGTTTCTATATGTTTGTAATTAATTTTTAATAATCTCGCCATTTCTGTATAAAAGACAAACAAAAAAACACTAAGAAACGGTTTTTCAAATCCATAAAAATGAGATTAAACATAAAAATACACAAAATCATACCGGATTAAATAACTACTATATATATACTAAAACTTTCTGTTTGAATCACAGCATAAACAGAACGACAATTAACACATTTAATTTTAAGTTTAATTATACAACGAAATTTATGTACGTGTTTTAATCTAGTAAGTTATTTAAAATGTGCCTCACAGTACTCGAACTAGTAACATTCCAATAGCTGCTCCCGCGGTGAGACCAACGCTCAACATTGTAACAATTATTGACGAAGCCTTTTCTCTTTCATGCATATCTACGACTCTGCAAATAAAATATTAGAAACTCAAACTCAAAATATCTTTATTCAAGTGGGTAACCAAGTACACTTTTGAATCGTCAAGTTAAATTAATCATAAATTTACATTTACTACCAGTTCGCAAGTCAAGGGCGTAGAGCGGGTAAGAAGAACTGGCAAGAAACTTTCCGCCACTCTTTTTAATCGCCAAGTATTGTCATACAAATTGTTTGAACTGGAGCAATTCAATCCCAAGGATTAGGATCATTTAAGTAGTTCTCAAATTTATAAAAAGCTTTGTTGATTAATTTTCGTTTAACGAGGGCTTTGAATTTATTTAGTGATAATACTCTAATTTCGCTTGGGAGTTTGTTGTAAAAACGAATACAATTTCCATATAAGGAGTGGTTTATCTTTTGGAGCCTGGTTGGTCGTACACTCAAATTAGTTCTATTTCGCGTATTATACTGGTGAAAGTCACCATTTGTTTTAAAATCGTTTATATTTTTTTGGACATACAACAAGGCTTCAAGAATATATTGACCAGATAGTGTCATAATATTTAATTCCTTAAACTTATTCCGTACCGACTCCCTCGGAGAAACACAACAAATACCCCGAACAGCCCGCTTCTGCAGCACAAATATGGATTGAATATCAAAAGTGAATCAGGGGGCCTACCATGAACTCTTATTGCGAGCCTATTGACAACCTACAACTGAGATGCATCGCTAATTCGTACCATGACATCGAAAAAACGAGACAGTTTAGGTTCCCACGTGACCTTAGCGGTTATCAGATTTCGTTCGTTCAATTTATATGAAAATCCGTACCATGACCGCTCAGCTGAACCGAAATTTGACAGTTGCGCCTTCCAACTATGACAGAATAAGCGATTCTAAAAAAGTTACTTTTTGTCCAACTTTTTTGTATCGAAATGTACAAATAATAGTAAAGAACCTATAAATATATATAGTATACAACTATGTCTGTTTCGGATAATTTGAGGTACCTATTTTGAGTTTAGAAAGTGTCATTATAAATTAAAATATCGACCGAGATGAGAAACAAGACGGCAATGCCCTTCTACCTACTTCGTAGATATCGAGTTTATAATTTGCTATAGATTAACGACTTTGATTCGTTGAGGATTTTAGTGTACCTAAAAATAATTGCACAAGCTGTTCAATAATATTCAATTAATTATTTTGGCATGACTAACACAAACATAATTCCCCAATATATCATATTTTATAATAAATAAGCATGCCATATCAGTAGTAGATTTTTATTATAATTAAATTTTTCCTCATTATGTTCATGAATTGTATGATTATCCTCTGCTTTTTGTTGTTTAAAAAAACATAGGTATTTTTCAAATTTATAATGTGCAAATAATAAGCCATTTGAAAATAATATAATAACAGTATTTATTTAGTAGATGACTCCATCAAGATAGAAAAAGGTGTCTTCAGGCAATGTTCAATTGGATAAAAACATATATTCATATATTTCATTCTCTCAATTCAGCGAGTTTGTCAGGTTTAAGCTGTGAAGAAGATATAATTATTTATATTATATGAATTAGTTAACGTATAAATTAAATTTGTACAATTTGAAGGAAATAATTTTTATTAATTTCTATTATGATTTTCGAGTATTAAGTTGATTTGTAATATCTTTTGCAAAGAGATTTATCAGGAATTAACTTCGATATAGGTATTTATTTTTAATCAACAAATTTGTGAACAATACTTACCCCATCATATTATTTTATAAGTGAAACAATTTGTAAAACTATATTTATACAACTGAAATTTTGTAAACACCAAAATATTGAAAGGTCCTATCAAAATTTGACGGAAACGTTTAAAAATAATAAGTGTCAACTATCATAGCACCAGAAAACTGTTGAAAATATATCAAAAGAATAGTTTTATATATTAAATAAATATAAATATTACGACATAATAGCTTATTTTGATTGATGAATTATTGAAAACAATTTTAAATTTTATTTATTTTTATAGAAACATCTGTCAAAGAAAGTTTGATAGTTAAATTTCAAAACTTACATAGAAACCTCAAATAAAATTATCGTTCGTTCATTCGGTCTTGCGATGCAAATACTTTCAGCTTATAGGCGGTCATGGTACGAAAAAATGCTATTGACTTTAGGTACCTAAACTCAACTGCATCTCAACTGGATTGTTTTAAGAAAGTTCATGGTAGGCCCCCAGATCTAAGATTTCACGGATTGCTTCAACACATATGTTACTTTATTTATTAGCTATCGAAATATTAATCAGAAAAAGTAAATATTGAGTCGAAAATATTTATCGTTTTATCTTCTCCAAAACGATTCGAAAACACTATACAAATAAGGACATAAATTAATCATAAAGATAAATAATATTTATGCAGATTAATTAGAGTAATTGACTCTGATAACCTTTTCCTTCACATCAGCAAGCAATAGATTATATTAGAAAACAAAGTCTATGGCAGATGATTATTTGTACAGACTAACGGTCGCAACCACAGATAAATCCTAAGTGTCATCCGTATATCAAATGTTTTGATATACGAAACTTTATCATACTCCAAACGACGTAAGTGAAAAACTAAAGAACAATAGAAGGAATCAAATTAATTTTTTGGTACACAACGCTATTCCACAAAAAACTACAGAGCATTTCAGGAAATGGGACCGTTTTATAATACCATAATAATTTAAAATAACGTTTATCAGAATTACATGGTCCTTTAACCTTTTTAAAATTTATATTAACTTTCTGCAAGATATAAAAGATGTTAATCGCTAGATTTTCAACATACGTATTATTAAACATATCGTCAGTAATTACTGCGTGATGTTTGAATATTGTTGTATAAACATTCAAGACACTTTCAGTTCTATCGCGACTGCAATTAATGGTTTTTTAATCGGAAATTTAATTGAGAAGCAAAAATGTTCAAACAATTTTTAGACACGAGAAAATATAGAGAATCACGAAATCATAACGCTAATATATCGATGCTCGTAAAATATAGGATATATTAATAATAAAATATTTAATTCATAATGAATTATTATTATCTTTCCATACGGACGGCGTGACTTTGTTTATACTTCATAAATAATGTTATACCTATTGAAAGTCTTTTGTTCTTGATTATAATCTATCGCGTGGTAAACGTATCAAAAATTACACGGAATTAATAATAGAATTATTTTGTTCTTGTCTTGTTAAGTAATATAAATAAATAAAAACTATATCCTCACCTCGTAGCATTAACCATGACGATATTGGTCAAATATCCATTGGTAAAAGAGAAGACAATCATGATCAAGATGTACTCGTAGTCCCACAGGAAGATGACAGGTAAGTGCTTCCGTGGCTGAGCATTACAGAACATCAGCATAGGTACTCCGATAACACGGAATATACTAGCTGCAGCGATGACCCATTGGTTTGTGGGCTGAAAGATACGAAGAAGGAACTTAGCTACACATAGTAAGCAGTGTTGCCCTGGTAACTTCAGAGTGCGACATACATCTCATGCTGTGCACTAATAGACTTTCTATGTGTTAAATACATAGGCATAGAAGGCTGAACACCAACTTGCTTATTAGAAAACAAATGATCACGAAACAGATACAGCCATCTGTGGCCCAGTCCTAAAGGGTCCATAGGGCCATTAGTTTTTTATATCATTGTAGGAAATTCGTCTTTATGCATAGTAAAATATGCCTTAATAATTAAGACTTCATTAAAAAGAAAAAAGAATTCAGAATAAAATATTATCACTAATCAGTAACGTATAATAACCTATGTATAAATACTCTTAGACCCTAGAGAGATAACTAGAACGTCAATCAAACTTAAATCTAGTTTGAAGAGCTCAAACTATTTTTGCAGTACGTATATAATGTTTTACATAATTGACAGCGCTCAAGACGAGATTGTGAGTTGAGATACTATTCCGGACCATTATTTTTCGCGTAACAAGCGCTGTAAGATGTATAAAGGTGTAAAATGGCGGATGATAATTCGATAATAATTAATTCTTTGACAATATAATGTAAAACTAGATGAAATTTTGATTAAAAATTACAAGATGAACATAATTAAATAACAACTCTTATTAATTCGTTTTGCGGAAAAACGTGACAAAACCTTAACTGTGGGGCATAGATTGAGTTGATGAGTTGAATCGATTTCGATTAAAATATTAACAGTTTCTTGCCAGTTATTCTCGCCCCCTCTATGGTACTTTAGGAACTGGTAATAAATGTAAATTAAGATCGTTTTTTTAAATATTGACGTTAATAAGTATACATAGTTATCAATATGATTAAATAAATTTTGATTAGAATAAGACGTTATACGGTATTGCTCAGTTCGAGTTATTACAACATTCAACTGTTTCAATGCCGGCTAAAACAAATGAAACACGCAATAATTACAAAACATTTTATTTCCTGTCAGTTATCTTTTTTAGATTAAAGAAGAACGGACTATATAAGCAGTGAATTACCATAATAAAAAGTAATGTCGTAACTGGTATGTAGCAGAGTAAGGAATAGTTATGTTACTCCCATAATATCTCTCAACCGAAATAACTTGCCTAACGTAAATGGGTATTCAGTAGAAAATATTTCTTGATTAGTACTGATATTATTTTTCGAACTGTTTCTGTTTTACAGAGAACCGAAGTATAGTGCTTATTTAAACCTTAAAACACGTTTCACCTTGCACAGATAATTAAGTCAAATAATTAAATTGACAATTGACAAAGATAATACAATTCATACAAAAACCTTGATTAATTCCTCCGTCGAACAATCCGACTGGCTCGTATTTTTTATGATAATATGACCCTATTTACATGATAATTATTTTAAATGAATGATGACTCACCCCAAGAATAAATCCAGCGACCAGTCGTCCCGCGTAGTCACCGCAATTAAATATAAGGTAATTCACGACGGGCACGAAGAATATATCTGTAATATTTATTTTCAATATATATTTGTTGGTCCCTTGACTAATGTTCAGGCTGGTTAGAGACCGGCGGTAACTTCAATGGCATAAATGGCTAGAATACTTACCTAATAAAATTTATTTATTTTATTTATTTATTTATTTATTTTCTCCACATCACTATCTTTACAGGCTAACCTAATACAATAGTGTGGTCCTTAAATATAACATATCATAATAGAAATAAATTAAGTCACTCCCTGTTACATTTTGTATATAATGATAAAGAAATGCTTAAAATTGGTGAAATAATAATTACTTAGACTAAAGGAATGAACGTAAATATTTTTAAAATATTGCATAAGTCTTGAATTTTAATTAAATTGGAGCAACGTAAGAAATATAGACAGAGCTTAACATTAAATTCTTAAATCTTTGCTAAAAACACGCAACTACTGGAACTATCTTAAATATTTTAAATATTGGAAGGCTTAGAGGAAAGTGATTTAAATATAATTATTATCGTGACAAGCTTGACATAAAAAACTCTATATAAATATGTAAAAGGCAGCAGCTGATATTAATAATAATCATTAAAACCAGATGGCTTGCAGGTGCCGACCTTTTAATACTTATTACATATAGATTAGATATGATTTACTTAGGACATATAGACGATATTAGTATAATCATACACGGCAGAGGACGGCATATTATTTTTTATAGAACAGCGGACAAACTGGTCCGAGACTCACATGTATATCAAGTGATACCATCGCCCATGGATATTCTAAATGCCAAAGGGCTCGCAAGTGCATTGCCGGCCTTTCATTTGAATGAATTGTTACGCTCTTTTTATGATGGAAGTTTTACAGTTATTAAGTATTTATTTAATGTCAAAATTATAAATACAATTTTGATAGGGAGCGTTCAAAATTACGTAACACAATTTTTGGAGATTATTGACACACCCCCCCCCATGTAACTCGCCGTAACGTTTTTCAGTACCCAATACAGCACTGTACTCAAGTATAGTAAAACGTTTCGTGACCACTTAGTGACTCTTTAGTATATTTCCAGCTTACGTAACAACATGAATACCCGGCATACCGACGTAAAAGAATCAGCTTTGACCAGTCAGCGTAATTTTTACCTCAGCTGGTGGAGGCTTAAAACAATAGAAAATGTTACTTACTATTCCAATCGGTCCCTGATGTAGCCGGATGTGACTCAACCAAAACAGTAACAGCAGGGTAGACACACATGGAAATTGCGTACACCGCGAAAATACTAAAAGCGTACACCCAAACTTTCTTCAAGACAATCGTTAAATACGCCTCCCGGCTCCTATTAACAACCATACCATTGCCCCTCAATACGTGATGCGAAAAGAAGTCGATTTTGTATAGTAACGCATACGAAATAAGGGAGGTTATGACCATAAAGTCGGCGATGCAGAAGTAAATTAATGCGCTGTGTAAGGGTGATATTTTGAAGGCAAGCGATATAATCTGCGCAACGGCAGCTATTATCCCACCCAATGATTGCCCACTGATCACAGCTGCCATGTACTCGCGGGAGAATTTGCTTGCAGTCCCCATTAAGCCCGAGATGAAAATCGCACTGGCAGCTGAAAAGATACATATATTTTGATACGGGATCGTTAATATGTATATAGAATTCTAGATAAGTGACATTCTTCACATTTTTTCGGTTTTTTTCCATAACAATTGTTTTGTTTTATCAAGTTTTGATGTTTGTCGTAAATGTATTCGACAATTAAAAACACAAATCAAATTGAGTTTTATAATTAACGCAAATACAATTCTAAGTTCAACGTCCTTTGCAATAAATTTAAATTAAATTAGCCCAAAATCTGCATACCTGTATGCAGGTCAACATTTCCAATGGGTTCGGCCGATCAAATATAAATTGATCAGCAAAAATATGCTAAGATACTTTACCTTAAATATAGAAGTTTCCACATACGTTCACTAAACGTTAACGATTACTTACGGCATTTAGTAAAGATTTAGCCATAATTCATTTCTCTGAATACGCTTATTAGACTAATATTTACGTATGGCAATAAATAATCTTGATAATGTTTAATTTGAAAAAAATACTAGTATTCAATATTCCAAACAATGTTTACTCTTTAGTTTGTGAGTCACTGGCAACGTTTGACTCACAAACAAGTTTCACAATAATTATAAACACCTCATCTACATAAACAGCTCGTGAAATTATAAGGATAAGATTATATCTCTATTTGTGTCTACATAATCTCCCTGCAATCACCAGTAATAGGTGTACCTACTGCGTTTCATGTAAAAGGAGCCATTAAGGCGATGTATTTTTTTTTTCATATATATACCTCTGTATTAACCTGATAACCGATAACAAACGATAAAGTTGGACTGTCTAGATATAGACCAAGAATTCTTATTCTAAGCCCTACAAACAAAGTCCGGGGAAACGCATATAAATCAATGATAAGTCTAATTGGGTCATTACAAAGAATTCTCGTGTTATAGAATAATCCAGTGTTTGCCTAGTAGCTTGAGCGTGTAACTCAACTCTGAATGTCCTGGACCCTGTCGTGCGGATCACGACTAATGATACTAATAATCTACCAATAGACTTGAGATGTGCTCGTTTAATAACACTCGCTCGTAGGGCGAAGGAAAACATAGTGAAGCAGCAGTGAATGATCAAGAACAAGGTTTTGAGCTTTAAATTTCACAAAAAATTAAAGTACAGTTGTTACGCCACTACCCTGATGAAATATAACAGCTTTCACTATAGTTTTTAACTACGAAAACTTCTTTCAATTTATCGTTGTCTGAAAGCCAGTAATTTTCTAATCGCTTTTAGTTCGAGTGTACTTACGTTATATAATAATTATGGGTCGCATCAAGCTTGATAACATGTTATCAGTACAAAGTTTGAGATCTAATGTTTGATCTTTATGTCAAAGGTTAATATATATAGGAATAGACATAATATTCCAATTGCTAAGTTGGTCTAAAATATTATTGCATCTTAAAGTTTTTTTTATATTTACATATATGATTTAAATTTTAAACTCACTAGAATAACGTGTATTATGGAAAATATATTTTAAACCCACGCATAACCCAACGGATGGCCGTAAATTAAAGTTATTAAATTTATATGATCTCCGAAAAGATAATGAATACTTGAAAATAATCTTTTAAGAATTTGTACGTTCTCATATTTCAAATGCGGTTAAGGGTTTGTTGTTGTTTAAATTTGTATTCTCGTAATTACTCTAACTTTACTCTTTTGAATTGAATTCTACATTTACCATTAAAAATATTTTGTCTTATAAGATAATAAATCCTTATACAGAAAGGGATGGACTTGACTGCTAAAAAATCAGCCCCAAGCGTGACAGAGGCCTGTATGCTTTACTTCATACAAGCCTCATAACGCACAAATGATTTTATCTTGCACATAAAATAAAATATTTTGGGCTACATTATACACTAAAGATCAGTTAAATACATGAATCTATTAAAAGGTTTTTTATGTATAATTCAACTGATTTCGCGTGAGTGCTAGATAT
This sequence comes from Pieris melete, assembly GCA_963693345.1. Lineage (NCBI taxonomy): Eukaryota > Metazoa > Arthropoda > Insecta > Lepidoptera > Pieridae > Pieris > Pieris melete. Next base: position 3,048,688 of record CAVNZK010000029.1, read on the forward strand.
CGTAATTTATTGAATTATTTAGAACAATTTAAATAATTAATTGAAGTAAAAAGAAATTACCAGTCATAATAACCACTGTTATCATTGTGACAATGAAAAATGTATTCTGCCATTCATCTGTGTCCACAAGCACCAGTGATGTGGTAACAATAAATGATAAAGTCACTACTATTAGTGACCCTAGGAGTCTACTTCTTACAGATACTCTGAAAAACAATCCAAGTTACATTAATTATTTTCATATGCAGTACAAAGCAACAGTTTTATCTTTTATTATGCCGTCATTGGAGGCATTTGATTTATTTAATGCATTCAAACTCAACCTTATGGATTAACTACGAGTCAAACTGGTTTTATGGAATGAAAGCTAATTACCAGCCTGGTAGGCCAGCTCTTGCCTATTAATATAAAGTTAAACAATTATTGAATAACAAAGAGAATCATTCCAGTACTTACAAATGTCCATATAGGGAATTAAGTATTAGAAATACCAAGTTTGGTATTGCTGTAGCAACATTGAGATAGGATGTAAATTCAGCTTGAAACTGTGTTTTTCTTACATACATTGTCAAATTGTTAGGCTCTACATCTCTGAATTTATACATCCAATACTGAAACAAAAATTATAATGCTTTTAAATGCATCAAAATTCTTTAATACAATTACAAATACACCACAAAACATCTTTAAACAAGCCAACATAATGAATTCAAATGGGTCACCAGTGAGGTGGCAATCACTGTGGTAAATGTAAAGACACAGTTAATTTCTGTTTGATGAATGTTTAATTGGAACAATTTTATTGTAACAATGATGGAATAAATATCATGTATTACAATTAAGGTCAATTAATATAAGAATTCATCATGTTTGACAATAATCAATCTGTAGTTAGAGTCATAGGTAGTTTTCAAATTTAAATATGAAAGCATTTTTTATAATTAATGTCAATATAGGTACTGACTAATATTATTCTTTTAACTGAGGTTACATAGTAACAAGATCAAATATCACAGTTAGAAGCCTTAGTTTCTATATTGTTAAGCGTGCAATGTTAAGGTCACAACAACAATAAATAAGTCAAGTTTGCCCAAGTAACAAAGTTATAATTTATGTATGGTGCTTTCGTATATTTTGGTAAAATTGTTAGCCTGTACAAATTTAAACTCAATGAAAATATACATATCTATTTAGAATTGGAATTTGTAAACATCTAAATTTTTTTAGAATTGTATTTGTATATACATTTACAAAATGTTCAGAAATTATACTTACTAGAAATAATAAAACAGTGAAAATATACCTAATTACTTGCTCAAACTTAGTGATTAAAAACGATTAGTTACACAATTATGTAAATACATCGCGTTAATAGAAAACAAAAGTAGGTGAACATTTTCTGTTTTTAGAAGAACATGAAAGAACTTACGTCATTAGCAGTTATCAAGAAGTTCCATGGAACAAGGGAAGTTATACCAAATAAATAGAATAGAAAATAAACAAGGCGATATCTGTCCAAGGGCTCGGACTCGCTGTCCAAAATCTTTGTTGAACATGAATCACTAACTAATTCTTTTTCTTCGGAGAAATCAATGTCATCCTCGTTTTCAACAGTTTCTATTCCGTCCTCATTGTTAATTACTTCTGCGCTATCCATTGTCGCAGTTATATTGTTATACAATTTTTAATTAAAAACCCTTTACGATAACTACAACATTTTCTTATTGATAAAGAATATAAACCATAAAAGTAAGATATTGAATTAGGTGGTCGCACTATTGGTAAGATAATGAATTTATTAATTATGTAAAGAAATGTATGTTATTGATTTAGAAAATCGACAAAACACATCACCACAACACAAATGATAACCACAGACTAAATAGTAAATACGCCAAAATAAATATCGAATAGCGCCTAAATACTAAACAATCAGTATTCGACAAGATAACAGCAAGAACTACACAGTATACTTAATAGCAGTACTACTCATGAGTATAAGTGACAGTGAAATGTGAATCCGTCTAGTCAAGGATATTATTGTCAAATGGATTCATAGAGTATTAGATTAATTAAACTGCGGTGTGCGGTGCAATATGCATGGGAATTGTAACTTTATATTTATATGTTCAATTAATTTTTATAACATACTTACTGCTTCTTTATAACATAGAAAAGAATATATATAATCTTGAAAATATTCAAATTACTTTTCTACTACTAATGTAAAATTTAAAACATTGAATACATTTGAGCCCTTCAAACGCCGACATGTTGCGCGGGTTTTTGCACCCGACCTATTTGTTTACTCTTTTTTTTTAAATGGCTCTGGCACGGTTTGTGCATTAGCCAGCGTCAAGTATAAGATTTTTATAATTCGTGCTTTTTGCCTTAGAAATTCGATCATGTCCTCCATGTACGGTTAAAGACACTCGCCCGGTACCGCACAACGCTCCCAAAGGCCGAGAACAAATTATAAATGAAATTAAAATTTGTCCTCGAACCGGGAATCGAACCCAGTACCCCTCACCTAATTTGTTTACTCTAGACTGATCAGTTATTTTATTCATATTTTGAATTTTAAATGCTATGCTATGATAATCGAAAAAGCTAAGAAAACTTCTTACGAGTACCTACTGTATCGTACCGAAGTGTTACCTATTTGAAGTACACCCGATAGTGATATTTTCTAATTTCTAGAGATGCACAATACGAATATAGGTACAAATATCGAAATTGCACACAATGAAGTCGATGGCGTTAAATTAAAGTTATTGACAGTCACAGAGTTCCGACTTCCGACGCCATCGGCCATTTTGAACTAGACTGGCGCGAAAATTACCACCGTTGTTCTTTTTAATACTTTAATTCTGTTTACTATAGTTAAGCAATTTATAAGTGCTAACATTAGTTAATAATATAATTATTGGATTATCTTAACTATTGCATTTTCTTAAGTCAATCTGATATATGTAAACAATGAAGGTGTGCAATTATTTAATAGATTAACTTCAAGAAATCGTAACATTACTGTAATTTAATACATTTTTACAGGGCTTTATAATCACACATATTCAACCCAGAAGACTAAATTACAAAATTAAAACTGCTGTAATAATAAAGTTGTGATAAAATGAAATTCTCACTTTGTTAATGAGAATAAAGTTCTTAAAACATTAAATACTTATTTATGACTCTATCAAGTGGTATCAATAATATGAAACAAACACTTATATTTAATATTTTCTATATATGAGAACTAATTTTTGTATCGGAATTATAATACACCACGCATCCACCATAAAGCATAAATGCAACCGTTGTTTTCTTTTTTTCTGAACGTCAGCAAATGTTGCTCTACGGCAAAAATGGGTTTATTCCTATTCGTTAAAACCCATAAAATATTACTCAATAATAGCACTGGTAAAGTTTTATAATTGTATTCATATAAATTTATGATAAACATGTGCGTTAATAAGGCATAAGTTTATAATACATACATAAAACAATATGTAAATAATATAAGGAATTTTTGCATTTCTGGTTTTATGTCAGCTCTTCTCTTTTCGGAAGGCTGCGCCTAAGATAGAAGATTTTTAATTCAGTGATTCCTTGTTATCCCTTAAGTTAAAGCCCCCAAAAACCACAAAAATAAGCTGTAATTTCCCTTAATATAATAAATATAGTATAAATATAGTATAAGTAATAATATTAAAATATAGTATAAGTAAAATAGGTACACAGTGGTTATGACTAATAGTTTAAGTATACAAATAACTTTACGAATATTTTGTTTCCTTATTGTATTTGTTTTAAATTATAAATTACATTTACAGTACGGCTTTCGTCGAGTTCGTTCAGCTGGTGACCTTCTTGTATACCTTACACATAGATCGGCAGAGGCAACTGAGTCCAAGGGGGAAGCGCTAGCGGTTAGTTTAGATATAGCGAAAGCCTTCGATCGGGTGTGGCATAAAGCGCTTCTCACGAAGCTCCCAGCCTACGGACTTCCCGAGTAATTATGCGACTGGATCATTTTCCTTTGAATAATTGTAATGTAAAGGGAGGGCAAAACTTGCTGAGTTTCTTGCCCGTTCTTCTCAGAACAAAGCCTCCTGGTAGTTTTGCGAACGGATGGCGTAGTCTTGCTCTTTCGTAAACGTTGTTGACATTCATAAGCATGCTCTAAGAAGCATCTAAATTGAATAAATGAATTTTGATTTTTGGATCTCCAGCTTTCTGGCCGATCGGAGCATTAAGGTTGTCATTGGACGGAGCATGTTCCGACCTGAAGTCCGTGAACGGACGGGGTCCCACAAGGCTATGTCCTACCCCAGACCCTGATTTTTCTGCATATCAATGATATCTTGCAACTTAGCAACATTCATTGCTATGCGAACGACAGCACTGATACTTTTTTTACACCGAACTTAACTAGAGATTTGTAAATAAAAACAAAGTGAAAACTGTAATATTTATCTTTTAATTATTAAAATATTTTTTTTGCTTACCATAATTTGATTTATCAAAATTTCTAACAAACTTTGTACACACAATAGCCACAGTATTGTATTGTTTTGAAATGTTCAAAAAGAACAAAGAACTAGGTATATAATCTTAATATACAGGTAAAAAAGACGTAAGATATTTAATATAGTATAGTAAATACATGATTACGATAATTACTTTCTTATAAAATAAAAACTAAGACCTAAGGACGGACACGATTACAAACTTAAAGCAATAAGCTATACATATTTACAAAGGTTATTTAGTAGGTACTATTAGCCAAATTAACGCCTTATCACTTTATAACCAGCATCGGTATAACAAAAAACCGAATTCCCATAACAAGCGGAGAAACTCAAATCTGCGTCAACCACTTTTTTTTAGTGAACTACGGCAATTGTGCTTTGGTCGCATAACGTAAGGAATGGTATGACTAATTATCTTTTCTTATACTATGTAAGGCATATTTAGTTTCAAAAGCATGCTAGCTTTCTGGCCGTTAGTACATTACACACAATTTTAAAATATTAATTTCCTCTAATACAAGGCACTAGGAAGCACGATTACCTATAAATTAAGGTATAAAAGTTTATACCTAGATCATTTTATTCAAATATGTTATTAAATGAATACAGGTAATATTATCACAACTTATAAAACCCTAAGGGCCTAAGAGATCGTGCGCTTAATCCATATTAACAAGCAAAATATAAGGAAAGTGGTTTGTATATGAATGATTTAAGTAAAAATACTAAAAAATAGATCAGATAAATGCATATAGAAGGCGACATCAGTCTTATTTGACCTTAAACTTATCTACATATGTATTTTTTACAACTGTGAATAAAATATAGAAAAACAGCATATTTTACAAATATAGATATTATTTTGCTATCTTTATTCAACCAGAGCTTAGTGAACATTTTTTTTACATAGCAGTCTCTAAGGGCTGACTATGCGATCTACTGGCTTCGGTGATAGCAGAATTTTCGGGGCTGTCAAAATCGAAGTTAGTCTCAAGAATCGCTTCGGATCGTGATCGTTCGTGTAACTCGGATGAGTAATCGTCGAAATCGTGCGAAGTTGGGGTCGAATCGTAGCTTTGTTGTTCGTAGTTCGAGTAAATGGGTGGAGGGCTAGGAACATCTTCCTCGTAGTTAGGTACCTCTGTAAGTAATTTTTTAATTTGACTTTTAACAAGTAGTGGCAAGAATAACGTAAAGTAGAGAAATTATAATTTTTTAAGTGAAACATCTTTATCGGCGTTGGAAAAAAAATTACCGTCACATTTTTCCGTTACGCGCCATCTTTGTCATCCCTACCACGGTTGCTTCGAAGAGATCCGAAGCCATTAATAACAAAAATATATAATAACGATAACAATAATGGTAATAATTTTATTACAATTAATGAAATTCTGTAATAATCTTAGTAGTAAAAAGGTAAAATGAAATAATTGTATTATTTGTATTTATAAACTTTTATTTAACCAATGTCTGTAAACTTGCATATTATAGTAGATCATTTTTCGAAAAATAAGATCATACAGAAGTTTTACTTCTTACGTTTGTACACTAGTACACGCACACATTTTTTTTATAGTGCAACACTTGAAGCAGACAGGGTCTTTACGACGAATGGTCACGTGACAAAGCATGACCTAAATATGTCATTTTAATACAAATTATTTTAGAGGTATTGAACGCCTATCCAAAAGTGATTTTGTCTTGAGCCCCTGCAATATGTCTATTGGTAACTACATATAATCTTTGTTTACCTATGACCATATTATTTTAACTGTGATTCTCAATAACGACCATTTATTTAAACAATTGATTTAAAATTCCTATTCTGACTTCGAAGTATATAATATGTAGTTATTTATACAAATAAAACAGATACTTAGTTTCCGAATGTTAAAATATATTTTAAAAATTTCAATTGATCTATTACCTGGAGCACGTCTTTGACTAAATGTTGTAGTGGAGTGAGGAGCTGGGGCTTCTTCGGGCATACGAGACCTTAATTCCATCAAGAAGGAGAGCTTCTGCTGAGGATCGTATGATGGCGCTCCATATCTGTTATATTAAATGTTTGTATGTTTTGTTAGAATAATTACATATGCAATTTAGTTTTAGTTTTGAATTATTAAAATAATAATGTATATTATAATCTGATTAAGACCAATGATATATAAATTACTAGCAGACTCGGCCAAGCGTTGCTATGGCTAAGATTTTTTAACAATTCAAGGGAAACGGTAGGAGAACACCAGTCATGGGGACCACCAGGCTTTTTTGGTGGTTATGCCATTAAATAGTAGCTTATGTGAAACGTTGGTAATTTCAACACAGCGCCATCTGTTAGAATTGTGACGATCAAATAATAAACAAACATTTTGCAATAAAATAATATTGCGGGTATAAATTGAGATGTAAGCTTCCTATCTTTTAAGTTGGATCAAACTACACACGGTGTGAAAATTTGATTGATATCGGTTCGGTAGTTTAGGGAGTCCATAGGGGACAAACAACGCGACACGTAATTTATATATATTAAGATTATAAACTCTACATAGATCATAATTATAAAAATTTAAATTTTCAATCATTTTAAAATTATGATAAATAAAGACTTTAAGAAGATTACTAACTTGTTGCTTTGTTTTTTTTTAAGTCAAAGCAAAACTGTTAATTGTTTTTAACTCTTTAAATGATAACCTTAAATGTATTAAATTAATGCATGAGACAACAAAAATCACTATGGCTAATGCTCATACTAAAAAATCTTACCCATATATCTTTCCCTCTCTCTCTAACTCTCGTTTCATTGCTATAGGGTCGTCGTTACTCTCTCTCAAAGGCAGAGTATCTGACGTGAAGTAAGGGGAAGTATCGGATTGTACAACATCATCGGTTAAGCCACCCGGGTGATGAATTATTGGTAGCTCTTCAGTCGCTACAGTGTTCATAGATGGCGCTCCACTCGCTGCGCCTGAGTTGTCTCTGTAACCTGAAAAAATACTTAAGTTAACAATTTGAAGTTCCGAACTAAATGTATTTTGTTGAGCATTTTCACCGTGCTTACCGCGCCCATGGATATCTTCAACGTCAAGAGGCTTACGAGTGTGTTGCCGGCCTTTAAGGAAATAGTACGTAAATAGTCTTTTATTGACTTGAAGTTATAATCCTCATTCAGATGTTTTTAATAAGCATCTTATATCAATGGATTCATACAAAAGTAGTTAAGTATAGTTTTAATTTGAAAATTGTTTTTTTAGTGTTACAATATTTACTTCTTAGAATAAAAAAATAATCTTATAAAATCGTTGTACGGCTTGAATTAGAGCTCTTTCAAATATTTGATTATATACCAACACCACACCCTATAATAAAGGGACCCTTTAAAAGGGTGCAGGGGGTCAATAAGGGGTTAGAAGTACAAAGGTTGAGAAAAGGATGAGTTGTATAAAGCAAGCGAAGACTTGCTTGTGGAGTCACCAATGTGGTGATGGGTGTGTGAAAAAAAGTGAATCGATTTTTGGATAGCGGTACGAGTACATGTTATAAAAAAGTTTATTTAATGTCAACCGACGAATTAAAAAACTCACCCTCATTTCTAAAAGCCAGGTTAAATGGTCTATTAACATTCTGCGGTACACTGTATTCGGGCGACGCAGGCTTCTTATTAAACGAACTATGTTTTAATTGAATGATATTATTTGGATTATGTGCTTCGTAAATATCGAAACTCTGAGTGTCCTCCAATGAGGAATTAAATTGACTTTTCTCCATAGATTCCATAGATGTTGTGGAAGCAAGCATTTTCTTATAATCAGAGGCTTTTGTTAGGGTATCTGTTGATCGGGTACTCTGTAAAAATTAATAACCGTCAATCAAAAATTAGAAAAAAAAATAGTGATATCTGTTACAATTATTTATATTGTATGAAAAATTAGACTTCAATACAAAAAAGTCATCTAGATATTAAACGAACTTTTCCCATCAAATCAAATATTAAAATAAATATACACTTAATTTCTTATAAAATCAATAGTGTTTACTTTTTTAAATTAATAAATATATACCAAAAATCATCTAAATCGTGTGTTAATTACACACGATTTACATTGCACATTACACACATTTTTATTATTATTTTATGATCAAAATTCCTACGTATCTGTTGGGTATGCGTGATTATTGCGTACACTTATACGTACACGGAATTGAAACAAGCTTTTTTTTACTTTTAACATCGATTAGAACCGATTTCCGACCGAACCGATAGACCGATTAACATCGATTGATTTAAACATCATTCAATATTTATTTTGAAAAATCCCGAAGGCAGTAAAACAAAAATAAATATAAACGTTGAACGTATATTATCGCGAATGTTATTCAAACAAAAGACAATATTCTATTGAAAACTTAAAAAAAATAAAAGAAAACTTACCATTTGCGTCATTTTCCGCCTGTATGTGTTGTCGGGAAAGCCTCCGTTAATACTTCCAATAGAACGGACTGAATGAAGGGACTGCCTTATGGAGTTACGTCTTTCCAATCGCTGAAGATGTCTAAAAGATAATAATAAAAATAATTGTAATTGGACTTTTTTTCCTTGTTGAACTTATACTTCTTTAGGCGCGTTATTAAAAATTGATGAAAGTGAAATTTTACGATGCGCGCGCACCGTGACACATTACACAATTAACAGAATGAAGTTGCCCACGGAAGATGCTACGGCATTGGACATAATTTAAAAACAACATTCGAATAATAATAAACATAAATTGCGTGACGTAATACTTGAACGCTCCCTTATTACTTATTAGCCATAATTATTGTACTGTATTCTAGGACTTCTATTTTATTTAATACTTTATATATCTATAAATTCTCACTATATACATATATTATAATCTCTAAGTAGAACATAAAAATATACCTGTGCTTAGATTTTGAGTACCAACAGATCAATGCAAGTATGACTAAAATCACTGCAGCTACCAGCACTCCGATAAAGGCTACAGCTAAAGTATCACCTTGCCATGACAGCGGGTCTATTTTTATCTTTGGATCTGCAAAATATATAAAAAAATAAATAACGTATAAATATTTGTACGTTTTTTAGAGTAATGTAAAAAGCTACAAAAGTCAAGTACGTATTTAGTAATTCTCTTACAAGCATTGTCATTGAAATATGAAAATGCTATATAATATTGTGCTTGAGACGAAGATAATTATAATAAAAAGTTTAAAATAAAAAATTAGTACCAAATAGTTTGACATAAGGATGTTCTAAGGGATCTAATAATTGGAAAACTAAAATCCGCCGGCAGCTTTAAGCTGGATTTAGTGTTATGGCAAGATTCTTTCAACAGTAATCATTATATTTCCGTCTATGTATATAATAAGAGCAGTATTAGCCTATTGGCTTCAGCGTGAGACTCTCATCTCTGAGGTCGTAGGTTCAATCACCGGCTGTGCACCAAACGCTATCTCCATATGCGCATTTGACATTCGCTTTAATGGTGAAGGAAAACATCGTGAGGAAACCTACATGCACTGGAGGCTGATCTCCTACTTGCCTATTAGATAGAAAAATGATCATGAAACAGATTCAGAAATCTGAGGCCCTGACCTAACGAAGTTGTAGCGCCACTGATTTAATTTTATATAAAATAATAATAAATTTTTTACCTAAACTATTGGTGAAATCCGTACAAAACTACGGTAATTTCTGAGATTTTTGCGTTTATACAAATCGGCCGGGGGATTTTAAAAGAAGAACAAAGCATAAGCGAAATTCAAAATCATCGACTGTTTGGAATAATAGAACACAATAATTTAAATATTTTTATACATACCAATTTCACAAATAAACGCATTCTTCTGATTACAGTCCGTAATTTCGATATTGGAGAAGGCAAACGATGTACACTGAGTCACATAGTCGATGTGATTCACCCAAACACGGTCACCATATTGGAACCATTGATTCTGACGTTGAATGAAGTCGTATAACGTTGCATAGTTGCCTGATACGTACGGCATTGATGCGTTATCGGACTGGAAAATAAATATATATTTATTATATATATAATAATGGTGTTCAAACGCACATTTTAAATTTTCGCAATTAACACTTGCTCCTACTGTGAAGGCAAATCAAAATCATTTAGTAACCAAAATGTACACTAATGAACGTCAAAAAGAATACACATTAAATGCTTCTAATTTTACATTTACTGAAACTGAATACTTTTCATGATTTTTTCATTTTAATTCAAGGCTTTACAATCGAATTAATGTCTGGCAAATTAATTTTTAGCTTTTCTTATATTTAAATAACATGATATTAAAATTACAGACATTATAAAATACTTTGAAATTTTTATAAGAAAAAAATTAAAATCGCGTCTGGCACATAGTTAGCATTGTCAAAAATGTCTGGCAATAAAAAAAAGTATGTCAGGTAGACTTATTTAAAAACGAAAAATTAAAAATTACGCTTGTTAAAATGCTTTTAAAATCCAGGATTGTGGACCTGTTGGACCTGGACAGGTAGGATGCGCACTAATGAACGCAACCGCTACCGCCAGCCAGATAGCCCAGACACTAACCGAAAGTGCAAGAAGGAAGACATACAAAATCAGCTGACCTAATCTTTCTTTTCAAACGTTGCTAACTCCCATACTACTCTCTGAGAAAAATGCATCAAACCCAAAAATCTATGACACGTGTCAGACGTGTGATCACCTACTTATCTATAAAACAAAAATGATCGAAGAAACGGGTGCAATCTGATCCAAGAACACTTACTGGATACGCAAGATTCATGCATTTAAAATATAAAAACAGTTTTAAATGGAAGCTCTTTTAAACGCCGGTTAATACTGCATTTAAACATAATCACGATAATGCAACACAAATTAGGAGTTAGAGAATTAAATGATATGAAAACATGAATCACTCACCAAACAGAACAGTCTTGCCTCTTCATACGTCATAGGAGCACCCACATACATATAGCAAGTTCCGGCCACAGAATTCCACCCGGGGGGGCATTTTCCCCCTCCGAGTACTGTCAAATTGTTCATATAGTATGGTCTATAATCGACTTCTAATAGTAATGGATTATCAGACTGATCTCGAATTCGACCGGCAACGGCAAAACTCTCATTGTAACTCCAGTAGTTATGTTTCGCGTCTATTCTAGTACGCCAAAGGTCTAGAGCGCTGAAAAGTATGGTTGAATATGTATGAGGTCTTCCAAATGTATCAAGGAAAAATTTGAACAATAATTAACGATATCTTTTTTTCTTTCTTTTTTTTCTTTATACATAAAGTTATTGACCAGAAAGTAAACTCAATTGTACGTCAGTTTCATAGAACATTTACTATGGATATTATTTTAGTAGGTCGTAATTTCCTTGTCGTCGACCTGTGTTTAGCAAACTAAAAAAAAAGAATCTCCGGAAATCGAACCCAGGAACGTATCAGAAGCTACGGTATAACGTAACGTGTATAAACATTATATAGAATGTAGTATTTAATTTTGTAATATCGAAGCTATTTCTAACCATGAAAATTCTTATTAGAAATGGACACTCACCTCACGGCATTCGGGTTATAATCGGAAAAGCTAGTCCCGCCAGCCATGCAACAAAAACATGCAATTTATTACCAGACCACTTAAAACTATTCCTTTTATATAAATAAGATATTCTTAGCTACCACAGTTCATGCAATTTCAATAAAAAGCAATGTCCCATATTGTTATCCCTATATATATAAAATTCTCGTGTCACAATGTTCGTTCCTATTCTCCTTCAAATCGGCTCGACCGATTCCTATGAAATTTTTGACGTTTAGGGGTATCCATCCTAAACATTATTTTTTTATTTTTTCGACAATTTTTTTTGTTTTTACTTTTTATGAAACAGCATACAAAAATACATACAACCCTTAATTTTTACCCCTCTACGATCAACCCCTATTTTTTAATATAGTTATTTTTATTGAACTAAAAAAATCTTTCCTAGAAATATACATGCAAAACAACGATTGCCGGGTCAGGTAGTTTTCATATAATAATAAAACAATTTTTACCCTTGCAATAACACTTTGGGCAAGTACATATTCATTTTATTAATTAGACATAATTGATTATATACAAATACAATTTCTAAATAATTTTAATTAAAAACTTTACTTTACTAAGGTTAACGGTTAATTAAGCCACAGTAAAGATAGAAATACGTTAACCATAGACCAATGGAAGCTTAAATGTGTTTCCGTTAACGGAAAGACAAGCGGAGCCGAGTTCTTTAGATAACAATTGTTAATATACCACTGAAAATTTAATGGGCAAGTGATAGTACGAGTATAACTGTTACATTATATATTATTGCACATTATTTTCAAATGTACAACCATACATATATGCATAAATATGTATATAATTATAATACCGCTAGACTAGGTTGGTCTTGGTAGGTATTACCTACCCAATCGCTGAAACTATTAAGATATTAGGTGGGTAGCACCTACTAAAACAGAATCGGGTAGTTCCTACAAGACTGCGTTAGGGAAGCTGCAGGGTGGGGTTACTCTCTAACGGGAGAGTAGAAGTTCTATATGAATGATATTGTATGAAAATAAATAAAAGCACTTACATGGATCGATTGACTGTGACCATTTCATAGTCGTTATCAGGGTTAAAGAAAATATTGTCGACGTAATGTTGGCCTGCCGTACCAGCTACTACAGTGGCGCGGCATTCGCGGTCCAATGCGTAGTTTCTGGAATATATATAAAATCCTTTTAAAGTACCTGCGTACTGTTCAGTACGTAATAAGTGGTAAAAGGAGTGTTTTTGATGGAGTTTCTATATTGCTTACATTCCGTTAGTGACGCTGAACAAAATTAAATGTTTTCATAGACACAAGAGCAAGAAAATTGTATCTTGATATGTATTTTGTTATTTAAAATGGTGTATATTGTTCTGGACTAAAATCCAAGAAATAACGAATATTATATTGAGAGATCAGGTTTATATGAAGCTACTCTTATCATAATATTGACTTTCGTTTACACAAGTATTAGAAACTTTAGTAAAACTTTTTAATGGATAAAAACGCTTCTTTATATACGGTAAGAGGATTTTTAGATAAAAATAATATATTTTAAAAGATTTTTAACTTACTTATAGAATCCATTATGCGATGTAGTCTGATATATGGGCAGGCGCACTTTATCAAAGCCTGATATTTCCAAAATCCTCATTCCTGTGTTATCATGGACATAGTTGTGAGTGAAGTTAGACACAACTTGTCGTAAGACGATGACATCTTTGTATCTGGCTCGGTTACGTGTGAAGTAGTTCCTGTAGATTGTTACTTCCTGGTACGGTGATGATTGCCGACCTAAAAGTAAACGTAAGTAATTATCAAAACAGCAGTGTTGGCCTAGCTTCTGCGTGTGACTTCTCATCCTTGAGGTCGTAGCTTCGAACCAGAGCTATGCACCAATGGACTTTCTGTCTGAGTGCACATTTAACACTCACTTGTACGGTGAAGTTGCTTTCCGGCATGCCTTAGACCCAAAAATCAACGGCGTCTCAGAAGGCTGATCACTGTTTATTAGAAAAAACAAATGATGACGAAACAAATACAGAAATCTGAGACCCAGACCTAAAAGGTTGAAGTGCTACTGGTTTTTTTTAACAAACCAGCTACATCGTTATATTGTAAAATTTTGGATCTGCTTTTACAATTACAATTTTAACTTTGATTACACTTGATAATGGGATTCGATCGCGTCTTCGACCAATAATGCGCACCACCTCTTTATAGAACCAGCTGCCAGTAAAGCTATTTCCGAATCGATACGACTAAGGGCGCTTCAAGAAATGGGCGACCATTCCCTGATAGGTCGGTAACACATCCGCTAGCCCCCAGCGTTGCAGGTGTGCGGCGATCACTTCATTCAAAGTGCTCCCCTGCTCGTTTGCCTGCTGACCAAAAAAATCTCTATCCTTCTAAATCAAAATATTACCTTCAAGTTGAAGACAGGGAAGATCATGGTTCGCATAGAATAAATTATTGTGTATCCATCCCCGTAGCGATGTGGCCGAGCCTCGAGAATCAGCTCTCGCCAACAAACCACCAACATTGTTGCGTACTAAATTGTTCTGGAAATTATTTAAATAAATAAATTCTACCGCATTAAATAAACACACATACATTTTTGATAGTGTAGAGTTAGTTTCAGCACGTAACTAACAAAATATGTTGAACGGCGAAGGAAAGCTGTCGAAAAAAAAACTATAAAATTACTAACACGCGTCAAATAGCCAACCTTTTTGCGAACACTATATCCCATATTGGATGAATATGAGTATGTAGAAATGATACATTCGATATCATTTACAATGTACAATCTGTTGGGTCGAAAATACATGTATACTTACTCTAAAAACGAGTGTTTGCGTGTTTTGCACATCTACCCTCACAGCAGCTTGACAAGTAGTGAAGTTTCCGTATAATTTCAGGCAGTTATCATTGAATTCGTTCCGTATTATCGCCACAAGAGGATTCACTTCACCCACCGATTGATAAGTGATTGCTCCATCACGGTTTCTTGTGAAGACGCTGCTCGATATGTTATGCTGGACGTCTCGATCTGAAATACATATCCACATATTGGTAACATTATGGAATTACCAATACGATTTTGTACGGTAAACCTAAGCCGTGCCACGTAGAAGTACTGAATCGTGTATATCGTATAGTATAATATGAAATATGTTCGAAAGTTAAAGTATGGTATTGATTACGTATTCGAATAGTTTAGGAAACTGGAAGTTTTTTGTTACTAAGGTTAGGCGCACTTTGTTTTATGCTTCACTAGAATAATCCATACTCATTTAAATTTTTAAATTTGTTTGTAACGATGGAGCATTGAAGCCAAGCGATTAGGATATTAAACAAAGTATGAAAATTCAAACTGCAGCGCCATCTGTCGGGCTGATTTGTAAATCTAAACCATCCAGGGCTCCACCCAGACGCATACAAAAAAAATCATTCAAATCGGTCCAGCCGTTTAAGAAGAGTTCAGTGGCATATACAAGTACAGTAGAATTATATATATGTATCTTTTAAGTTAGATCAAACTGCACACGGTGTGCAAATTTGATTGAAATTTGTTAAGTAGTTTAGGAGTCAACAGCGGACAAACTATGTGACGCATAATTTATATATATTAAGATATTTAATATAATACTTACTGATCCCTATTGCTGATATTGGTAATGTAACAATCTCCGCAATGAAACCATGAACAGACGATGCACCATTCGCAAAGAGCTTAACACTTAAACTCGCACCTTCACTTTTAAACAGTTTCTTTTCATCAGGCGACCCATTCTCTAGATATCCAATCTGAGGTGCTGTGATATTGTAAATGTCTCCATCATAAAGCGTAATAGAATCTCGTTTTCCATAATTCAGCGTATGGTTGAATAGGTTAAACTGGAGTAGTCTAAATCCAAAAGGTTTCACACGATATATACTCTTGAATATCTTCACACAGTTCACAGGATTATTATCATACTTGTAATATAGAATTACCCTCTCTTCAACTGTAATGACTTTAGAACTGTCGCATATATCGATAAATGAAAACAAATGATATGGTAAATTGAGGTCTTTCAGGGGTGTAAAGCTGGATTCTTCAGATTCTCTACCTTCGCCAGTCATTGATATAGCGTTAACCCCTTCTCCAAGAATGTCGACCAGAGAGTTAAATCGCATATCAATCGTGTCAGTGGGAGAAACTATATTGATGCCATGGTGCGCACATTGTGTTATATTTACGTTTCGTATTTGCGGATTCTTTATGATACTCTGAATGGCTGGCGATTTTTCGTTATGCAAAATTCCCGCCCCAATTATTTGAATATTCCGAAGTGTACTTTCAACTTTCTTCATCGTTTCATGTGTGTGATGATCATGAATTCTATGCTCGTAAAGTGAATATTCAAACTCTGGATTGGTGAATCTTATTCCTCCCCAATAATCAAGGTTTTCTTCCAAGTTCCGATCACCACAATGTAGGAAGATAAAATCAGAGTCCCATTTGCACTCATGCCTGTGTCCGTAAAGTTGTCCGTTTAGTCGAATAGGGCAATCTTCATAACGCTCTTCAATACCTACACATTGTAAGGGTTCTGGCCACGACCAAATTCTAGATAACGAGTTACTGTGGTATTCAACTCGGCGATCGTGAGCGAAAAATATGTTTATTGGATCAAAACCTAACTCTCGACAAACAACTTGTGCGTTTCTTTCAGTAAATCGACTATCGCACATCGGAACCCACTGTAACGTAGTTTTATTGTAGTATTCTAAAAATCCTTCAGTCTTTCTGTCTATATCCATAACATTATTAGAACAATTCCTTCCAGTGCAGAGACGTATCGAATCTTGAACAACTAGTGACTCTAACTGCCTCTGTTGCCTATGTTTTACATTTCTCGTTGAATATTGAGTAATATCCCTTTTCTCTATACGATTTTCTGTGTTGTGACGTGTGATTGGCCTCATTATGATTGGCATATGACTATGGCCAATTGCATTTACAGTTCCCATTACTAGGATGCCAACACTAGGTGCAAATTCTAATATTACTCCAGGATTTACAGTGAGAGTAACGTCAGGCATAACTGTTATATCTGATTTTACTATGTAAGGGTCAATTCGTGGATCCAAAATGAGATCAGATGATAGGCGACCTCCAAGTTCATTTACATCAACAATGCTCTCTGGTGTAAATGTTACAGATACACTAGAGTCAAAGCTATCTTCTAATAAATACGGTAAGTAGGTCGCAATAGCGTGATTATTCCAGTCATCAAAATCAAATATTTGTTTCCTTATTTCTTTTTCATCTGTAGAACCCCACCAATTTTCTGTTACATCCAAAAGATTGTTAGTTTTTGCTGTTTTTATACCAGCCACTAACGAATATTCGACGGCGTTATTTCCGAATAGATTTCTAGAGACTTTAACTTTTTGTATACCTTTAAACCCTATGACATATGTTGGTTCAATATTCGTTACAAGCAACCCTCGATTGGTTTGAGAATATTTATTGTTTCTGACTTGATTATAAACAAAAACCGCATAAACAAATCCCATTATTTCACTTTGACTGTCCATGTGAAACTGGACCATGAATCTCCCATTATTTCTTTCAATTAAATTACCATCGATCTTCATTTTCTTTTCCATACCACGGACAGAAATCAGGCCACTATAACAAATGTTGTCTGTAAAAATATTTTTGGTCAAATTAACTTCTGCAAAATGTCCATCAATGACTAAACCAAAGTTGTAATTATTTCTCCAAGTATTGTTGTTCATGTAGACAGAATGTGTGAAGTTTTCATTATATTTCCAAACATATGGAAGAGCAATATCGAACCCGCCATATTTATTTCTTTCAATAGTGTTATCTTGAAGTACATAATGATATAAATTATTTGAACTTCTCAAGTCTCGTGCAAAGTGATAGATGCCTTTGCCATTATCAGTGATTGTGGTTTTATTAATCATTATTATTATTTCAGTTATATTGCTTTCATGGATATCCCAAAATGGTGTATTAATGTACACTGCTTCTTCTAAATTCCGTGTGATATCAGAATTTATAATTTTGATAGTTTCATTGGCCTTTCTAAGAAAATGGTCGCCAATTTCATTTAAGTATCTGTTATAGTATAAAGCCATGATTCCTTTGGTGTTTCCTCTTATCTTTGAATTTGTGATCATAAGTGTCGGAACAGGTCCTTTTATTATCTTGTTACGGATGTTTTGAACTGGAGCTACAATAGTACTCACCACTAAGATGACTCCACCCAATGCATTATAACCACTACTATATTTTAATACTACTCCGAAACTATTACTTGTTGTTGGGAAAGTTGAAAGATCCCGATCCAGACACCATATAGTACTTCCTTCGTTAATATTTTGCGAGTCATATATGCAAATACTTTCACTTGAAAAATTGTGAATAGGATTTAGTAGTTGCAATCCAAGAACATAGCCAGGATTGCATTTGATGTTATAAGTCCTAACAATATTTTCTCCAAATTGTTTATTGAAAACAATATGCCTGGTCTCACCGTTAGCAAGAGAAATATCAGTTTGATACTCAGGTATTATAATAGGTCGATAGCTTGATTCATCCATGTTAAAACTAGGATCGAAATTAAACCAACCCGCTAATTCTCTTTGTTGGGCTCCGGTCAAGTGTGGATTATGAAATATTCCTGCTACTTTATTATTTTCAATAATAGAACTGTATACTTTCAGACCCAATTGCTTAAAGCTTATACCGCTACCTTTATTATTACTAAACTCAGAATTTCTAATAGTGTTTACGGCATCTGCACCATACAGATCTGAATATAATATACCTAACCCATCATGATAGTTGTTGACAATTCGCACGCTTTCTAAACCATGTCGAGCAAAATCTATCTGGAGAGCTGGCTTAAAAACATTTGAAGAATAATCAAGCAAACCTGCTTTTTCAATAGTAACATATTGCAGATCAGCGCGTTCCGCAATTACACTAAAACGAACTCCGGCCCAACTTGTTTCATAGCAGCGTATGCCTACGTCATTTTCATGTGTACATGAATTTTCAAAACTATCTATCGTCTCGGCTTTACATTTGGTTATATCATTATCGAACTCTGTACATTCTACATTTGATAAAACTACGTCTTCAGTTAGACCAGCATTTGGTATTTCATTAGGCTCTAGAAACCAATCTTCAGGATTTAGAGCTAATCCAAGTTGATTGCACACCAAGGCAGCATTTATAATATTCCATTTGTAATTACAAACAGTTCCCCACTTGCCATCCACCCGAACTTGTAGCCGACCTTCAAATTGAGTCTTACCGCCTAGTAGTCTTATTGGAACAACTGGTTCTATGTATCCAGGAGTTGTTGGTTCTACTTCTGGATCTATTTCATATACAGTATCATTACTCATTACAACCTCTTCTTTAAGAGTAAATGAAATATCATTAGGTCTTTTACCTCTGGCATCTAGCTTTCCAGCGACCATCATTCCAATAGCCGGTGGAAATTTCAATGTAACACCAGATTGTAAAATTAGTTTACCACCTGGTCGAATGTTTATATCTTTTATTACATCATATTCTCCTTGCCGTAATATTTCTATACCCTCAACTTCTCCACCAACAATGTTGGTACCAGGCACATTAAACTGTTGAACATACAACGAGTTATAATTAATTTGAGTAGCACCAGGGTTACTGCTGTGTAATAAATAAGGCATATACAAAATTTTTGCTAAATTAAATCTGTCCTTTCTGTGAAATAATCGATTGTAAACTTTTTCTTCTTCACCAAAACCTAACCAGTTATATGTACAATTAAGTATTTTGCTTTGGTCTTCCACATGAGAACCTATTTCGTATTGAGCTTCTGGATTATGAATTATATTTCTAAAAACATCAATATTACTTGATGCCAATACTATTGTCGCAGCCACCCGGCTTCTAGGTGTTAATTGTGGTGATCCATCGTTAATTTCAAAAGGTTCTTTTATTTTATTGTCTCTTAAATAATTTCTTGAAAATAATATATATTGAAGATCACTGTAGGGAGACAATCCAAGATTAACGACAAACGGTCCTTGATTACCGAAAAAATAGTTGTGCTGAATATTAAATTGAGCTGGGAGCTTCTCAAATTCCTCTAAATACTTTCCTTCTACTCTGTTTAAAATTATAATTGCACCATATTCTCCATGTTCAAAGTAATTGTATTCTATTTTCCCCATTACATTTATGGCAGGTTGAATTTTAATAGGAACACGAAGGTTTTGGTAGAATCTATTGTGCCCAATTTGCAGATTTAGCAATTTACGCGGCTCGTTATAAAGCCAACATGTAGCTATATCTAATGTGCTCTCTGTACTTGAATTGAACCAGTTTCCAGTTACATTAATCCAACTGTCACCACAAAAATTTCCATGCAATATGCCAATATCTAAATTTTTAAATATTTCTGAATATTCAACTACAGTTGTTTGATTTGTTGGAATATATTCAGTTTCCTGTGTATTATTTATCCATACTGCTATGCCGTATCTCTGGTTGGAGCTTATAATACTCCTAGATATATTGCGGTTTCCTCCAGTAACTGTGACGTTTATTCCATCACCTTGATTGAAGGATATTCTACTTTCCGTAATGTTGACATCGCCTGCCCCATTTACAACTTGCAGCCCGGCAACGTGGTTATTATTTGAAATCGAAGTTCTATGAATATGAATTTGGGATCGTAAATTTTCAATTACGACACCGCGACCATTATTATCCGAAATAATAGAATCAGTCACATTCAAATCATACGTTTTGCTTATCCCTGACGTCAATCGAAGAAACCCAACAATATCAGTCCTAGTATTAGCGTGAAATCTCACATACATTCTACTTCTGCTGGATGTTACACTTTGGGGTCGTGTATAATTTCGAATACTGAATGCCATTAATAACTTATCTTCAGCAGTTAAACCGTCATAGACATAGATATGCCCAGTGTCATTTTTATTTGTTAAAAGCTTTATAAAGCTCAGTGTTAGAACGTGATCGGATCTCGTATAAAATTTCTGATGACAATCTCGTTCCATGTTTGAATATCTTGACTGTTCTATAGACATCGTTATGGGAAACGTTTGACTAGGTGTAGATGCGAGAGTACAAAGATCAAAGACTCCTGCACGATCAAATCGCTCGTCAATATTCATTTCGTGCACCACATATTTGATTCCGTCGCCACCGTTGTCGTGAATCAGGCAATTTTCTATCTTGGTCATGCCGTACGTTGAATTTACATAAACGCCGTAGCCTCTATTGTTTTGTATCGTACAGTTGTTTATGACTATCGGTGCGTTAGGTGATGTCACGTTGATGGCATTGAAAGCTGAATTGGATATTTCAATATCTTCCATTACTGGAGGCACGCCAATAACGTCAATCGCGCTCGTCGCGTTGTTATCTCTACCCAATCCTGCATTCTTTACAACTATGTGAGATAATCTTGACATTGAAGTGGGGACATAGAGAGTATTTTCCGCTGTCAGTATTCTCTCGTACACTGCATTTTCGAAGCGTAATCCACGCCAATGTGTACCGTAGTTTCTAAGTTCGTTGTCATCATGATGAGGTAGACATTGAATAGCTAGATCGGGATGATAATCACAGACTCCGGAGCCGAGTTGTCGTGACTGCCAATCGCATTGAAAGAGGTCGTATTCTGTGCCCTTACACTTGGGCTCTTCAAACAAAAGTCGTGCACGCCGACCGGGCTGACGATCCATCCAATTGTAAAATGTTCCACCCATGAAGCCTAATTGCCTGCAAGCCGTTTCCATGTCGTTAACGGTCCAACTAGAACAACAAAGAAAATGTTTACTTCTGGTTGAACAACGTACTTAAACGTATTCATCTATCAAAATGTGAATGACACTTTGGTAAATAATCTTACTAAATACAAAACAATCATTGAAATTTGTTCATGTATTATTTTGATTAAAAAACTTGGACTATCTTAGCAATTTGTTTTGTAAGACTTTTATAACTTTACGCGATTATATAAACATTACTTTATATAGTAAAATGAACTTACTTTCTTGAATTTGTACACACAGATCTCCATTGTCCTCTATGCAGTAATTGTACTCTTCCAGCCAAAATCGAAGGCCCATCAACTAGACGTATGTCTGGAAATGCCTTAGGAGATTGACGTTCCTCTGTGCTGGTAAATGTTATTTTACTGTCTGTTTCGCCCTGAAATAGAAATTACATTTATTATATATCAATTTTATCACAACCATATTTACTTATGAATAAAGTTTATTATTATTACGTAAGAATTTATGTTTAATCTTAATATTGTGTAAAACATTAAATTGCTAAATAAATAATTGTTAATAAATGTATAGAACCTCATTCAATTCGCCATGGAAAATAAGCAATAGTTTTAGACAATACAGTCATTTAACTATTCGTATAACTGTTACAGAAACCGGAATCACAGTAGGCTAACCCCTAGTTTTCGTAACATCTTAACAATATGAACTCTGGCGCATGTCCGGCTATTCAGACCTCAAATTATCGACGCTTTCATCACGATAAAGCAATTCTTTCCAAAACAACATTGTCTTGGCTCATCCAAACATAATGGATTAAAATATGAATTTGCACGAAGTTCGCTCTTATTCTGTTCACACTGCATACGTTATTGTTGGTGACTGTGAAAACAAATATTTGCAGTCCACTCAAAACAAGTGTATTTCATATTAGCTCATGTCTGAGCGTCATGGTCAGCAAGGAAACATCTGAAGCGGATTGTCTGTTTCCACCGGTTCTTGTCTAGCGCCACACACATTACTACATATTTGAAAATGGGTGAAATTTTGCTCACAAAACTTATCAAACTCGAAAAATAAATACACTGTCTATTAAATAAGCTGTGATGACTCCTAAGTATTCAATAATATAGATACGCTCACTAATTTTAAGAACTTTGGCGTTGCATTTATGCAAATATTTTGAGTAAAAATTTCGAATATTTAGTAATTAAACAGAAAATTAAAACAAGTTTAAAAGGTTTGAGGAAAGCACCAGCTCCGGGGTCACCGGTACTATCTACCACTCAAACAACTTATTTTTATTATTACTTTGTAGGTTAAGAAAATTGTAAATACAAATTATACGTGTAATTTAGAAATAAAACATTTTACATTTAGTTAAAAGATTGTTGTTTCCAAATTTGTTTATAATTAATCTGTATTTGGTACGTCATCGACCATCGTATATATATATTAAGCTCTTAAATAGATCAAATACAGCTTGTAATAAAAACGTGTCAAAACTGTTCACACAATGTAATCTTTAGATGTAAAGTTCCTGTATTTAAAGTCAATAAATTTACATAATCCATCAAAAAAAGCCCATCAGAGCCACCTATGTGTTTAATGAATATTGCCCTTGCACTTAGCTTCCTGCCTTTAGAAGCACCCCATTCATAACGTCACGAACGAACGAAACGAACTTAACTGTTACGAAATTGCCACCTTTGTGTAAAGTACAGTAACATTTTTTTTTTGAAATGTGTGTTCGAATACGTATTCATTACTAGCTTTTTTAATATTCCTTTATTAACTTAATTAAAATTTCCACTAAAATTTTCCTGAGTTATGATTTACAGATTTAGTTATCATTTAAAATCTAACTCTTAAGTACATAAATTTAGGCCATATCGTGATTACAATTATTTAATTAAAGGATACGAATGATATTTAGTTAAAATAGTGTAATAGTACTGTTTGACTGTTTATAAATGGTTAATAGTACCTTTAAATTATACACATATATCTAAAATAAAAACCTCTTTATAGTTCCTGATCCTGATAAAAATATAAAAAATATGCTTTAAAAAAATATATGGACATTTTTCTCAATAACTCTCTTAAGCATTATTAAGTTACAAAATGTTACACAAATTGAAGCATGGAATTCAAGGCTAATTATCGGTAGTTTTAGAAATGTTCAATATGGCCTTGTTTAAGTTTAATTATTAATACAAATAAGGGAAAAAGGAGTATACAAAATAACTTTTTGTATAAGCCTTGATCAAATAAACTAATTATGTCTTCTTCTATTTTTATATAGTAAGGCCTTGAATATGAAACTGCATTTAATATGATACGTTATTTAAGGCAGGTCTAAGAGCCGTTATTAAATTGATACGGACGGCTGGTTTTATTACGAAATAGACAAAAAATTGTCTCTTCATATAAACAAGGACTGCCTCTAGGAATGTGATGAGTCAGCGGGGTTAGTGCACGCGGGGGATAAAAAATAGAACCGCTGGTAGTAAAGGATCTTTAAAAATCATATAACGATATTAGATTATTATAGATGAGTTCAATAAGTGAGAACTTTCACTTGTTACTTACATAGGCAGACCCTAACATCTTATTATTAATGCCAACTTAAGTTTAGTTTACTTAGATTTGGAGACTGTATAGATAGACACTTCATATAACAACGAATATTGTTCTCAAATCTAATATCTTCGTCAAGGTATATGTTGTGAATAAGGTAACTAATTAATAATTAATTAATTAAACCAAATCACTTTAATCTACTATATTATATCTAATAGTAAGCAGTGTGCCGTAACACTACGCGCCCGTCCGAACTCTGACGTGGTAGATTTGAATCCCGGCTTAGTACCAATGGATATTTAGACGTGCGCAATTAAAAGGCACATAAGGTAAGTTAATATGGCGACGCACGAAATGTAGCAAACTAAGTGGATGGATAAACTGGACTGGATATTAATTTCTAGGTGCCGGAGGTGGAAGAATATCTCAATTATTTGAATATTATCAAGCCGGATACTACCAGTTGTTTTTAAGTAATTTGAAGATGACGTCATGCAACATTAGCCCCAAAACCTGTTATAACGACCTCCATGACGCGAATATCAGTTGAACAAAATGTGCGAAATTATCGAATCAAATTTAATCAATGTACTTTCTCTTCAATGAAAAAAAAGTATATAATTTAAAATACATACATGTGCATATAGAAATGCACAATTTCGTTTTATTTAAAAACCTGAAGTTTTAATTAAAACAGCTATCATAATAATCCTTAAAAATTCACAATTGTACCTACTAATATACAATTATTACATATCAACAGTCTTGAAAAGAACCTTAAAGAATTTGTTAATTCAGTTCAGCTAGTGAAACCATTACAATGGCATTTAGGGTTTTACAAAAACCTAACCACGGTAAAAAGCTATATAGAAAAGTAAGAGTGCTATATTTGTACCTTTTTGAGAATTGACCCGTTAAATTTAACTAGTTTTTAGTCAATCACATTTAAAGACTTTAATTTTGTTCAACTTAAGACATCACTTGGGCTTCAAGTTTATAATATTTATTTATTACATTTCAAGAAGATTTACAGTGTTTTAACAAAAAGTAAATTATGATTACAATAAAATAAAATCAGTACTAATTACAAATCTCCACCTATAGATATTCCATAAATACCTTAGGGATATAACAATTACGAATTTTTTGTAGGTCTGTATCTACACTTAAAATCATGAATGTATTTTTCCTATAGTTGGTATTAACTGGAGGCATTTTGAAAAGATATACCTAGGTTATCGTATATAGTCAGTATCATATAAATTGTTCACTGTATATTCTCTGACTTCCGCTGCGACATAAAATCCTCATCGCGTGGAATGTTAAACAGTCGCCGAACAAAGCTAGGGACACGTGTGTGATGGTATTTCAAGTTACACTTAAGTTTAAAACTATATTTCTCTGTGTGGCGATGCCAAAACTAGAGAGTTCAAATGTTTTTTTTATTTTTAAATCTGTCGATCTGAAATTAGTAACGGTTAAACGAGAGCATCAAATTATTGCATAACGATTTAAAAAATTGTGAAAGGCATTTCCCATAAACTTCCGTTGTCTCTTTAATCATTGGAGTCAATCAAAATTAGTTTAAATTACTGCTGTTTATGCACACAATTCTTTTCTTTTCAACGAAATTTTAATACATTTACTTATGTACCCAGACTAATACTTATTTAGCAATTGCTTGCTCGCAAAATTTCGCAGCAATAACCCATAACATGAGTACCTCCTGTCCATTGACCTATAATTATGAGTAAATTTTTATATAGGCTTTTACAAATGTAGACGTTGTTACAATGTTCGTCCACTATCTACAAGATAATCAACCAATTCAAGGCGAAAAAGAATATCAATGGCATTATCTTTGGCTTACGGGTAATTTATATAAAACTTCTTAGACGTTTTAAAGGTATGTATTTATTTCATAATTTACATCGTCCCTTACTACAGCATTACAGCTAATCTAATAAAGTCCCGTTTTAATCGTTAAAAAGGGACCAAATTATAAAACGGATAGAAAATTCAATGCAGTGTATACTGCAGAGAATAAATAAATTGACCTAACGGTGTATATAGTCTAGAAAATAATTGTGTTAATAATTACTGCAGCTAAAGCTATGCCTAGCGCAAAACGATTAAATGTAGATAATCTCTGAAAAGCATTGTCACGCTTTTCATGATCACAACCAGAGCGAGACGATGGTATCGCTGGTCGTGCCAAATGCATTAGGTACTTCATGTCACGTTTTGAAGTAAAAAGCTTTCTGTAGGACATTGATTAAATGGTTTAGTCAAGCAAGCCATACGAAATCCTTTTCTGCGGACTGTGTGTCTCAGTGGCATATTTAACAGAATAAAAAATAACTATAGCAGTTATTAGGACCAATCTATATAAAACAGTTTAAAAAAAAAAGTCAAATATCTTGTAAATAATTAATAATATTGATTTTTTTCGTCAGTCATTTGACACAAAACGGTCACAGATTAGTCGACGATGACGTACCATGTGACAAAAATAGGGTCTTCACCTGTCTAGTCTTACAAACTTGGAGTTAAATTTCGGCGGAGACTGTTTTTAATCGAAAAATAATGTATATTTGTGTTAAGAATGATAATTACAAATTTACACGTAAAAGCTTGACGTTTGTTTATTTGTTTACTGGCATGGTACGTCATAGGGACTGGTGCGACGCCATCTTGCCTAGATAGCGTTTTGGCGGGTTCTTGAAATTATAAATTTAATAAGCTGAAATGTTTTTCATAATCTTGTCAAATAGCCAAGGGACAACTATTTATGTTTATCGGTTTATACATTTTTATCACGATTTCCTTCGTGATTTCCATTGAAGTTATAGGTAATCTTAATTGTCACCGTTTCAATATAGTGTGAACTGTATTTCAGGAGCCAGTGACATCCCAGTTACAATATCGAAAAGAATTACAATAATTTAAATAAAAATAAAATTTAATAATGAACCAAATTAAATTACATTACGGTAAGGTAAGTTAATAGTACGGGAGATAGCATCATACTGCAATACTTTATCATTTTAATTCAAGACTTAACAATCGAATTAATGTCTGGCAAATTCATTTTCAGTTTTTCTTATATTAAATAACATAATATTAAAATTACAGACATTCTAAAATACTTTGAAATTTTTATAAAAATAAAACTTAAAATCGCGTCTGGCACATAGTTAGCAATGGGAAAAATGTCTGGCAATAAAAAAAGTATGTCAGGTAGACGTATTTAAAAAGGAAAAATTAAAAATTACGCTTCTTAAAATGCAATGCTTCATCATACTGCAATACTTTATCATTTTAATTCAAGACTTAACAATCGATTTAATGTCTGGCAAATTCATTTTCAGTTTTTCTTATATTTAAATAACATAATATTAAAATTACAGACATTCTAAAATACTTTGAAATTTTTATAAAAATAAAACTTAAAATCGCGTCTGGCACATAGTTAGCAATGGGAAAAATGTCTGGCAATAAAAAAAGTATGTCAGGTAGACGTATTTAAAAACGAAAAATTAAAAATTACGCTTCTTAAAATGCTTTTAAAATCCAGGACTATTACGTGGACAGATACGATGCGCACTAATGAACGCAACCGCTACCGCCAGCCAGATTGCCCAGACTCTAACCGGAAGTGCAAGAAGGAAGACATATCACAAAATCAGCTGACCTAAAATTCTTTTTTTTCAAACGTTGCTACCTCCCGTACTATAATATTTTACTTATTCCATATAATTAAGTAGATTTTCCACATCACCATAGTTAGATGCCGAAAGCCGAACTGGGTTGTTACAAAACAGTCAAGAAATCTCCTAATTCCCTACTAACGCTAGCCTGTTAAAGTGGGTTATCAGAACAGAGTTAAGATAACGATAATAAATTGTTAGGAATGCGAGTTATCAAGTGATCAACATTCAGCGATTCATTGCGTCAACGAAACGTGATCGTTTGCTTCCGAGTTCCGTAAATAACAATTCAAGAGTTATTATTTTTATTAGCTTGATAAAGAACATGTCAATAAATAGTAAAATAGTTTACTTCGCAATAATTTTATGGGTCGGCAAATTATCAAGTCACTTTGAAGAAAGTGCTATACGAGTACATGCAGTCCATGGATAGTTGTAACGTTTGCATGCATTTGCGTTGTTCATGGACGTGGTACGAACAGATAACAATTCGTTAAGGTGAAAAAAAATCATAAATAGTATCTCGACTTGCAATACAAATATGCTGTAGGTACTAAATATTATAAAAATTAACAAAAATGTTGAACCATGGACGCGCGGTTGTTGCATGCTTTTAAAAATCCTTGACACCCACATACCGCGGTACATTCATCGTTGTTAATATTTTTTGCAAATATTTTTTTAATCCATTGATTAAGCCACGATGCCAATGCTTAAAAAAATTATATAAATTGAAATTAGTAGTTTTACAAGAAACTTTTTAAAATATAGACAACGATTATCTATAGGAATTATTTCTTAATTACTATTTTTAAACGTAATATAAGAAAATAGCTTGAAATATTCCACCTTCGAACCTTTAGCAAGTCCCAGACACATCTTGTGAACTTGCGCAAGAGTTGCAATTTGCAATCCTTTGTGAATGGAAAATAGTTGTGCTGCAAGGTATCGAGATTTTATATATCTATACCGCAAAACCTATCGTATTACCTTCAATAATAGGTGGTATTATTTATACTGGTCATGACGTAAATCACAATTATTAAATATTTTATAAAATCCTTTTTATAGGATATAGAACGGTTTTATAGAGAAACCTTAGTGGTATTGATTTACAATATTTGTACCTAGGTTCACAAATTGTATGCACATATATGGTATGCACCAATCTATCAAAACATTACTATTAGAATCGCATAAAAATTTGTGAGGCTTTTTCAATCAAAAATAATACAATTTAGAGGAACAAGGAAAGCATACAGACCATCCCAGTATCCACAGTTGAAAGATATATAAGAGGTAGGAGCTGAATGAAATGAAAAAACCCTAATAAAAATGTAGCATTCGCCAGGAGGCTCTTGCAAGTCGACATTTCATAGGCACATATGAACCCTAAAGGGCCTGATCGACGGACGAGTATGACCGCGGTTTTAAATACCGACGAACCTGGCTCGCGGCTCGTTGGTGCTGATCGATTAGCAAGCAAAACAGTCGCAAACATGTCTTGTTCTCTTTCCGACACGCGGTTTTGCATGGCGAGCCGCGTAAAAAATATAGCACGACGACGAGCCGCGAGCCAGGCTCGGCGGTATTTAAAACCGTGGTTTTGCAATGATACACCGACGAGCTTTACCGACGAGCCATAAAACCGCGGTCTTACTCGTCCGTCGATCAGGCCCTTAACAAGGCACGATTCCTTTTCAGACACAAGTCATGAACCTTTAATTGACATTAATATTTCACTCAGATACGGCACACCTTCGCACGATTGATATTCGAATAACGTGTAAATGGCTTTATTATAGAGTTAATCTGGTAAAGTTAGTTGATAACAAAATAATTCATTGTTTAAATATGGAGGTTAAAGAGTTTACCTCAAAAGAGGTAAAAATTACTATTAGTATCCTATTTAAAATATAGATATTAAAGTATAGAACGTAAGACATCATTATATGTGGGTTTTATCTGACCTTTCGTAACTGAGTCCGATCGTATAACACCCCATTATTGAAAAACAGGCATTACTAAGCCTGACTAAGTACTTATACTATAAGATCCCGCTATACAACGACCTTCACCGAGATGATTATTTAATGAAACTTATTTTATATTTAATTTAATATGTCAATAAATATAATCCATATGGGTTGCCTAGCAAATTTCAGTCCAGAGTATGTTTAATGAATATTTAAAAAAAAATGTTTTTTATAATTTGCATGTAGTAAATTTTTGAACTTTTTCAATCAATATTTTTAAACAGGGTAGTATTATATATGTATCACTATAACCTTCTTTTATACTAAATATGTATATATATACTTTAGTGTCACATAAAAAATATACACATAAATAATTAATTGATTAAAAACAACCTAACGTTTGCATATTCTATGGGCTTCATACTTTCGATTGGTATAGAATTTATCTAATAATCATACCGGTGACCATGTTTAAAAAAATTTTTTTTTTTTAATATTAATTAAAATACTCTGGACTGAAATTTGCTAGGCAACCCATATGGATTATATTTATTGACATATTAAATTAAATATAAAATAAGTTTCATTAAATAAGCATCTCGGTGAAGGTCGTTGTATAGCGGGATCTTAGACCATTAGGTTTATTTAGTTTGTTTGAGTAACTACATATATATGTTTAAATACTTAGCTATATTTCCTTAAGTCTACACAACGTACATTAGTAGCCACAATTCGTGTAATTGTTTCTTTGATTATAAAATCGACTCGAAATTCTAGACATCGCCTCGGAAGTCCATATTTTGATAAAATAACCGAGATGTTCTCCAGACTTCAACAAAATAATGATAGTTTATTGAGGCAAATATACAAAAATATGAACACACCGTCGAGCGCTATGTAGTTTTGTTCTTCCTTTTGCAAATATTAGAGGAAGAGAAAATATCACACAGAAATGATTCACTAAACAACTTAATACTTAGTCCACGACTGATAATGAATTTAATCATCCAGCTTAAATGAGTGATATCCGGAATATCACATGATTCATAATGAGTAATTATAAAACGTATTATTTTATCAAATACAAATTTACTTAAAAAAATCTTTGTTTAAATACTATATATATATAACAAATCGATAGCGACAACCAATCACTATCGTTAATATTGTTAAGTAAATCTAATATGAACTAGTTCTAAATTTAAAACACTGCAGAAGCTATACATGTTCAATTGTTATTATTTTAGCTTAATCCCAATGTCCTACATACTATTGTTAGGCATGGGTACTAGAAAAACATTTATTTCAATTGTTAAAGGCATAGGGAGACTAATCACCTACTTACCTATAAAGAAAATTAATTCCGTCGAATCGAAAATCCTTTTTGTAACGGGTTATAAACGACCAGTATAGTGTTTTAGGGCTTAATATTATATTAAAACGCTAATATTGTTACAACCTGTTGACGTCCAAATTTCCAGTACGACCTGTTCCCCGTGCTCTGTATCCAACGCCTTTCCTCCACTCTCACCATTATCTATCCGCCTATTGGGAGGCCGTCCAACGTTCCGCCGACTGGTCCTTGGCCTCTATTCCAGGACTTTTTTGCCCCAAGGGCCATGCGTTCTTTGGACAATGTTCCCTACCTATTTATACTTATACCTATCTCGTTAACTTTAGTTCTTCTACGGATGTCTTCTTCTAATTCGATCGCGTCGAGGAACACCGAGCATAGCCTAGTTATTCTTAGTGACATAACATTATGTATTATTTATTAATAATTAATTATAATTGCGCCAGCGAACCGCAAATCACCAAGAGACCACATTAAACTGATATTATTTTCTCACACTTATGTTAGTATGAGAAGTTGCCATCAATATCAACTTCTTTTTAATACTTAACATATTAATTGTATTAAATGCTACGTTGTTATGTAGGTATGCGCCTAATATAACCATCAAGTTACTTTTAAGTTTGAAAGGGTTTAGAATTACACCAAACATGTTCGATTTTGGAATTCTAGACGTACAAAAAGCCCAAATTTGAATAGCAGATCATTGTATTACATGCCGTTACATACACATAGATTGCCAATGGACTTTGTATCCGGCTAATAAATAAATTTAAAAAAAAAAAAACATACACATAGATGGTATCTTCACGCATGCGGGTTCAGCAACATGATAGGCAGATAGGTAATCACTGCCAACAGGATACGATCCCTCGCTTCCGGTTGCAAATTGCTTGTTTTAGGCCTCACTATCGTGCTCGTAAACCTTCCTGTCTAGTAAATTAATCTGTCATAATCGAGAGCCTATGGCATGCTCTTAAAAATTTATGAAAAATTATCCAACTAGTACACAGGAGTTATTATTTTGGTTCTAAGGCGCGTGAAATGTAAATAATTTTTATTCGGTAAAATCATATTATATTTAGAAATTGATACTATCATTAACATTCAATTTAGCTAAGATCACCACTGGGGTCAAACGTAAAAAAATATTTTACTTTAGAAGGAGTGAAAGGAAATTCCAAAATCAAAATAACATCGTAATCGTTATCCTGCTAAAAAACTTGGCCTAAGAGCAGTGCTGGCCTAGAGGCTTCAGCGTGCGACTCTCATACCTGAGGTCGTAGATTCGATCCCCGGCTGTGCATCAATGGACTTTCTTTCTATGTGCGCATTTAACATTTGCTCGAACGGTGAAGGAAAACATCGTGAGGAAACCGACATGTCTTAGACCCAAAAAGTCAACGGCGTGTGTCAGGCAATGGAGGCTGACCACCTGCTTGCCTATTAGATTTCAAAATGAATGAAATGAAATGAAACAGATTCAGAAACCTGAGGCCAAGACCTAAAGAGGTTCTAGCGCCACTAATTTTTTTTTTAAATAACTTGGCCGGATTCGTAAAATGCCAAGAAGTCGATTAAGTTCAAAGAAAAGTGCGATCTAAGTAACTTGTCTTTTAACAGTATTACACATTAAGAAATAATAAATCAAATACCGCACTTATAGGAATAACATTCCACTTCAGGCAATAACAGAAAAAGCAAACGGTATCTATAAAGCAGTTTCCTCTGATAAGAAACGGGTTGATTTCACTTTTACAATGTGATTCACATATACCGTGAGTCACAGATCAGCCGTGACCATTTGCATCTGCCATTCGATAAACTAAGGCAATGCAGTTTTCAAAGAATCACGAACGTGTTCTTATTGACTTACAAAATTATATAAACAATCGACGGAATTATTTAGAACAAAGTAAAAAACACTACTCCATTTATAGCAGCATTCCAATAAGATTTATTACTAACACTATCCGTCAGTTATACAATTAGCTCACGGTATTATTAATCTTACACAAAAAACATCACACATGTTTTGATTCTTTATATATATATTATAAGCTACTGAAAACATGTTTAAAAAAATAAATAAATCAGTTTAGGTAATCAGAACTTTTTAGGTCTGGGCCTCAGATTTCTGTATGTGTTTCATACTGTGATCATTTGTGAATCTAATAGGCAAGTAGGTGATCAGCCTCCTATGCCTGATTCCCTGTGTTGTGGGCAGCCAGTCTGTCCTTTTAACATGTAAACAGTATTTAAATTTATGATTTCTACATAACACAAATTAATATTTAAACTATTTTTGAACAATAAGAATATTTTCTGTATCACCATAGGACAGGTTGACAAGATATTGTTTGAGATTTTTAGTAAGTGTATGTAATGAGAGTTTTCAAATGTTAGTGATAATTTTGTTTTGAAGGAAATGGTTAAAAATTAAAGGGCCTCGGAAGGAGAAAAAGCGTCCATTGGTACACAGCCGGCGATCGAACCTACGACCTCAGGGATGAGAGTCACACGCTTAGCCCATTGAAATCTATTTAAAAGGCACTTAGGGTGGGTTGCATCAACAAATTTTGACGGACACGTAACCGTTAAATATGGCGCTAACGAACGTTAAACAAAAAAAGTGTTGATTCACCATCTATGACAGCTTACGTTCGTTAAAAAGTTACGCTTACGTTAACCAGTGCTCGAACCATTGGTAATCGTCAAATTTTGGTTTGTAACTTCGTAGTTCGTACTTTCTAAACTCTGTTTCCTCTGAATTTAATATTAGAGATGGTTTGATTAATAATTATTTTGCAAGGTATGTTAATATTACGATTATTTTTGACTTCAAAAAATAAATTGCAAATTTAATATTAAAGATGTCTTATATTTCAGATTATAACTTTTTTATGGCATGGGTGTATGGGTGGTATGGTGAAGGACTAACATATTCTATACTGTTTATATTGCTTATTGCATGCCTTTGGTAAAGAAATAAAATATTTGACAAAAATAATATGCCTTTACTAACTGAATTACAGCCTACAGATTTTATTAATTTAGACCAAAGTTAACTTCATTGACAACAAACAGAAAACTAGTTTTCTCTAAATTTAATTTTATTCTAATATGTGGGATACATAGTTTCATTATTATTATTTTGCAAGGTATGTTAATATTTAGATTATTTTTAACTTCAAAGAAAACAAATCTCAAATTATAATTTTAAAGCTGTCTTATTTTCAGATTATAACTATTTTATGGTATGGATGTGAAATATGGTGAAGGATTAACATATTATATACTGTATAATATATAGCTATTGCATGCTTTTGGTGGAGAAATAAAATGTTTGACAAAAATAATATGCCTTTTTATTACCGAATTATAACATTACATAGTTAAGCCTGCCTATGCACATAATAATTAATTCATCTTAAAAATCTATTTTTTTACAGTTTTTATTATTTTTTACACTAATTTTATAACATTGATACACACAACTTTAATTATTTTGAAGAGCATTTATACTAAGTTTCAAGCAATTCTGATCATAAACAAGTTATAGTAAGTCTATTTTTTATTGTAAAGGTAAATAAGTACCACTTTTCATACATTTTACATTAGAAATGGCAGTTTCATATAATCTTACATCCCTTTAGTATAATTAATAGTAAGTAATTTTTTTCTTGTAGTTTAAAAATGATTTCATCGTTCTTCCTCTTTTCATTTAGATGTTGAACACGCACCTCAAAAATTTCTTTTTCATATTTATTATCTGAAAGGGCATTAAATTCTGCATCAATCGCACTCCATGCCCTCTTTTTTTTGCAAATTGTTAGTACTGTCTGTCTTTTTATGAAATAATATGTGTTTATGTTTTACTATTAAATTTTCTAAATCTGTCCTCTTCTTTTCCAAAATTTTTCCGAACGTTCTCTGAAAGTCAATGAGTCACGTAAATAATTACACTTCTAGCTATATCTCTCAATATAATATATATACTTTGCGCATATACAATTCATGCAATATAATAATAAAATAATAGCTTTATACTTACTTTGGCGAAAAGGTTTCCATTATTTATATTAAAATTAAACACTTTTTAACCTTTCGTACAAAACAATAAACATCGATGTCAAACTTGACAGAATGTTTCAAATGACATTGTTTTTATCAATGTTGTTATTACTAAAAAAAATTCCCATAAAACATTAGGTTAAAATAGCGTTACGCAAACAGGCAACCCCATTAACAATGATGAACTCATTTTTTAACAATGAAGCAACGCTAACAAGTTAACAGACGTTAAAGTTCATACGAGTCTGTCAAATTTTAACGAACGTAAGTTACGATAGCAAATGGTTTGAAACAACCCACCCTTAGAGCTGGACATCATTTTTTTTTTTTGTTGTATCTGCTATCCAGCAATAAGCCACTTGTTTGTTTGATTGTACTCAGTTTATGTTATCCTCAAGAGCCATACTCGACATAGAGCCACGACTCTCTTGATGTTAAGAGGTAAATCTTTTATATAGGCTCGGTACGTCCCTTCTTTTTAGCCGCTTATGCTGAAAACCGCCTTCTCCGCTCAGAGCGTGTGCCAGTTTATTTACATGGGAGGTCAGCTTCTCCTGGTATTTCAGGCTGTTTTGAGCTATTTCCTGTCGAACTGTTTTTAGGCCGAGGTCGAGGTATATGTACCTATTGCTTATACAATGTGGGATGCCAAACATCGTTCTCAGAGCATTGGTCTGGAATCTCTCCAAGATATCTATGTTACTGTTGCTGGCCGTTCCCCACTGGTTCGGTAATACTGTACTTAGATGTTCTTTCATCCTGTTAAGCAATATCCTCTCAAACAGTTTGCCAATAACTGGAAGCAGGCTGATAGGTCTGTATGAAGTAGCTTCGTGTGGCGGTTTACCGGGTTTCGGCACCATGACTATATGTGCAATTTTCCATTGCCCAGGGAAATGTTCAAGTCTTAAGCTAGCATTAAAGATGTTAACTAATTTCATGATACCTTTATGAGGCAAGTTTTTAAGTAATGTGGCATCAATCAGGTCATAGCCGGGTGCTTTACCATCCTTGAGGTTCCTAATTTCTTTCACAATTTCTTTTGGACTGGTACTTTTTAGTGGTAAACACATTTGATTCGCTGACTCGAGGTACTCTTTGATATTGAGAGCTGGACATAATAGATGACGGTAGATGAGTTAAGGCGCATCTACCATCCTTCCTCACTGACATAAGGTTTCAACCTTACAGTGACATCTTACCATACTCGCCATGGAAGAGTGAACATTCAGTTCTTAGCCCACCCAATACAGGCGGAGAAAAAAACACGATTAAACAAGGCGATACCATAATCATCAGCCAAGTTCGTCTTTCGCAAAATACCGTCTTAAGAAACAAACTACAACTAGAATCTACTAATTGCTACTACCTCTAAGTGGTTGCAATAATTAGAGATGATTCAGTGGCGCTGTAGTAGCTATGTACCAAGGTTACGTTGACTAGGAGGTTACTCAACCGTTTACAGTTAACGAAACGTTAGTTGGATTTTAGATAAGAGGTCATTCACGTTCATAGGTAACGTATTATCTAGAGAAAAGAAATAATATTAAATAGCTAAGGAACGTAAGTCGATTAGCATGCAACTAACGAGATTATCAATATAAGAGGAGTAATGAATGTAACTGATTTTTCACAATACGAATCTCACAGATAATTTTGATTTTTTTTTTGTGCTACGTATGTGTAAAACTAGACACAAAGGTTGTCCTAATACGAGTATGAGTGAAGTTATCAGAAATGTTTCGGATCCGTCACTTAAAAGGGGTACTTTTCTTGTAATCCTAAGTCCTTTGTTACATATAGGATACGTAGGTGTATCTTATTTTTATTATATATATATATATAAGTCAAAATGAAGTTCACGGGGACAACTTGTACATATATTATATATATATATATATATATATATATATATATATATATATATATATATATATATATATATATATATAAAAAATGAGATACACCTACATATCCTATATGTAACAATATATATATATATATATATAATACATGTACAAGTTGTCCCCGTGAACTTCATTTTGACTTAATATGTTTTTTTTTACTTACACTACCTTTTTAGTAGAGTTCATACCACCATATGGAACATTTATGCTACCCCATAAACTTCGCTATTCCGGAATAAAAAGCTAAGTACTAAATAAAACTATTTTTTTAAATATTTGACATAAAAACCTTCCTTCAAAGACCTATTGTTACTTAGTTAAAAGGTTATGAAACATACCTAGTTATTAAATTAAATTAATAGTATAATAAAATAATAAATAATAATTGTTATTAATATTAATTAATAATTGAACAATATACTAAATATTACATATTGTTAAATTATTAACGCTAAATATCTATTATTAGTTATTTAATATTTCAAAAAAAATAAAGAAAGCCAAAGAAGTATAACTTCTTACGCGCGTACACGCACCATTTTTTTTTATTTATATATTTCATGTATTGTTAAAATAGAGCAAAACATTGAGCGCGTTTCTCACACAAAGGTATTCGAGTTATCTTTGTTTACAGAACTTGACACAATTTTGATACGAACGGTCCTAATAAAACATAGATGTTATCACAATCAACAGTTTTTATAACGTCGTTATTTTTTTTAAATCTTCTATAAAATATCCTTATATGTATGAAAACCTTACAAACTAAGCCTTTTATATTATAACGCGTTTTTTTTAAACTTTAAAATCTCGAAATTAGGAAAAAATCTGTGAGTGACATATAAAATATGTCAGTAATTGACTTATTATTTTACACGATTCTAGACTTCCTGAAAATTCCTCTGTTCTCTTCCAGCGAGCACTAAATAGCCAAATATTTCCCGCTTAGGTTAAAATAGTTAACAACGATGAGAAAAGAACGAAATGACTTTCACAAATAAAAAGACACAGAGTTGCAAAAGGGACAGAGACATCTTTTTATTACCTTTATTTTTTAGTGTAAATAATAACCCTTTCCGTCCAGCAAAAAACCTCTTCTGAGAAATATAAGGTTTCCTTTCATTTGATGGCCTTAACAGTGAGGGTGAATTAATGATATGGTCTATAGCGTCTCTCTAACAAGTTGTCGGCATTAAATTTTTTTTATACGTTCACTTTTACGCAGGGGTGCATCGTATAAAAAAGTCAAAACCTGTTTGAGTGACGGTAACAGTGAAAGTTAACGTTTTTTAATGTCAAAAGTAGGTTAATCAATATTTTCACCCGCTACCGTATTAACTGCTAATTTATTTATCATTAGTAAATAATGAGAATAAATAATAAATCACGTTTAAATCTGTACAACTGAGTTCTTACTTGATATCGTAATTTCCTTCAGTACCATTAATCAGAATCCCTTCACGGGTAAAAGCGTCGCCCAGAACTCACTCTCACTCTCTCTATACATGGCTTTTCTACATTCGCTACCCGCTAACGCTTCTATGCACCTTTTTCTCAGGCGCATTCTTCTTTTTGCGCACCTTTTATCTGCGCATCGTGCTAAATGCCTCAACCAATGCCTAATAGTACTTTAGTTCTTAACTCCTGACGGTGTAAGGTGTTCTTAGGTCATATCCACCGGACATTCGTACTACACTGATTGAATTAGTTCCAGGGTCGAATGTCAGATCGCTTTGAACATCTGCCGTTTTTCCTAATCGGGGTCACAGAATCCTCAACTGCACTTAACTAATAACCCAATTATGACTCATAAATCAACCGAAATCTGTGCAGCATTTTTATTTATACCTATGTATATATTTTTTTCTAAAGCTCTTACTTAGCTAGAATCTGATAATGATTACACGAATTTTAAGTTTAAGTAGATAAATTACGCTAAACTTATAAACAAACTTATCCTATGTTCTTAAACCAACAAGAAACTCATCAGTTACGCGTTCGGCTCAAGAAACTAAAAGATAATAGTATAATGTGACGTAAAATATTATTCAATATTATATACATATAAATTTGGAGGAAACATCTCCATTATGTAATGTACACAATGAAAATAAATCTACTATGTAAATAGTAGCGAAAATATCTATACGCATTCATACAGAGTAAATAAATCGATACACAGGTGAATCTGATATGGTTATCAAGATAAGAATACTTGTGTATTCTTATCATTTCATTTTTATCAGGCTCTTTATCGATTTAAGGGTACATACAATGCTTACTTCGTCTTTTTATAGTTTTACTCACTACGAATATAAATTTACCTATTGTAACGCGGTCTCAAGAGAGTAACCAAAAAAATGGACGTTAATATTTTATTAGTAGGCTTTTTATACGTTTTGTACCAAATAAAAGTAGAAAAATCAATAATTTCAAATTTTGTAATACGAATTTCAAATAAGTTACAGATTATCAAACTGGATTCTACGAATTGACTGAACTGAATAGCGTAAAATTATTTCTAATTATTTATATCATTTTTTTTTCATTCATTATTTTTCTCTATTATCTTGCAAAATTCAAAACTAATAGTTCAAAAAGCAACCCAATTAGATTACTACATTATTAAAATATCACTAGTATCGTTAATAAAATATGTAGTACTTATTTAAAAGTGTCCTGTTGTCTGTCTCTATATCTACCCATGCGAATACAAGGCAGGTTGCTTGTGTTTTACAAACAGCTATGCAACCTATATCAGGAGAGAAACGTGTTTTGCATTAAATTACCAAGTAAATACACGGCATTGGGATACTTATGCGTAAGCTAAAGAGAACGAATTACGAATTTAATTACGTCTTTTGTTTCTATCCTTTTATATATTGAAGTATCGTAAGAAATTTATTTTCGACGCATCTACTAAGAAATCACATTGATTATTATCTCATCTCAAGATTGAGAGTTATGAGTGGTTTGTGGCGATAAACAGTACTTAAATAAACAGTTTGAAACTTATCCCTAACATGTCTCATAATTATTATGGGATTAATACTATTTGGAAAGTATATATATTTTCCACATACCAATGCCCGGAGTTTCCCTCGGACAGTAATTCCAATCATCGGCGGAAATTTCACTTCTACACCAGGGTCAATCACTAATTCTGCTCCTCTTTCGATCAGCAGGTCATCGCGTAACATGTATGGACTGCCTTCCACCTTCCAATTAGTACTTCCACCGGTTAAAATACCACCCGGTAGCTCCGTAAGGCCTAAAGTCTTATTTAATAAATAAGGATCTATTTCTTCCCTCTCCCTTTCTTGTCCAGCACAAGAGCACACAAACAACAATAATAACACCGTCCTCCACTTATATTTCGTATCACTGAACTGGCTGTGTCTCTTTTGAACCCCCATGTCTTTGGAACACTCCATTTTAACTAAATAACATTCATTTCACTTTGCGTGCATCCAGTACAACTAGCTGAACACTGTACAGGTGTTCATATTCTTATAGGAACACATTCTAATACACCGTTTTACAACCCAAAGTTTTTACTTTATAAAGCAAATTTAATGATCTTTTGCACTACTACAATCATTACTACAAAACAAAGGCGGGGTCAATACGAAAGTAAAATAAGCGAAATTACGCGCCTCCGTGAGTCGCGACCGTTAAACAAAGCGGTTTGGCCGGTTTTGTACGTGAACTCGGGTACGCTGTATGGCGGCCTGTACGACGCATTTTCCCTCCCTCCTCAATCCTCTCTTCAATTCAATTCTCAAATCCTCGTTCGGCATTCCTCTGTCTGTCCTCACCTGTCGTTAATCGTAATTTGGAAAGCCTCATTTAGTGTTACCAGGTTTTTCTTAATTTTCCAAAATTGTAGGAAAATTATATTAGTGATGGCGATGTCACGATCTTGACGTTCGGTCGTAGGACGTAGAGTACGATCGTGGCGAGTTACGCCTGCTCCAAAATGCTTCTACTTTTTCGCCGTAATATTATGGAAATAATAATTTATGTGACCTAAATTCACAATTTTCACGTGACTTTATTCTATAGGTACAACAAAAACTGACGTTTTTATCTGAAATAATTTTGCAAATTATGGCCCCTTGGATCCTTCTCGAAACTACTAAACTACTACTATAAGTTACTTCTTTTTACTTGATTTTAAATCCATTATTAATATTAATTGGAGGTAGGTAATCTTGGCTTCTTTACAACTTATGGATACGACAATTTAGCCAGCAATATTTTCTGTACAATTAAATATGTGCAGAGAAAAAGGCTAGCCTTAAAATATTACCCGATCCAGAATTATCCTAAAACTAATATGTGGTTAAAAAATTAAATCATAAAAAAATTTTACTTGTGTGATACATTTAGCTTAATCATCGATTGTCGGAACTACAGAAAGATAATCTTAAAATATCCCTAGCACCATTAGGTATATTAGTCCCGACCAATATATATGAGAGAACCATTTGCCAGCCAAACGATGCAGCATGAAAGTCAGATATACGTGTATTGTTTTCAGGGTGACCATTTTCATCTAGTAGCGTACTTGATAGCGTCTTTAGGTAGAATAAATGACCAAGACTAAGAAGT
Source organism: Pieris melete (assembly GCA_963693345.1). Lineage (NCBI taxonomy): Eukaryota > Metazoa > Arthropoda > Insecta > Lepidoptera > Pieridae > Pieris > Pieris melete. Next base: position 3,090,903 of record CAVNZK010000029.1, read on the forward strand.
AAGAACTAATATAAAACATATTTTATTTGCACAACAAATAGTCTTTACTTAGGGCTGACAAGACATAGTAAAGTGAACGATTGAATTATGATCTTATATCTGTGGTGTTTAAATATTAAAGTGAATAATCACTCAATCTGTGTAAACACTGACAATCCGAATTTATGCGGCTAAAAAACCGAATTAATTTGCACTCAATCTTTTCATCGTTTTATATAATGGGCTGCCTGCAATTGGCCACAACCTGTTTGAATCTCAACATTTAAATGAAATCTAAAGACTGTCAAGTATGTATAACAAATTACAAAGCGTTCTAGTGACAGTGCCTCCTATACGCCCTGTGTTCTACTGGATCCTATGCTATAAAAACACCGAAAACAGCGTATTAGTAAAGTAGCTTGGTTAAGCTTCATTGCTGTTATATTAGTCATAAGTATTAAGTACATGTATGTTATCTGTGCGTAACATTGACTATTTCATATTTGTCTCTGGTTGCATTTGCTTCTGACGTATTTTTTGACATTTGTGAACGATATCTTTGTGAATGATTCGAATAATCATACTTCATTGCAAAGGACTAATCGTTCTTTCCTTAACCATTCGGTCCTAAGGCATCGACGTATTGATCCATCTAAAATTTTAATGTTTTGTAGAAATAAGTAACTGTTACTTATTTATAAATTAATAAAAAGACTTCTTTAAGTCTCCTTTAAACTCTTTCATATTAATCAGGTGAGTACTTTAATATTTTAAGGTTAATTTAACAGTTATTTCGCTGGTTGGCGTGGCATCGTTATTCGGCGACATCTTGTTTTGTTCAATTCATTGTATTATTGTACCAAGCTTTGATAGAATCTAATTTCTAATTACTATTTTAGATTAATTCACTATGAGCTCGGGAGGAACTCGTGTGTACGTTGGTGGTCTAGTGGAAGGAATCAAGAAGGAAGATTTGGAGCGGGAATTCGATAAATATGGCAAATTGAACTCTGTCTGGGTCGCACTTAACCCCCCAGGTTTTGCATTCATAGAATTTGAAAACATGCAGGAGGCAGAAGATGCGTGTAGCGCGATGAATGGTTTTGAAATGTTAGGCGCGACTTTAAAAGTAGAGTTATCAAGAAAACGTGATGGGCCACGCCGAGGTTTCCGCGGTGGTGGCGGCGGCGGCGGCGGTGGTGGCCGTGGGAACTTCGGCGGACGGGGTGGGCGCTCTTTCGGTGGGAACGGAGGTGGCAGCAGACCCTACAACAACAGCTATGGAGGCGGCGGTGGTGGTGGTGGTGGCCGCTCTTTCAACCGCAATGGCTATGGCTCAGGCAACAGGGACAATGGAAGATCTAGGTCGCCACTGGGCCGATTTTAATTTAATCATAGTTTTAGTTAGGTTTAATGTTAATCGTAATCTGAAGCCTTCCGCATGTTAAAACATCAATATTCATTTAAAACTGGGGGTTTAATGCTAGGAAGAGTTTTGTCGATGTCTTAGGACTTAGAGGTAATTAATTTCATATATTACTTAGATTTAAGTGTAATGTTAGTTTTATGCACCTAATTCATAGAGCATACATTTTACTATAATTAATATTAAGGTTAATCAGCTCTTGGAGGTTTTCTTTAAAGTTTATCAATCATTGCTAAAACTAGTTTAAACAAAAAGATGGTATACTTTTTTATTATGAATCATTTTATATGGCATTGGATGAAATAAATGCATTTACACACTAGTTAGAATAAAATTTTTCATCCAGTTGAAAATTATCTTATGAAACATGATGCATCTTTAAAAAAATTACCCTTTACAGTTAAGGATATTTCAAACTTATGTATTCTCTAATATTCATATTCTTAAAGTTAGATAAGTAATGATTACCTTAGTTTTTGAGTGGTATTTAGTACTTAGTTCTTAATTAAGTCATGCAATTGCATGGGAATGTATTTCACTACTTGATTGTACAATTGTCAAATTCTTGTTATACAATTAGTCTTTTTGATTTTTTTTCTAAATACATATGTATGTTTTCTTAACATGTCATTTGAAGCTAAATCTCATTTTAGAGTACAGATAATTATTTTAATAGGAGTGTGTTTGGTTTCAGATTAATTTATCTTTAATTACTTATAGTCATCGTAACAAAATAAGGAAGAACAACCTTCAGTGTATTTTTAACATTGTACCGGAGCACTACAGACTAAGTTTCTTTTATGTATAATAATAAAACAAGATTCCAATTTAGTATTTTTATTTTATTAATTAGGATGGACTGCTCAAACAAGCCATGAGCAATTCCATTTTGTTAAGGAAGTTTTTTCCCTCCATTTTTTCTAGTTTCACTTCTTTGAAAGCTCCTCCGAGATTCTCCCATTTCTTGTCTTGAACTAATTCACTTACATAAAAATCTTTCTTGGGTGATTGAGCTATAAATACTTGAATTCCAACAGAAGGTTCACACCTAATTGCTATCATTCGGTCACCTGTGAACAAAATATTTACATGGTCATAGTAATTTTATTTCATCTATAGAAAAAGTGAAACAAATGTAATTTAGCAAAATTTTGAGGTTAAGCTGCACCCACATTGTGCCTTATAGCACAATGACCCTAATAAGGAAAATGTTAATATAATGATTTGCTATATACTCATATTCCTTGAAACATTTACCTAACCTAACCTAAAACACTTTTCCCATATTAATAGGACTATGTTATACCTAGTAATGCACATCAAACTTTCATAAGAATGAGAACTACAAAGTAAGTATTTGTAAGATTGGTTTAGGTTATTTGACAAAGAAATTAAGGTATTTTTACCTCCACCCATTTAATTTCTTTATGTAACTTAACCAGAACAGTGAAAAATATATTTGTAATATAGTGCAAATATTTAAATCCGATTAGCTGAGTATAACATTAGTCGCTCACATACCATTTGGGGAAGCTAATAGGCATGAAGATGCATTGCCAAGTGGCTCCACAGGACCAGATCCCAGATGTGAACTGCTGGCCAACAACTGCCAGCCCATACACCGGCCTACTGCTTGAACACCTGTCATTTGATGCTGGTACACCTAGGAATAAAAAATCCTTACATAATTTTAAGGACATATTAAAAAGTGGTAAACAAGTATAGTTAATTATTGTGTACAACCAGTAAGACTAAACTTGTATTAAAATTATTTCAGGCTTGTCAAAAAAGAAGGTTTCAATTAAACAACAAGATGAAAATATTAATTTTTAGTGGGAATAAGTGAACTCATCATCTACTTAGTCTAAATAATTGTAGCCATAAATATGTATTTGTTTAATAGATTCAAAATCTTATTTATTTATTAAAAAACGTTCCTTATTCGAATTTTCTTCAAATTAAGGTTATACAACTGCTACTTAAGCAGGGACGTTATTATGAGCAGTTTTTTTTATTTTTTGATATTTGGGTGTACCAATGTACAATATTATACCACTTTAAATCAATGCCTTTTTATGTCCATATCGTTTACACAATACATATTGTGCACATACTGTTTGTAACTATACCTGACAATACATAAGATCTCTCAGCTCTTGTAACTCGTAGGACAAATGCCTCAACTTCCCATCCCGGCAAATACATTTTAATGTTTTCTCACCAACAACCACCACCAATGAAGTTCGACATACGGCGTCGTAGCTGAAATAAGCTAATTTATTAATAACACGTTTTTAGTCAAAAAAATTATAAGGATCAAAATAGCGCTTTCCAACTATTAGTAATTTTATTGAAAATTAAGTTTAGTATTTACCCGTTAGCAATGATGTTGATTTTAACACAAGACTGTGTAGGGCTGTTCAATGCATTCCAGTGAGATACTATAAGTGGATCTTTCACCTGTAGACAAAAAAAATAGTTTTAATTATTATAAACCCAACATTATTACAAAAATGGTGTTTGATGATTCGGAAGCACAGTGCAAAAACACTTTTTTAGTTTTTTGTGCTTTATTTATTAATTTATATTAAATCAATTAACCCATAAAGGATATAATATATGTACTGATTAAAACGCAATTCAAACTTAAGAATACTTAGTTTAAAACAGAAAATTATTTCTCCACCGACTTGATATTCAAGTTTCTACTTTATTCCTAATTTACCTCTTTAGCAATTGTATCGAGGACATATTCGCTGCGCCGGCGCATAAAGAAATGCTGCGCTTGTTGGATTATTTGTTCCAATAAAGACTGCTCTTTTGTCATTTCTAGTAATTCGTGTCTGTCAGCCGCCATTGGACCTGGTGGAAACAGATTATTTTTTAACTAAATCACTATTTCACTAAATCCAGCCGTCTCCGTAGTTCTGTTAGTAGCCGGAAGTCGTTTCCAGAAAAAAATATTTCTTTCGATATTGAAGATATGTATATAATAGAACCAGTCCTATCTATATACAAAATCCTACTTATCTATGGAAATAAACTCAGTTCAAACAAAACAATTTATAATGGATTAAAAGGTTTAATTCTGATCTTTCATTTCTTTTTAATTTATAACATCAGAGATTTAAAGTAATATAGATAGATCAATATTATAATTAGTGTGCTACACTCATTTTAACCAACTTCGAAAAAAAATGAGAACTGACTATGATTATCTGCACTTTTACAACATCTTAACTTTGTAAATTAGTTATTAAATGTTAAATTACCAGCAAGTGATCTTCGTTTAGACGGTCCCAGTGGTCCTGTGGCGGGATGCGGGAAGGGATGATGCGTGTTCGAGTGATGCACTGTGCGTAACAATTGGTGGAGGGAATGCTCTAATACGTGATCGTGGTCTGACTTGCTGTTTGATGTACCTTCACTCTGGGGAATTTTTATTTATAAAACAACGCAAGTATAGAAAAATTTAGATGCAATTATTGCTTTTTATGGAAATTTAATGTTGTCGGGTAATATAAAAACACCACAAGTTTTGGGCTTTATATTTCAGTGATAAATAATAAGTTGGTAATCAGCTTTGTATGACTGATACAATTCAATTTTGGAGTCTTGCCATGCCGCTTCGTTCACCGTACGAGCTAGTGTTAAATAAGCACATAGACAGAAAAGCCCATTGGTGCACAGCCGTGATTCGAACAAAAAATATTAAAAAAGTCAAGTGGCAAAATAAATATCTCATTAAAATGAATAAATAATAATTTTGGTTATATACCTTAACATTATCAGAGTTGCTTCCAGTATTTTGTCTATTATTATGACAAATTCTAATTAACAACTGAATTCCTGGTAAAACCTGAAAAACAATATTTTGTATGAGACTAATGCATTATAATATTAAAAAATCAGGAATTTTACTTTTGCAAATCCAGGATTAGCACTAGTTAAACAATAAATAATAATTAATTGCATATTTGTCAGTTCCCAATTATTGGCAAGTATAAAATTAAAGCACTTTGAGGGTTCCTTGGATAAGCGAGCATAATTATTTTAAATTCCATTATAAAATACTGATTTCATCAGTAAAGTTCAAATCCTATGTCTGAAAGTTTATAGTAATTGATGTGAAACTCAAATATTCGGCAATATCCTAATTTCACTATGTGTACACAAGAGTTTAATTACATAATATTTTAATAATTGAGAGAGTACCATATCACATGCTTACCGTTGCCATAATCTGATTACCCACAACCATATGCGGTATTGACGCATCCAATTGAACAGCCTCAGCTGCTAATCTTGCAAATAATTCTTTACAAAATAGAACATTTTGAGCAGCTTCTAGTTTTTGTTGCCAATGTAAATCTGCACCATCACCTAGGAGAGTTCCTGGACAGTTTATTGCTGAGGAACTTATAGTAGCTGTTACTACATCTTCTTGCTCTAAAAATAATATTGGTATTTTAATGAATCACACAAAATGAATAGGACATGGTTAGCCATTTTTGTTAATTAATAGATCTTGTAAACAAGTTATTTAATTACAATATTGTCTTGCAGTGTCTTGTCTCTCACACTGCAAAACTACTTTCAAAATAATGGGATGATTTTAAATGTAAAAGAATTGTATAAAAGGGATATTTAACTTTAGTATATCTATATAGTAACCACTAATTTATTTTAAACTAGCTGGCCTGGCGAACATCGTAACGCCTAACAGTCGATTCTTTATTTTTTTAAATACTTATTCTGCTATTTGGGACACAGGTCTAGCTAGTAAGATAAAAAATAGAAAGTTGATAAGACAACAAATAAATTATGTCAAAAAATAAAAATTTACCTTCCCGGAACCCCTCCACTAACACTTGAACTTTATGATATGGTATTAAAGTTCAAATTGACTTTTAAGTATTATTACGAATATTATGTATGGGAATATAGAAAAGTGTTGTTTTTAGACTTTTTCACTCAATTTTTTTAATTTTTCTCTCCGTAAGAACCATCGTACTTCAAAGAATATTATAAAAAAAAGAATTGGCCAAATCGGTCAAGCCGTTTTCATGTTATGTCGTGACAACGGAAATTCTTATATATATTTTAAATGATATAACATTAACTTTTGAGTTTCAATCTAAATATCATTTTAACATGTGACAAGACATAATAATGCTGCTCCCAGATTTTATTACAAATACAGTTTACAATCTATATTACCCAATAAGGGTTAGAATAACAAAAATAAAACATTTTTAATATCACATTTGTCTCTGCATATAATAAGTGAGGGTTAAGAGTGACAAAAAGAGTGATTTCATGAATCTAAAGCTGTATCTTTTAAAAAATAAGAATTTTAAACCAACCTTTCTGACACCGAACTGAAATGAAGGCTACACCTTGTAGTTCTGGTGGTACTGTAACACGTAATGCAGAAGGTACAGGTCCAGATGCATTTAAACTCATTGCTTGAGCTATTTGATCCTCTGGAGCTTTTGTTACCTAAAATAATGAAAATAAAAGGAGCTATACCAGTTTTTTGTATTTCGAAAATTGTAAAGTTATCAAAGAAAGTTCCTATACTGATTCAGAAATGGAATATTGTTTTGTGGGGTTGTCTTTTATTAACCATACTATAGACACATAATAGAAATGGTTGGACTACAAAAAGGAAACCTTTTCTGAAAATCATCCATAAGTTGATAATTTAAAAAAATTACCTCAAATACACCAGTCTGGCTAAATTTAGATCCTGCTGTTCTATAACTCAAATCTCCAACAATAGTATTAGATACTTTTTTTAGTCTCCAGTTTTGCCGAACCCTTAACAAATCAATATGAAAGTCTGGCATGTTTCTTGTCATTCTCATAGTCTCGCTCGCCCTTAGGCGCTCCACACCATTTAGAAGGACAGCACCAGCAGCTGATAGTGCCTTTTTTCTGCCATATACTTGCACCATAGGTCGACTTTCTGGCTGTTCTGCTTGAATTGGATCTAACACCTAAAAGTGATAGATTAAAAGAGTCTTAGGATCCATATTATAGGACATCAAATTTGAAATAAAAATTAAACATACCATGTATCTCTTTTCCTTTGCAATACTGAGAACATCAGCCAATACTGACACTTCAGTCAAAGCATTCCGGAGCTTATTTCTTACTGAATCCCATGGCCACAAACTAGACTGATACCCTGGGTCCTTATCTTCTTCAGATTTAACATCAACACTGCTTTCACCCTCTTTCTTTATATTACAATATTCATCATCAGTTTTAGAGAAATCTATTTTTTGAGCTAATCTAGCCAAGTTTTCTGACATAGATAGGGGCCTGTAAATTGTAATGACACTTCTTTACTAGAACTTGGGACAAATTTACTGGTCAAAAATGGAACCATTATAAAAAATCTGATAATTGAAATTCCAAAGCACTTACGCTTGGTAAATCTCCTGACCATCGTAAGTAATTTCTTGTATTTGATTCTCAATGGGCGCCTCAATTGATATATTTACAGAATTGGCCATTGTTTTCGCCAGCTACTTCTATTATTTTGTAAGCAAATAAATATTTGTAAAAGCTGCAAACTACTTTCACATAAACACACTTATGGATAAATAATTCTAAACTTTTTATTAAATAGTTTAAAATTAACTTCACTTCACTTCACTTTATTTATAATGGCGACTAGTTTAAAATTAATACATTGCGGTATTTGTAATTACATAGTAAAGAGTCATAGTTTACAATTTACATCGATACCATAGCTTTGGTAACTTAGAAGTTAGAACACTGAGATTATATAGTTATGTATATGTGTATTTGAAATTTAATTTTGAATATTTATCAAAGTGCCATCTCTGTTATGGCTAAACAAAAGAACAACACGATGTTGTCATGGCAAAAATTAAAATTAAGGAGAAAGCGGGAAGAGTGGGAAACGCAATCTCCTAAATCATTTATTTGAGGTATATCTACAAATATTAAAGATAAAGGTAAATAATAGAAAAATTACACAGTAATTATTGAAAAGAAGTTTAATTATGTTTATTTTAATTTGTTGAAATATTTCAAACATTGTGAAATGGTGACTGCGTGACTAACAAAAATTTTTATTCGTAATATGAAGGTATTTCTAACGTTACGTTTCTACGTGAAACCATAGACGTGAAACGCACTACGCAAATCACATTTAAATTATCATCAATATAGTTCTAGGTTATGTTTATAATAATGATGATATTAATTTATCCCTAATGGGAAAGGCAAAGGACTTTATGTTAATATGTTTATAATATATATATGAAAACAGTCTGCGTTCATATTTTTAAAGTCAAGGGTGTATCGATAAGAATATTCGTAACTAATTTGATAAGAAAAATTAGTTCTTATTCTTAGATCTTATTTTAGTTCTCTTTAAGGACCAGTCTAATTGTCATATTTTTTGTTAAAGTTTTCATATATTGAACGAACCCAATTGAAAGTCACGGTCTTGACGTAATGAGGAACTTTGAAGTTTTCTGCTTTGACTTCTGACATTTAATAGTTTTCGTTGGTACAATGCGGTTGTCGTGACTCGTCCGGGAGGCGAGATGTGGGGATTATTCGTTGTTTCTCACCGATACGCGAACTCTATGAATATTTGCTAAGTATTCAAGGATAATTCGTTTTATCTATTAAACGGTTCAGTTTGTAACTTGTACGATTGTGTTCCGTGCCTTTAGCTTATGTATCATTGATAAGTATCTCAGGTAGGTCGGATTGGGAGGAAGATGACTGTTTTTATCTACGAGAGTGTTGTGATTTCCGTATGAGTATATGTTATTCACAATGACTACCTATACTAGATCAGCTGGTGTCACTTTAAAGCCAATTGAAGTACCTAAACCTCTGCAGGATGGAGAAAAATTCATCAAATGGGATGAGGTAAATTTATTTTAGAACTTTTGTCCACATATTATAATGTATTTAACAAGATTGAAAATAATTAAGTTAGAATTTTTAAATATTGTTGCACTGAATAGAAAGGAGACCTGTTCTTAAGATTACTAACTACCTGTAGTTATGTCTTTGAAGATCTAAAAGAAGTTATTCAGCTTATTGCAAAACTACTATTGCTACTGTTTTCTTAAAAGTAACAAAAACTTTATTTGGACTATGCTGTGGAAATGATTTTAAGTTAAGTGAAAATGTTAATATAAACACATAACAAAATTAAAGATAATTTTGTTTAATTTATTTTGTTGCCTAAAATAGTGCCTCCTATTGTAACTAAGTATATCCTTATTTTAGGATTCAGGCACAGGCTTACCTGTCACTGTACGAGTGGATCCAAATGGGTTCTTTCTTTATTGGACAGACCAGAATATGGAAGTTGAAATGCTGGACATTGCAACAATCCGAGATGTTCGAACTGGTGGTTATGCTAAGCTGCCTAAGGTAAGTTTAACTTATTAAGCTTAATGTGCCAGATTATTTTCTTACAGTTTTTTATTAATAAGTCAGTTGAAAGTATATTTATAACTTTTAAATTTTGGGGAACTAATTCTTGTATGCTATGCTTATGTATGTTATGCTTGTCATAAAATAATGCATATACATGTATATAATAAGTTTATATCATATTAATTATATGATTATTTTAAGAAATTTTTATTAGAAATTAGCAAATTGATTATTACAAACACAAATTTAATTGACAAATGACAAATTTAATTATTCTGAATTTATTTTTATTTGGAAAAGCCCACATTATATCTATCTTGTGCTCAAATTATAATTTTATTAAATACCTTATTTATATGACATACATATTTTGAATTTAATTTCTTCTAAATATATGCTTATTGTTGTTAATGTTGATTATACTGAAGCAAATTTTTGACTACTGTGTTTAAACTTCTACATTTCTTGATTGATTTTTAAAAAAAGAAACAGTATTAGTAACCTCATCTATTTAAGTGGTTTCAGGTTAATAAATAATTAATAACATTTTCATTTTAATTAACTGACATTTGCATTTATGTAATTGGTAGAAATTAAAAGTAAACTAAGGTTGAATATACGTAATTTATATGCTCCCAACTCTCGCATTTAATACATCTGAATTTTGTGCGAGACATTAATGATATCGTAAATATTATTTAGCTTGTGGATATAACTTATTCACCCTTAGACAATTCAATTTAGGAAAGTGCTATTTAGTTTCTTAGTTTGTAATTTATCGTGTATGGTGGTCATATATCTTGGCTTTAAAGTATTAAAAGACGTAAAATTATGTATTTTTTTAAAGTTTTACTATTACTATTTTCTGTTCGCAATTGTGGTCATGTTGATACATAAAAATCTTTTACGAATACAACAATTTTAAATGTAATTTGTTCCGTAATACGTAATATATCCATGAAATTTAATAATACACATACAATTTCTCCATTAATCGACATGTCTTAAGTATTTATACAAAATTTGGCCTAAGAAGTAGCCGTATTCTAAGACTTAGACTTTCATACCAGATATTTTAACTTTAAAGTTTGTGGTATTTATCTTGGTTTTCGAAACACGTTTGTTCGAGATCGTAATGTTACACGATGCTCCCGGAATTGCAACGGTAGTGCATACTCTATTATAATAGGGCATGGAATCTTGAATATCTAGGTCACATTATACCTACTGAAGGTGCCTACTACATATAAAGTGATATCATTCAAATAATAATTGATATATGTTTAACACAAAACGGCTGATAAGAATGGAGTGAAATTAATATATTTATTTGAAAAACCTCTTGAAATCGTGAAAACGTTGTACTCATGATTATCCACAAAAACAATCTACTTTTTGTTCAAAATTTGTCATGAAATTGGTATAAAGGCTCCATAAAATTTTAGTGTAAATAATATTTGTATTTATTGCAAAATGGGGCTCTAAAGGTCTTATAAAAACAGTGCTAATAGTAACTAAATATATTTATTTATTAACACTTCGTTGCATATACATTAATATAGTACAATTGACATAATTACATAAAAAGGAGAGCAACTGGCGGCCTTATCGCTTTCGAGCGATCTCTTCCAGGCAACCACTGTGAGAAAAAAAAGTATTATATGACATAAGATAGGCAATTAGTGCAAAAATACATGTATTACATTTAGTTGTTTAGAAAAAGAAACTAAACAGGAACAAAAAACAAACTAAACTAATAAAGAATACATGAAGAAATAATAATAATAACAATAATAATAAAAAGTGCACATGAATCATTTTTAATTTCTTGAATTAAGATCAGTCTCACGACAGTTGGTAGGTACCTATTATTAAAGTTAGGGATACGACATGGACATATATTGTCCCTTTTTGGCTTTTTACTTTTAAGGTTTTAACTTTCCGTGTATACTTTATGTCGTCCTTGTTGGATACCGTGAAACTTTGCTCGGATAAAATGTTACCTGATTTTCTACCAAGGTCCCATCTATCTGTACACCTGCACAGATTCTGTGGCGTATCGATATAATAATTACTCATTTTCGAATACACTATACAATATTTTTATTAAATATATCCAAGTACCCCTTAAATGTTAACTCCATACTATTGTACCCTGTATTTTCTCCGCGACTATAATACTTATGGGTCAGTAATCGTTAGCTAGTAATGGAAACGCGGCTATTTATCGGAGGTGTGGTTTTTACGACAGACCACCTTTACCGTTCGTCCATTAGACGAATTCCATTTACTTATCTGACAAGATATTCTTTACACGTGTCTTTCGAAGATTATATACCAAATTATGATATTTATAAATTCAGTTATCTATGAACGTTCTTTAAATATTTTAATGGAATACTTAAAACAGTTCTCTTAGTGACCAATTGAGCAATAACGAAAATTCTAATAATTATTGTCAGCAAATGGAAGTTAATCTCTATACATATATAAAATTCTCGTGTCACATTGTTCGTTCGCATATTCCTCCGAAACGGCTCGACTCATCCATATGAAATTTTTCGGCATATTCAGTAAGTCACAGAATCGGCTACTATCTATATTTCAAACCCCTAAGTGTTTTTTTTTGTTTTATTTTTGAAGTTATACTACTTTAGGCGCGTTATGAAAAATTTATGAGAGTTATGTGAGCGCGCGCACCGTGACACAAAATTATCAGTGTGATTATAGCCGGCGCGTAGCGTGCGCGAGCGAGATGGGAATAAGTCAGTCTACAAGTAAAAGGAATAGAATATGCGTGGATTAGCAGCTATGCCAAGAATTTTGAGACCATAATGACCTTTGTTTGACCGTTTAAACATATAAACACACAACAGCATACAAAAATAAATATAACCCCTAATTTTCACCACTCTACGAACAACCTATTTTTTATTATAGTAGTTATTAGTAGTAGTTATTTTTATTGAACTAAAAATTTTTTTCCTAGAAATAATATGGCAAAACAACGTTTGCGGGGTCATCTAGTTTTCCTATAATTTTTTCTTTATGAACGTGTCTCATAGCTTCAAAGCTAACTCCTTTGAACAAGACGGTTTGTTCGGGAAGTTTAAACTTACATTTACTCTGGGCTCTAGGGGTTTTATTGTTAGTATATTCATATATTCGTCGAGTTTACAAACTTATGTATTAGAGAATCGAAACTGGCTGGGAATACCATGTTTAACGTTTATTTAGGTTGAACAATGGCGTGTAACTGCAGACTCTACTAACTGTGAATTATTTAATTAATATGAGACGAATGAATTACTAATTTTATTGACGTAGAATAGGTATATGAATTCTTTTCATGTTATACTTCTTTAGGCGCGTTATGAAAAATTGATGAGAGTGAAATTTACGATGCGCGCGCAGCATGACACAAAATTAACAGAATGAAGTTGCCCACGGAAGATGCTACGGCATTGGACATAATTTGTAAGAGAATAATAATAAATATTTATTTATTTAATTTTTCAAATGTAAACTGAACTTTATTGACTATAATGACTCCTTTTCGAGTCTTTGATTATTTAATTGTAATTAATTATTTGCATGCAATCAAAAACTATTTTTAATAATGCCAAAGAAGTATAACTTCTTACGCGTGTACATAAGTACACGCACCCTTTTTTAATATTATTTTCTAACGACAGTTATTTATCGACAACTTTACCTTTTTTATAGATTCTCTATAAGTTAGAAAGATTTTTCAATTATTTATTTACATTAAATCATTAAGTGCAATATAATTGTGGTTTAATCACTAGTTTTTTTGAAAATTGGATACTAAGCAATACTGTTAACCTAATTAACACGATTGTTGTTGATTATCTCTGTGATCAAAATGGGAGAAATGTTTTTGACAATTTGATTGTTGGGTGAAATAATTCGTCGCACACATGGTACGCTTATTTTAATCAAATCTTTATCGCTTATATTTAATATGCGTGGACATTTATACCTTTTTTAGTGGGAAGCACACACACTATGACGCAATTTGACGGTATTTTTTTCCATTTGCCCATATCCTATTGCCTATTTATCATCCAGGTATATAACTAAAGTATTCATGGAAATCAATTAATCTCACTTTGTTGTTTTACTCGACGCACATTTTCTATTTTCATTTTCATGCTTTAAAGGTTATTTCTATTCTCAATGCCACTTATATTATAAGATTTCATTAAAATTGCGTTGACCTTAAGTTTATTTTTATATTATGTTTTACTTTTATCGTTGTTATCTTGGCTATGTTTAGTTTTCCCACTAATAAAAGTATACTTCTGGCACCGTCTTTACAACGAAATAACAAATTTTTACTTAAGTATTAAAACTGCTTATCTTATGGCTTGTACAGATTGTTGGTTCGGACATGTTGGTAAGTTGAGCGACGCCGAGTTAGATTTCAGCGATACAATTTCTATTTCAGAATCAAGAGACTTATTTAAAGATAATGATGGATCTTCTGTTCTAGACGTAATAAGATTATGTTTATATTTAAATTTACTGAAGCTTTTATTTCTCTTTTTACATATAATGTGCTAGTTTTTATACTTATTCTAGTTAACATTAGTACTTATTTTATACAGCGTATCATTGCGGTTAAATTCTGTTTCCATACAACCGTTCATCCCTCATTCATAGGGTTGAAAATTTAAACATCCTTTCTTAGTAATGTCGTGCCTTACATTCAAAATATGTATAAAATGAAATATCAGACATCTAAACATCAAATGTCAAGACTAACTCCTGTATCACGGGGTTGATGAATCGGGACGAACACATTTTAATATTAAAATCCGTTTCGCAGAGTTTCGCGTATCTCATGAAAATACTCGCGTTAAGGTGGAACTGTGTTAAGTGGGAACTGACCAACGTTACGAGGTGTAATGTAACATGTAATGTAATGTTACACAGCGAGCATTCGTGCAGTCAGTACGTCGTGTTACGGGGAAACCAGCGAGCAACGAGCCGCTCGTTGCTCGCTTTGAGTGCTCCACCCGGCTGTCGGTTTTTTGGCGAATCCTTTGACTGTTACGCGGTTCAGTAATTACGCGGCACACGTCGCGAGTGATCATGATTATGATTTTCTATAAATTGTCTTTTGGTCCAATTAAATTCAACAGTTCTTCAAAATCGAGACCTGCGTACAAAGTTTTTATACTGTCCAGTAATCATTTGGTTTTTAATATTGCAATCAATAACAAACCACCTCATACGCCTGTGTTTTTAAATAAGTTTTATGTCCAGTAACATTTTTACTTGTTCTTAATTTGGATGAAACAATAATTAAATAGAATGAAAGATATCAACATTATCACTATCACATCTCGTGAACACTGGCGGCGAAAGTGGAGCACAGAGTTTTGACGAGCATGTTACGCCGATTTTATAACACAGCGTAACATGCTCGATGCGAATGCTACATTAAACCTCGTAACTTTGGTCAGTTCCCACCTTTAATGTCAATGTACATTCGTTTATGTATACCGTTCGTAAACTGTCACGATCCAGGCCTCATTATGATTTCATCGACCATTTGTATTGTTACAAAAATAGACCACTATTTTCTCCGCCGCGCTGTCGGGAATCGGAGAAAGCTGTCGAAAGCTGTTGTGGATCGTCATTTTTAGCTGACATACCGCTGGCAGTAATTTATGTTCGGAATTCGTGGATTTTCGGAATATTCGTCAGAAAATTGATGTTAAAATTAAAACTTTGTATATATTGTATTCGGACTTCGGTATGTTTTTTAAGTTAAGTCGTTTCTTTTGTTTAATTTAGTTTGCCCGTTACCATACAACCATACCTTTTCATAACAATGTATTGTGCAACCTTTTAAAAATTTTAAATTCATACAACTATTTGAAACACGAATGGAACTCGTTAACCGCCGCAGTCTTGTCCTCTACAGCGGTAACTCCTAAGTAAGTATTTATTCTACGTGGCTGTTTTACCAACTTTGATTTAGTCTGATTAATATATCTTGGGTACTCTACATTTTGCTCACGTTTCATCTTTGTTGTAGTATTGTATGTTTCTAGCTAAATTTTTCCCTAAGTTAACGTTTAAAGATCATTTACTGTACTATAACTGATATGCTGTGAATCTGTTATGATATTCAGTGGGAGTACAGCCTCTGTACTCGTTATTAGGTACGCGGAACTCGGAATTGATTATATGAATGCTAAGAGTCTTTAGCGGTAGTGTTTTGTTTTGCTTGAAATGTCCCTAATATTGTACTCAAGTAATAGGTACCTATTAGGCTGTTCCTTTGTTCTTTTATATCGGAAGTACGATATGTTACTGTAAAGTTTACCGCATAAAAAACAAGTTTAAAATAGTTTTAGTTGTATTCTGATATACAAATTAAATACGACGATTTGCTTGTTTTATAGTAGGTATCAGGGATTGCCTGTATGTACAAGGCAAGCTGTAAACTTTGCGATAATTAAACAGGTTGTTGTTTGACACAGTGTGTTATAAAAACGATCTTCGTAAATAATATAAAAAGATTTAAAATATGACATCGGGTAAACTTTTAAAACCCTTAAACCTTTTATAATCTAATGGGCTTAGTTTCCAAATCAATTATTCACTCGATAATTGTTCCCGAATTAAATAAACGTCAGCGATTTACTGAAAAAGGTGATTGCACTCCGAGTACAAATAACTTTTGTCCGATTTCCACGAAATGCCGATGAAAAATGACGGGCTATAATTACGAGCGTCTCTCAACCCCTTGTGATTAAATTTCCACTAGAAATATATTAATTTTACTATTGAAATACAAAGGCGAAATGAAAATTAGAAGAACTTGCAATTTTGTGTTTACTTATTCGTCTAGTTTATCAAAAGATACTTCAAGCGGAACGTTAATTCCAGTCTATTTCAAAGCGAGAATTATAAATAAGTATTGATTTTTTAATGGATTCTTGACAGTTTTGTTACTAAAAATAAGTGCCAATGTTTGAAGAGAAGAATATATTTCTAACAAGATGTATGGATGGCTTTATAAATGCTTTTATTCTTTCTTGAACGTTTTAAATACTGATATAATATGTGCAATTTTTCAATGTCTTTGATATTGTTATTATGTAATGCTTAATCGTATTCAATTCTAAAATGACATTTTGGTTAAAAAAAACACGGTATGAAAATTTTCGTATCCTTAAAAACAATACTAATAAAAAATAATATAATCGAATAATTTGTACGGGAAAATTTGAATTCGAAGGCCTATTTAGAACTAGAGTAGAGAATACCAAAATAACTATATACTTATACGTAACTTTACTATACAAATATGTATACATTATTCGTGTAGTAAGCTTCCATTTAATCTCTACTGCACAAGCATTACCTGTCCACATCGTATTCCTAACTTACATACTAACTGAAACTATTGTGATCTATGCGCCCATTTGTTTTTCATGTGTCCTTTTTTTATTGTCCCTTTCACTGTCTACACATTAATTGCTTTGTTTTGTTCCATTGTTTTTAGTAATTGTATATCTTTTGTAGTATTGCAATTTTTGCGCTCACCTTATCTATTTTTTCCCCTACAGTGGTTGCCTGGAAGAGATCGCTCGAAAGCGATAAAGCCGCCAGTTATCCATTTTATTTGTACTGTATTTCTGTATTACTGCAATCAAGTGTAAATAAGTGTCTTGAAATAAAATATATAAATAAACTAGCTGATCCGGCAAACGTCATTTTGCCATTTATATCATTTATAATAAATAATAGGGGTTGATCGTAGAGGGGTGAAAGTTAGGGGTTGTATGTATTTTTTAAGGTTGTATCATAAAAAAATAGACATTAAAAATTTTGTCTAAAAAATAAAAAATAAAATTGAGGGGTGGACCACCCTTATTATTTAGGGGTGTGAAAAATAGATGTTAGCCGATTCTCAGACCTACCCAATATGCTTACCAAATTTCAGAGGAATCGGTCGAGCCGTTTCGGAGGAGTATGCAGACTAACATTGTGACACGAGAATTTTATATATAAGATGTTCTGCAAATAGATTCATTAATATTACGCATGAATGTAAAACTGCATAAGGCATGGTGTTCCATTAATCATATTTTATGGTACCATTTCCACATAAACGCGAATTAATTAAGTTTGATTAATGGGTGTGCTACGTCAATGTACGATGATAAAAAACTAAAATATTGCAATATGGTAAGTGTTAGTTCAACCATAACATTATTGTTTTGATCCCGATATACTATAAGGTGTACCGATATACTATTGGACTATTAGGATTTTATTATGTCCTGATATTGGGACAACATGTTAAAGCAACCGAATATTGAACCAATCTGCGCCTAGTTGGGATGATAGCCTGTATTTTATGTTAGGGTTTTAATAACAAAAAGGTGTGTTGGTTTGTACGAATACGAACGCATTTTATTCGTACCTATATAAAACTGTATCGCAACTACCATTGGAATTGTAAAAAACAACACATTTAACAAAACATCTCATTAGCGCGTGACGTTGGCGTAAAATTTAATGCGAATTATTTAGAAGCATTTCGAGAAAGATGTTATTTTTAACGCGTCGTTTCCTCGTTTATTGTCCGGTGGCATTACGTGGTTTATTATATGACCTGATCCCACGTTAAAGCAATTTATGTTCGTGTACTGAGGCGAGTGACTTTATTAGAAGTCCCACGCGCTCGCTATTTGAGAAGCAACACAGAATTTGTACAATAACCAACTTTGCCCCTGTGGCATACCAAAATGGAACGCGTACTGTATTTAGACCTGCGATGTCGTCCGAATTCAATTGTTTCTTTCATTTGTTTCAATGACGCTTTAAAGCAGCTCTCTCTCTCTATTTGTTGTGCTATGAGCTACCTTTGTAAACTGAGGAAAATTAATTCAGTCGGAGATAGTACAAAACATAGACAGTTTAAAATTACTTTATTGAATTAACTTACTCTATGCATATAATGATTGATGTTTAATTAAATAAATGTACTTGTGATGAACAATAATTATGTATTATATAACATAACTTTAAAGCAACTTCAAAATTACCTACAAAAAATCAACAAAAAATTTCTAAACGATGTTAATTATAGTATAATTTACTAAAACCACAAATTTAATTAAGCGAAATAACTTTAAAATTAAATTATCTACAATATCGACAACTAATTGTATACAAATGAATTATGTTAACCTGTGTAAACATTTAGTTGAACTGTAGGTTTTTAATAAAAAAAATTGTAATAGCATTTTCTGTAGGGGTTTTAATTGCTAATAGGAGCTAATAAACTACTATTTAAACATTATATCTTCTTCCTTTACTACTATATAAACATCTTGTCTTTATCTTAATCAAAAGAGACTAACCAATGTTGTGTAAACCAACAAAATTACATCTCGCCCAAAAGGATACTCCCTTATTGATAAAAACTAAATCAGTCTAATTGCACTCTTTAACTTAAAGTACTCTTCCTTACCTTTTTGACAAATTGCGTTTATGCTGCGATGAAAAGAAGCAGATTATATGTTTTATACGGTATATAAATTAGTAGCAATAAGAGATTAGGCTTTTTAGTGGCGTCGAGAATCTCGAAATCCAATCTTGTAGTGAAGTCGAAAGTAGGAAAGTAAAATCTAACGTAATCGAAGTATTAAAATTTCTGTTTTAAAGAAAAAAAATATATTCTGTGGTCAATGGTTTATAATATTAAAATACGTTTTTCACATTAAAATTATCGGCAATTTATTTTATGATATAAAAGGAGCTTCCGTCCAAACTCAGTGTTTACAGTTTCATTGCTCTGGTGAGTCAACGTGTGAATCAGGACTTCCTTTCAAGCTATTGATAAGTAGAAGTATGTTGTACCCACACTTAATATCGCATTGGTTGTTAGTCCCGCTTGGACGGCGCAATATTTATAAATTAAGGTATAACCAGCGGCACGTAAGTCTAGCGCTGGCCGATACGTGGAGGGGATTGCTGCGCATGTGTACTGTCGCGCGGGGGACAAAATGCGACTGGAGAGCCAATCGACGCTTTTCATTCCGCTAGCCCCCCTCAGGTACCTTATTTTTTACTTCTGCGCAATAACGGTCAGCGCTAGAGTTTCGTGCCGCTACTTATAGTAGGAGAATCGGCGAGCGAGTTTTTATCACGTAAAATTACCACATTTTCAGCCCTTCCTTACTGCCCCTGCCGTTGTATAAAGAATTGCCATAAATACTTCCTGCCACAATACCGTCACGTTCAACTCTCATTGGCAGCTCGATTGACGTATTACATTGCCCACTGTTCTGTTCCTTTCCCTGTCCGAGAGGGCTGAGTGTAAATGTAATATTATTAATATTCTACACATCAGCGTTTTTTTACGCGATCGTTTTCGTTGGCCAAGTCTAATTGGTTGGAACAAAAATTGTGCGTGTACTAGTGTACACACGTAAGAAGTGAAACTTCTTTATGACCTTATTTTTCGAAAAATGATCTACTATATACATAAATATATTAAATAAAGTTAAATTAGATAAAGTTTAACAAAAGGCTTTTATTATCATAGACAAGAATACAGATAATGCAATTATTACATTTTACCTTATTACTTCTAAGATTATTACAGAATTATCATTAATTGCACTTACTTGAAGTAATCCGACATTTGCCGCCGATATGGCCATTCCATTTCAAAACTTTCAATAAAATATCGAATTCAACCTGCGATCGATCAAGCAATTTGTCAATTTGTAGTTGGTATTAAAAAAAGCAACATGGCGCGTAACCGAAATACGTGAGGATTTTTTACATTGCTACAAAATTTCTCCCATACGTCGATAAAGAAGATTCACTTCAAAAATTTAGTCCTTAAAACGCGTTAGTTATGGAAAGTGGATAATCTAGGGGTTGCGGCACTGAACCCAGCATCGATTTAACTATATGAGGAAAGCCGCGGGTAATAGCTTAACTATTTCGATATCAAATGTTTAATCGCTCAATCTAGTTTGTGGTTTTGTGGACATGCGGTTAACAGTCGGTTGCCATAACGACTAGAACATACTTTATTGTGGGTGCAAATAATTATGTAGTCAAATCTACATATATTTATTAACACTTCGTTGCACAAAAATATAATACGATTGACATAATTAAACGAAAAGGAGGGCAACTGGCGATCTTATTGCTTTCGAGCGATCTCTTCCAAGAAACCTCTGTGAGAAAAAAAATAGATAACGTAAGCGCCAGAAGTGCAAAAATACATAAGACATATAGATAGTAATTTAGACAAAAACAATGCAAAGCAATTAAAACATCAGAAGTGAAACTTCTTTGGCAAACTAATTTTTAACTCTTGTTCTTATTTAAACAAATCTAAAACTTTAGATTTCCGAGACTAGAGGGAGGGAAAAAGGAAGATATGTTAGGAATTTAATGAATTCAATTGTCATCAAAATATTAAAAGTGTCGAAAATTCATGCCAATAATAAATTTAATTTTATTTATTTTTTATATAGTTCTTCGATAATAAAAACACGTGGCATTTTAATTTACAATTCGTCATTTGAGATTTCAAAAAATTATTTTGCATAAAATATCCTAATCTATATATATAAAAATGAAACCCGTTTTCCGTTGTCTCGACATCACATGAAAACGGCTTGACCGATTTGTCTGATTTTTTTTTGTTGTGTTTGTAATTGTCAGGAGAAGGTTCTTATAAAAGAAAAAAGGAAAAAAAATGCGCGGAAAATTAGAAAATTTAAGAATACTTAACCACCATACAATTCGAACTTTTTGATGTAACCTTATGGCGTTTGACATAACATTGACAGAATGCGTGCTGCAAATATCGTCAAAGAGGATGTAAGAAAAATGAATATCGTTTAAAATAAATGCTTCGATCGGAGTTATTATATTGATAATATAATAATATGCGAGCCAGAAAAACAAACAAAGAATGTTGTATAACATAAAGCATTAGAATAATAAACACTTTGTTTCTGAAATATTTTTTAATTAATTATACTAATTTGAAATCAATATTCATAGTTAAGACAGGACAACGTCTGTCGGGTCCGCTAGTATTTGATAAATTCTCTTAACGAAAGTTTAATTTTAAAAATAGAATTTCTATAAGGTAATTCACCCTTCTCACTCTCTCTCAATCGATCTCAATCGGTCTCAATACCTTTTCTTCGACAAAAACGCTGCACATCTTCGTGACGTTCCGTAAAAATGTTACCTTCATGCGCTTAAAGAAGTTACACTTCAAAAAGGACACATGAAAAATAAAAGTGCATATGAATCACGATAATTTCAAATTAGTTAGTACGAAAGTATATGTTGTATGCACTCTGAAGCTGGGAACGTGGAATGCTTTCAGTGAAATTAATGTGAGACCCAAATAAATGTTTTTAACTTTTACACTGTGATAAAATCTTATTTTTGTCATACATTCAACATTTTTATGACGTCGGAAGGAAACGAAATATAAATTTCATTTAGGTCTTACATTCGATATATAATTGTTTTAACTTCATAGCAAGTTATATATGATTTTACATTTTAAAACTACTTTGTTTCATAATATTTTCATAAATGGAAGAAGCGGCGCAAGTAAAATTCAACTATGAAGAACGTCCTATTCCAATATAATGTTGATAAAAGCTAGGTTGTATTGTAATGTCTAATAATAATTTTCTCTTAGGTCAGTGTGTTTGTTATACATCCGTTATGACCTTAGGCGATCCTTTCCAAACACATATTTCAGAATTGTTCATTTATAAATTTCTGATATTATTTCGTATGAAAACTTTTATTGTATTTATTTAACCATGAATATAAGGAGAAATTTTTGCCGGTCGTTCAAGGTCCAGCTTTGCACTCACATATTTTTGAAGTGAAATTTCTTTATCGGGGTTGGAAAAAATTTTAGTGTAACATTTTTTCGTTACGCGTCACGTTTTTCGGTTATGCGCCATGTTCCTTTTTGAAGTCAAACTTCTTTATCGGCGTTGGAAAAAAATTTACCGTCACATTATTTATTATTAAACCAATTTCTGTAAAGTTGCATATAGTAGATCATCTTTCGAAAAATAAGGTCATAAAGAAGTTTCACTTCTTACGTGTGTACACCAACCAAGTACACGCACACATTTTTTACTAAGTGCGCAATTTACACTTGCGTACAGTGGAGGAAAAAATACATTATAATTGATCAACAAATTCCCTTTAAATCAATATTCAATAAAACAGCTGAATAAGTGTGTTTATTCTTTATCGCATTGGGTTAAGCATTGGCTTACAACAAATATAAATTTTATTTCCGAGAATATCTGCCCACACGAGCGAAGTAGCAGGAAAAAGCTAGATTCATACTGTAACACTGTACGAGAACGGCTCAGAAAGCTTACCACGAAACGATTGCAAAGAGCAAATTATTGTTATCGTAGGGATTATTGGAAACGGAAATCCGTGCCGTGATATAAGATTATACGTTTCGATTATTGCTTTTAAAAATGTTTTTCCTGGAAAGCCAAAGTCTTGATAAAGCAGCAAGAAATCGAGGCGGTTAGATTAAATGAATGCTATGTCGTACAATTTATTCTATGCTTATATAATATATCGTTGTGTGGGTTAAGGTGCGCTTACACGGGCAATTAAAATGGCTCAATTCCAGTCAATACTCGTCAATTTTGACGTCACGACTACATCAAGCAATTTACGGCAACGGCAACAAGCATCAATACTGCGCAATACAATATTGAGCAATATGGCGCAACTTCATCAACTAGGCAATACTGTCATACACGAGCATTTCAGTATTCGCTCGCTATGGACGACATTCTTCTTGCTACGGCGGCTTGTAGCGCTTTTTTTATTATTAATCAAAAACAAAAAAGAAAGAAAAGGAAAAGGCGTCTGGTGCGTCAAATCTGGGTGCGATCGTTTTTGGCAAAGAGGCCGCAATTTTCATTGTGAAAAGAAAATTAAACAATTAAAGAAAAAAAGAATTAATTAATTAAATTTTTAATTTATTATTTAATTGTTTTTTTTCAAGAATTAGATAATATATTATTCAAAAACTTTACTAGAATGTCACGAACATACTTTGAATTACTTTTGAATAAAGTAATTAGAAATTATTATTATTTAGACCTCTCGCTGTCCGCGCGGAAGCAAGACGGCAAGCCGCAAAACAAACAAGTGCGAATGAGACATATACAAAAATTGCTAGGAATTTCCAAGTCCATTGGATATTCGTCAATTCGTATCTGCCACATTGAGCGATATGAAATATCTGGAGCAATTAGAAGCAATATCGCCGAAATAATTTATTGAATTTATTGAAATTGCTCCATTAATTGCTCCAGATCGGTCCATTCGTATCGCCGAGCAATTATTGCCCTCGTGTAAGCGTACCATTAGTGAATATAGTTACGTGACATAAGACGTACTTGTATTATGACATATGTTCTATGAAATTTTGACAGGCGTTAATAATCTGTTTTCAGGTGCATTTCGTCTGCTCAATGCCCTTGATTTTGGGATAGTAGTAAATTTAAATTCATATCTTCCTTTTAAATATTGACTTTGAAAAGTGTATATATTTACCAATATGATTAAATAAAAGTAAAAGTTCCCTTATACATACAATAAGGAAATCACATATTTACTTTAAAATTTACGTTAAATAGTTTATCTCTTTCACGTTAAAAAGCAGACGAATCCACACATATTATAGGCATGCTGCCTTAGATATAGACCTTTTTGCTGTCGGGGGTTAAAAATGGTAGCGGATGTAGGTTGTACGTAGCACTGCTACGAAACATCTACGAATAGAAGCTGTTTACTTAACGAAGTACTGACTATATCACAATATATTCTTGACTAATTGAATAACTACGTATATATTAAATGTTTTGTACTTAAATCTAATGTAGTTTTAGTGAACAAAAGACTCGCGCTCACATAAAATGGTACCCATATTCTCTCTTCAATCGGCAGCTCATGTCTGAGCGACGTGGTCAGCAACAAAGCATCTGGAGCGGAGTTTCCTCCGGTTTCTGTCCAGCGCCTATCTTATGAGTGTATAGTTTTAAGGATGATGTGTCAGTTACTTGATCGGTCCATCTGGTGGGTGAAGGGCCATGTCATCTGTATTACCAACCATGATCAGTTTCTCTAAGTTCTCATCGCCTCTGCGCATTGTATGTATACAGTCCGTATGCGGAGTTGGATCAGATGGATATACTTAGCATTCGCCGCCAGCATCTTACAGGCATCAATCCTTTGCCGTTCTCGAGCCAAGACAGTCTACGTTTCTACACCACACAGGACGATGTTTTCCCTATATAAGAGCCCGTATCAGTCTTATTTTGGTTTTTTATTTTAATTTATTTATATATTCTAAAGCAATGTCTAATAATACAAGAAAATATAACATCACAAATTTAATACACATACACATTACACATACCCGTCAATTACATTAAAACATAAGGATATATCAGAGGAAAAAATTAAACAAACAACCACAAAATAAAAAAAGTAAAACAAAAAATAATTATAATAATAACTAAAACTAAAAAGATACAAAATAACAATAACAATAACAGTAATAAACAAAACTAAATGAAAACTTAAATCACATAAAGAGCCTGCAAAACAAAGTTGCGGTAAATTGGTAGACTGTCGTAAAATACATCAATATTTTCATCAATGTTTGTAATTAAGTTGTAACAGCGAGATAGTCTATTCACTGGACGTAAAGAAGGTGTAAAGAAGTTTAGTTCGTTTGATACTAATTTCTCTTTTCTTCCAAATTTGGCCTAAACGTCATGGCATCTTTACCCGTGCGGATTTGCCTTTTTATCTCTGGAACAGAGCTGCCTTCGTTGAAGATTTGGGATCCGATTCAATTGTCCATGGTCTTTCGGATAATGTTTGTTAAACTCTCCATATATGTTAAATAGTGCAGGTGCAGGATGCAACCCTGTCACACACCTGTTTTTGTTTGGAACTTATTAGAGTATTTAGTGGCCATCGATGAAACTACGATTTCCCATGTAAAAATTCAGGATTAAAGCTACAAAGTGTTCAGGAACTCTTTACCCATAGTATAGTAACAATAATATTAATAATAATAATCTAATGGCGCTAAAACCCTAAATAAGTCTGGACCTCGGACTGTATCCGTTTCTTCGAACATTTTATATTATAGACAAGTAGGTAGGTATCGTTCTGTATCTGACTCATGTCATGGATTTTTGGGTTTGAGACATGCCGGTTTCCTCATTTCCTCACCGTTAAAGCAAGTGCTAATTGCGCAAATAGAAGCAAAATGATATTGGTGCAAAGACGTGATTCAAACGCACGACCTTAGGAATTAGGGTTGTACCCTTATGCCACTGCTCCCAGTAGTGGTTGGTATATACGTAGTATACCTTGATAAAATAAGCTTTGCCATGCACCCTCCATGTTATTTAGCTATTATTATGTTTCACTGAATAAATACAAACTGGGTCCTGAGCAAGTTAATAATACAAACTATATATGTGTGATTTCATGTGTGTTTGGGTCCTATCCAGAAGCTTATAATATATTTATGAGTAACTAGCAAACTCGGCGAACTTCGTTTCACCACCTGATGGCTTCGTTTTATGTAACATTTCGTTTGGTGATCCCGCTTTTCTTTTGACATTTTTCCTGAATTTTCTTTGCTATAAACCTCACGGAGCCCGAGACCTTTCCAACGAATGCAAAACCGTGGAAATCGGTTCGTGTGTTCTGGAGTTATAGCGTCAGGAAGGAAGACACGACTTATTTTTATATAGTAGATATGACAATTTTAATGGTTAGCGAAAGAACGTGTCTTTGTGTAATTCAGACGAGTTTTTTTACTTGAAAGTGTAAAACTCGTGTAAACCTTCTACCAATCTCTAGGTATTTATTTTATCAATGTAAGTGTGTGCTGCAGAAGCGGGCTGTTCGGGGTATTTGTTGTGTTTCTCCGAGAGAGTCGGTACGGAATAAGTTTAAGGAATTAAATATTATGACACTATTTGGTCAATATATTCTTGAAGCCTTGTTGTATGTCCTAAAAAATATAAACGATTTTAAAATAAATTGTGACTTTCACCAATATAATACGCGAAATAGAACTAATTTGAGTGTACGACCAACCAGGCTCCAAAAGATAAACCACTCCTTATATGGAAATTGTATTCGTTTTTACAACAAACTCCCAAGCGAAATTAGAGAATTATCACTAAATAAATTCAAAGCCCTCGTTAAACGGAAATTAATCAATAAAGCTTTTTTATAAATTTGAGGAATACTTAAATGATCCTAATCCTTGGGATTGATTTGCTCCAGTTCAAACAATTTGTATGACAATACTTGGAGATTAAAAAGAGTGGCGGAAAGTTTCTTGCCAGTTCTTCTTACCCGCTCTACGCCCTTGACTTGCGAACTGGTAGTAAATGTAAATTTAGTAATTGTTTACCTACATGAATAAAGACATTTTCAGTTTGAGTTTGAAGTATTAGGCGAGATAATTTATGGTAAATACTTTCTAAGTATTTATAATACACAAAAACCAAAACAATACTACAGAACAAAATCTGAATAATTAAACTAATGGGTAATGGTGAAAATGAAAAAAAAAATGGTGTGTTAACATTAACTTAGAAGATTATTATTGTTC
Source organism: Pieris melete (assembly GCA_963693345.1). Classification (NCBI taxonomy): domain Eukaryota; kingdom Metazoa; phylum Arthropoda; class Insecta; order Lepidoptera; family Pieridae; genus Pieris; species Pieris melete. Next base: position 3,118,493 of record CAVNZK010000029.1, read on the forward strand.
ATCACTGAGAACTCATTCTGCGAAAAGTTCGTTATCCTGTATTTCTTAGAACAATATAAACGGAAAATTTCTAAAAATACTTCCATTATTATCTTTCATAAATGGAGATTGGCTGAAAAGTTTATTTTTCTCAAGAAATATAATTTGAAAATTTTGAAAAGTAATAGACCAGGGTAGAAGCCTTTATAAATAATAAAAAGGGAAAAAATAATAATAGTAGGATGAAACCCATATTAATTTAAAATAAGGTGAAAAAATTAATATTTCCAATCAAAAAAATTACAGCGTATTGAGGACATAAAAAGGTAACTTTTCACCAAATTTCGTGTAAAAAAATGTTTTTGAATTTTTCACATAAATTTTGGGGTTATGAGAAAAAGTGTAAATACAAAACTTTTAGATCCTTTTATTATCTACAACTTTGCCATTTGACTTTTTTCCATAGGACTTAGTTTTGCCAGAAATCGAGATAACCGTTTTTACCTTTAAAAACTCACCCCCTTCCCCATTCCAACCTCAGATCGCCCGTAAATTATTTTTACTTTCATTTTTATAATATTCTCCTCCTTTTCCAATGGTTTGCATCCTTCTGTTATTTTTTTATGTTTCAAAAATTATCGATCCTGGTCTAAGTAAAGCTATTGAAATATTTCTTGCGGCAAAGCAAAATATATAGTCGGTTTTAGTTTATACGCCATGCAAGATACCAAACCAACAAGTAAAACGTAAACGTACAATTAGAACAGTATTAATAATTGAGTTGGCAGCGAAGTTGTATAAAAACTTTCCGTACAGTTTTCGAATATGATTCTGGAATATGGAAAAGTTTCTCAAAGCTTCATTCTATTAGGAGCGCAATACTCGCCGGCTTTTTAAATCGAGTTTACAATAAATGTCTGTAAAGTATTACCTTGCAAAAGTCTGAACTTTAAAGTTCATACCCTATATGCTTTGTGTTTTCATGAACACGAGAGGAGAGAGTTTATAAAGTGGAAGTTAGGCATTGACCTCGCGTTCATAATACATCTTTATCGCAATAAGGAATATATCAGTATAATTTTATGTATATAAGAAAAGCACATCGAATTGTAAACTTCCTCCTTCGGGTTTTTTGAAGTCGGTTAAAAACGAATTGAATATCAACTCGTTTATTTAATTATAATCAAATTAAAACAAGCGTTAAATAACTTTCGATGTTATATATAATAAAATATATTTGTTTGTTCTTATTAGTATATAATATCTAATTACAATATTTCAAAGCAAGGAACTGTTTACATAAATAGTAATAAAATAATGAGTACTAGTAGTAAATTAGTAATAAGCTTTAAGTAGTTAATTTTTATTTTAGGTAGCTAACAGTACACAATATGATGTTAATACAGAAACAAGTATAAGTTTCATTATAGGTTTTAGTTAAACATTATTAAAAGGTTATAAATGCAATCGAACTCTCGGAAATATATATATACACACACATAATATATGAGATGGACTTTAGGAAAAATACAACGGAAATTTATACATTTTAAAAATTTCTGAAACAAATGCCTTTATCTCTGAATGCTCAGGAATGTTCAAGTAAAAATTTCGCCCCATTAGAATAAAAAAAAGTTAATTAATTTCGTCCCTAAATAAAAGACCGATCGACAGTGTTCCAGATTATAAATTCTACCTAAAACCCCAAGCAAAATGTTTACCCAGTTTTACAACAGTTTGGTTTCATAAAAGGGACGTACTTAGATTTATTGGTGTTTCAAGTAGCGTTTGTGTGAACAATATTGTGGGGTGAGCAGTAAAAACTACATTGTATTCAGAGTTCTAGCAAGCTGTTGCATATTTGTAACACATTTCTTGAATATTCTCTAAACATTTATATACGTCACTTTTCAAATAAAATAAAGAATTTTTTGCTTATTGTTAGCAATTTACAAATAGTCCATAGAAATGTTACAATTTGAGGGCCAAACTGAACATTTGATAGAGGACGCAATTTTATTTATGGGACATGTAGGGGGGTCAATACAAGCTTAACTTGCTTAAGCTTGTGGGGTTGGCGCCTTTGTCCCCCAGCCGCCATGTTGGAAAAAGAGGTGAAAACTCGTTTTTGGCTATATCTCCTAAACTAACTAACTTATGTCTTACATAATATAAAATGTATATTTACTATCCTCATAAACTTTAAAGAAATCCTGCTACAGCTGGGCTGTTAGTAGTCTTCTGTTCTGACAGACTTTTCAACGTTCTCTTGCTGTGAAAATCCACATTGGGGCCCCGATTATATGTGTAATATTCATGTAGTTTTGATACTACCACATAATAGGTCTATTTAATCCTCTTTTGAAATGCATAGGTATAAATAAAAGGTAGATTCATTGGTAATTTTACTCAACATAACGTGACTTTCCATCGCGTTTAATGTAGTAAAAGAACATCAATGAAAATGATCTGAAAGTTTGATTGCTCCTTGAATGAATGTAACATTAATTATTCTAGAAAGTAATGTATCGATTTTATGTTCTTTTGTAGTCTTTTTAGTGACGTCAGTTCCAATGAGGTTTTTGATACAGATCATTTACCTATATTTTAAATAGCGCATCAAACAAATCTTGTTTTGCCTAGGAGTCAAAATTCAATCAGTCAATTTGTAACTTTAAAACAATAATATTATAATATATTTTTTTAAAGTTACAAATTGGGCCGTTTAGAAATTACACATATATACCGTGTCTATACGCTAACACGTTTTTGACGGTTTTTATTAAAACATAAAGAACCGAAGGATTTTAATTTAAGGCTATCACATTAACAGTATTAGTAAAATATATTAAAGGTTTCGTTTCACTGTAGTCTTGGTTCTATATTTAAAATACCAGATGGTCCATATCTGCGTATGGTAGACAATTTTATAGAAATCCTATTTAGTAACAATATTGATTTTGTAATGTTTCAATTTAGGATCAAAACGAACAGATTTTAGTAAAGTTTATAGGCGCCAAAAATATAATTCAGATATAATTGGCGATGGGCAGGAAGATAAGTCTGTAAATAGTTTGTACAAGAAATATCAGCTTATAAATAGGTCATTACTGTTTGATCTCGCAAATAACCACGCTAATAAAATTTTAGTATTTAGATGGTTCGAAAATTTCCATCGTGGATTGCTTTTTTATTACTTTGGTTGATTATATAAAATCAGTAAAAAAGCATTACACATTTTAAAGAACCTTAGTAACGTACTGTTCTACTGCAGTTCGAATATAAATTCGTAATCACGTTCTGAGCAATGTCAAAAATGAGAAACTTGGTTTTGAATAAAATGCTTTTTATTAAAGTCATGATGATGACGATGAAGACCAAGTGTTACTTGTGAATTGTTATGAAAAACGCTTTGAATGTTAAGAGGATGAAACTGAAAAACAAAATCTATGGTATTTGAAAGAGGCGTCAATAGGACTGTATATTTTGGTAGAAGGAAAAAAAGTGGATAAGTTCGTGTACTTCGGATGGAAAGTATGATGATGGTAGCCAAGAAATCTCAGACGAGGTTTGACGAGGCCTTATATATGCGAGAGTGAATGTTGGGTGTGGGGAAGAAAGAATGAAAGAAGAAAGAGAGCGTTAAGAAGTATGTGTGGTGTAACATTGCGTGATAGGATAAGTAATAGTGGGAACCGTGAGCAGTTGTAAAAGAGGACTTAATGCCAAGATTACTAAAAGGAATGCTCAGGTGGTCTGGGCATGTACGTACACAAAAATATGAGTAACATTATGTAATCCGTCTGGAATAATTTCTTGTAAGGACTGCAGTTTTTCTAAATATAAGGATCTATTATTACAAGTAAGACCTACAAATTAACTACATTTTGTATAATATATCGAATGAAATATGAATTATTCTTTAGAATTTTAAACGGTTGGAATGAAACTCACCTGATTTTTTGTCATAGAAGGGTACAAACCCGAATTGCCGAACATTTGAACAGTGTAACTTCTTATACATGGATACTTTACTAATTAGTAACAGTAAGATTGGGGGGCAGGGGTGTGAGAGAGGCGCAAACATGTTTACCTAGTTATTATTGTATATTTTCTTTCTCTCTCATCGCTCACTGCTAGAGATTTCATTTTGTACCTTTAGAATTTAAAATCTAACTTTACGAAAAATTTGACTTAGGTCCTCGTTTAAGGGAGCGATTATACTTCCAGTCCGATTGGTAAAGTACCTAAGGGAGAAGAACTGGATACTTTCCGCCACTCTATTGACAGATATTGCAACTAGATTTATGTGACTTTCTAGTATATTCTTAGTATGAGCTCCTTGTTTGTTTAAATCTATTAATATTCTTTCAGATTATTTAGTTTTCTTAATATTTTGTATTGTATCGTACGTCTGCACGTTGCTGTTTCAGAGATTTGGAGACTTACCTGAATGTTTTTTTTTCAGGATCCAAAGATAAGGAACGTGGTACTGATCGGCTCTCAAGGCTCACTCGAAGAAAAAACCGTGACAGTCTGCCACGGCGCTGATTTCGTGAATATTACATTCGTGAACTTCTGTTGCACTAGGAAGGAAATAGCACAGGTATATTTTTTTAATTTAGTATGTATAGGAAAGTATGAGACGTCTCTGATAACAAAGATCGATATGTGAAACAATATTATAGAGTTAATGGTAATTTTTACTACAAATTATTAAAACATGCAAAGTAAGCCAAAAATATCAATTAATAAAAAAAAACCTAATAAATAAATGTACAATTGAATAAGTAACATTTAGCTACTGTAATTATGAAAATATTTGCTAGATTTTTATAATAACGGTATAGAACTGACTATTTCTTTTAAAAAAAAATTCTAAATATTTACGGTACGTTACATTTTCCCCAATTAATGTCTGCAAACGCATATTTCATCGTCTATAAACTTATTGAAACCGTCGGCTTAAACTAGATTTCTCTACCGATTAAAACGCCACGCTAAAAAGTACTCAATCTAAGTACAAAGAATACAATGGAGATTATATAATAAAGTTCTTTCATCGCTCTGTTTTGCGTAGTTTGAACAAACGATTATTACGAATAATGATTTATGATCGCCGACGTTTCTCCTATACGCTATAAATTCTACTTTATTGACATTGAGGCTTCGGCGCCTTTCAATTAAGGTTACTTCTTTGTTCAGATGCTATTAACTATTCGTCATTTTATTACTTGTTCGTATGAAGATTTAAGTTTCAGAAGTTGTCAATGCTTTGAACTCTATGCCAAACTGTTTATAGTAGTATTTTTTTATTGGAAGTAAGACTATGCCAAGCCAAAATATACTACCAAGAAATTGAACGTTAGGGCGTGACCTGTAGAGATAATTAAATACGATGGAAAATAATAAATGACTCCAAGGTACTTTAAATGTACTGCTATTAAATGTACAGAATAAAGCAGTTTTACATAAAATTTTCTTTCCAAAATCCCAATTAAAAGACTGAGCAGCTTTTTATCGCTGTGGTCTGAACTTTGCTCATTAAACACCTACAAATATAAAGCTTTATTTCCACTTTTACGGCGGAATTAAGTTTACGTCAAAATAAAAACCATTAAGTGCTTGCTGAGTAATTTAATTACTTTGTAATGTGTTTGTCGATGTTTATCGTCCTGTGTTATGTAATAAAGACTCTCATAAATAAATTACGAAATAGCAAATGTAGAGGCTTACCACGGTATATTGGCAATTGTATCTTCACCTTCTTACTGAATTAAATACAGTTATAAATTGCTAGTGGCGCTAATACCTGAAGCGCCGTCGAATTATGGGTCTAAGTGATACTGGTTTCCTCACAATCTTATCTGACACTGTACATCATGTGTTAAATGCGCACATAGAAAATTCTATAGGTGCACAGCTGGGGACTGAACTTACGACATCAGGGATGAGAGTCACCGCTGAAGACATTAGCCACTGCTCATAAAATACAGTTATATATATCAATTTAAACGAAAAGCGAGGCTTTTAGCTTCTGTTAACAACAATGATTTTCAGTGAGCCACAGTTTTTTTTCTTCAATATAATATTTCGTAAATAAAATTATTCTATAGGTAGGCTAAAATAGCCTGAAAAGGTTCGAGAAAAGACCGTGTGGCGTGACTTTCGCTCGACTTGGCAGATAGAATTATATATGTATAATCGAACGAGTTAGGAACGCTATTTATACGATATTTCTCTACAAAAATAACTCTTGGGACACTTTACTTATTCAGATACGTATTTTTTGCACTGAAAATAAATAATATAAAAGAGTAGTGCTTGAGCGTGCAACTCTCATCCCTGAGACAGCACAGGTTCGACCCAAGTTTGTATATTTATATTTGTAAGGAAATCATAGTGAGGAAACCGACATGCCTTAGACCCAAAAAGTCGTCGGCGTGTTGCAGGCACAAAATGCTGATCACCACTTGCCTTTTGGAAAAAACAACTGACCACGAAAAGGAAACAGAAAATAGTTAACAACACATGCAACTAAACGAGGTCCATAGTATGTTTTTAATAACACTGTACGAGTAACGGAGACGAAATACTTACGCTTTGATAATTACACTCGAACGAAGCTCCATAAGTAAACTATAGACGTTAAATCTTTTGATTAATGAAAGGAATCTATGCAAATGGAAATACTAAAATAGAGTGTAATTAAGTATGAAGTGGGTATGGGTTAGACTAAGTAAATAGTTAAATTCAATTGTGCCGAGGCAAACCTGGTTTGTGGCGCCGCCGCTTGAAAACTACTAGTGACTAGCTAAGGTGGCCATTTTATCGAACTGCTTATAAAGGTCTCAATAGAAACAATATTTGTTAGATTTTTTTAAAGTATCTTATAAAGTGTCTATTCATAATCATGTAGAAAAAAAGGGTGCGCGTACTTATGTACGCGCGTAAGAAGTTATACTTCTTTGGCATTATTAAAAATAGTTTTTGATTGCATGCAAATAATTAATAACAATTAAATAATCAAAGACTGGAAAAAGAGTCATTATAGTCAATAAAGTTCAGTTTACATTTGAAAAATTAAATAAATGAATATTTATTATTATTCTCTTACATTAAGTGTAATATATTATATTATTATTCGAATGTTGTTTTTAAATAATGACCAATGCCGTAGCATCTTCCGTGGGCAACTTCATTCTGTTAATTTTGTAAAATTCTGTAAAATTTCACTTTAATAAATTTTTTTCATTTTTTTTTCATAACGCGCCTAAAATATAAATTCCTTCCGCTGAATGAGTCCGCACTATCCGCAATTGTAGAAATGTATTAATTATATTTACTATGATAAAATATAATAGACGCAGGGAAATATTTAATTCTATAATACATTAAAGATAATGCGCAGAAATATGAGAGAGACGTAGCACCTGAAATGAAAAGATAATGCCTACTGTAAACAGACCGACTTACCGTCTCACTGGTATAGTTGCAGATATTCAATTAATTCCACTCCGCTTCAGATCCTAGGTCTGTAAGTCAGATTATATTTAGTATAGCTATATATATTAGACTGATTCAAAATAAAATATTTATTTTTATTTTTGAGTAAATATATCTAAAAAGCAATCGTCGAAACAATTTTTTTTCAAATTTCCCTTTTTGGTGTCTTGTAGGAAGTTAAATTTTGTACAAATATATAAATATATATATATATATATATATTTAACTAGATAGATAGATTTTGTTTCGCGGTAGAACTATTGTAAATGTAAATTTACAATTAATTTAACTTCTTTTTCGACGTTCATAAGTGTACTTGTTTACCTATATGAATAATGTTTTTTTCTGTTTGAGTTTGAATGACACAGTAAACTTGTTTATTTTCACAACTAAAAGAAATTGGGTTAAACATATTTTAAAACAATATTAAATATAATCCTAACTGGGTATGTGTGAGTTTTTTGTCTTTGTGTGAGAGTATTGCTTATGCTAATTTTAACTTATTAGATCCTTAAATTGTTTTTGCATCCACATATCAATCCTCAATCCGCAAATGTGTTTATTTGGCAAAATTTCGTCAAAATCTCTGCAAGACAGTAAATACCATTTTGGAAGACTCGTAAAGATTTTATTTTGGAAAATTGCCATACATTTATCGTTGGTCACGGATTTATCGACTGTTGATAATTACTAGCAATTTGTTTCTGGGGATTTGACGTTATAATTGTAATGCAAATGTGTGGTGATCTCTTTATTTAAATATTCTAGATAATTTTAAATTAATGTCGAAGAGATAAAAGTGCGAATAGTGAAGACAAGTGATCAAGTATTGTGAAAGTGTGAAGTGCGCATAATTGAAGTAATTAGTGAAATTTGTGTATTTTTAGTCCAATTAAGTTCTTGGTGGAGCTTTCGGCGTTTTTATCCGGTCCCTTAGATCGTGATAATATATTAAGTATTGTTCGGGCTCTCTAAAAGACTTACAGACATTGTATTAATACTACTACAGACTAGAAAAAAATTAATAATCTATCTCAATCTACTACCGTAATTCCAAGATGGAGAATAGTTTAGTATAAGACCTCAAAAAATTAGGTTCTGCAAATGTGCAATTTAAATAGGACATGACTCGTATTGTATTACATTAGGTTTGTTTTCCTAATGTATGCGTTTTCTATAGAATCTAATGTTATAAATAAAATTTAAAGAAAATAATCGTTGAAACTACTGAACATATCTTGACAGTTCATTTACCTGTAGATTACAACAAGTAAGAGAGAACGAGGCAATAGGGTAATATTTTATTTTAAGTTCGTTTTGTAGACGTTGTTATTTGAACGGGCAAGAGCTAGAATTAAATAAATTTTTAAACTAGTATAGGCCAGTACTAAGATTTATTAATTTAGGAAGAAACTTATCCATATATTTACAGACTATGGAGTATGGAGTTTATGAATTCGAATTTATACGAACGAATAAGACTCCCCCATCAAAAGTACTTAAATTAGTAATATACAAAAATATCGCAAGCTTTGCACCCGTGTGGTTAATTCAAATACAACTAGTATTTGAATTAACAATTAGATTTATATATTAGATTTATATATTAGATTTATATAGATAGCTTTAGATTACATAGAAGTCAGTTCGGAAAATGGAAGTGCACAGATGCAGCAAAAAACAACGCTCCATTAACTTTATTAATTTTTCTATTCCCTGGAATGAATTCTAACGAGATGGCTTCATTTGTTTTAAGTGCTCCTACAGCTTAACAGCTCTTATTAATTACAATCCGTTGAATCCTTTTAACGAGACCAACTAGATATTATTAAATTGAAGATGAATGGGTAATAATTAAATGCCAATGAATGATTATTGTTTAAGTTATAGGCTATCTAACGAGGCACGTATATATAATTATATTTTAAAAAATCCCGTTGCGCAACCGTAACAACCATTTAGGTTTGGCCCTAAGATTTCTGTATCTGTTATGTGATCAATTGTTTTTTAAATATCTTCTCGTATGGGTTCTTTAACTAACATACGCCATCCAATAGTATCCACTGAATCCTTTTATCGAGAGCCTACTAGATATTTTAAAATCGAAGATGGAGAATTAAATGCCAATAAATGGTATTTAAGTGATAGGCTATCATCTTATTCGCGTGCATAACATTCTAAGTAATAAACCGTGGCACTATAAGGTAGGTTTGGCCCTAAGATTTCTGTATCTGTTTTTTTAATATCTTCTCGCATGGCTTCTCTAACTGACATACGCCATCCAATAGTATCCACTGAATCCTTTTATCGAGAGCCTGCTAGATATTTTGAAATCGAAGATGGAGAATTAAATGCCAATAAATAGTATTTAAGTGATAGGCTATTATCTCATTCGCGTTCATAACATTCTATGTAATAAACCGTGGCACTACAAGCTACGTTTGGCCCTAAGATTTCTGTATCTGTTTTTTAAATCTCTTCTCTTCTGCCTTCTGTAACCATTCCATTTTTCTGGGTCTAATTCATGCCGGATTTATCCGTTATTCTTTATCGTACTAGCAAGTGTTAAATGGGCACATAGGAAGTCCATTGCTACACAGCCGGCGACGAATCCTACGGGAGAATGAGAGTTGCATGCTGGTTACACTGGATCAACACTGCTCTTTTATTAAAATACGAAATACGATAATGCATTTGTTTCCTTTGAAAGTCTTTAATTCTACGTAGCAATCATTTGTATGGAATAGATTTTCAGCACCACTTTTGTATAGCGATTAATGAGCACATAAGAATATGTAAACGCTTAACAATTTCAGCGAAAAATTTTAATCGCGGACGGACTTACAGCTCGACTTTGACGATCTCGAAAATTTAAATTAAATAGAATAAGTAAAAAAAAATAGTAAATTTTTATATACACTTTATCATAAATTAATTATACTACTTTTTTTTTAAATTTAGTGCACGAAGTCTTTAAGTTTCAGCCGGTTCAAAAGCTCCGGGTGTGCATTGTTTTCTCTATGTCTATCTTCTTACCACGAACCAAAAAGAGACAAATGTCAGGCACAATATCACAAAACATACCCAAAAACGTGCCTGACCCATGCTGTATAAAGTTTCTCCATGCAACATAATCATAAATAAAAACTATATACTCCTAAAAAAAATATTTAAAACGCGAATAGAAACTCTAAAACTACGCACTTTTTTTTTAATGTACCATTCACCATATGCGATGTAAGCTATTCATAACATTAAAAACTATGAGAGCGTGAACCAATATACGTGAAAGGCACTTAAATAAGTCTATTTATAAAATGGATATTTTACGATCCCTGTCACTGCGACACTGCTTTACTGGCGCCGTAAAACGGTAATCTAGTGAATTTAAGATCACCGGTATAAATAACTCCCACTAGAAACTCAGTTGGCCAAAAACCAAGTGCCCTAAGCATCTCCGGATATTGGACTTTTCCAATTTCACTAATCAAGCCTATCTAGGCAAGTCATCAGTCCTGGGTGGATCAATCCGAAATGTTAGTTACTGGACGAAAACTTCAGGGATATGAGGTTGGGGTGCGCGTCGAGCTCTCGACCGAGGCGGACGTGTCTTTTGTGAAGCGCAGACGCTGTTATTGCTATGCGTTGACGTACCTACTTTTCGCGAGTATTGATCGTCGATCGTCTTTGGTTTGAAGAAATCGTTTGTGTCTTGAAGAAGAGGAGAGTTTGTGTCTTGCGTTGATTAATTTCCGCATTATTTTATTGGTTTTGGTATAATTGTTCAAGGTCATGCGTTGATTAATTTCCGCAGTCTTCGGATAATAGGTTTAAAAGTATTCGTGGTTCTTAATCTTTGTGTCGTTGTGTGTGTGTCTGTTGTTGTTTTCTATATATATATTATATATTATTATTATATTTTTTTTTTTTGTAATGATATCTTGGTTTGATAATAAGTGTTGTGGTTTTGTTCAAAATGGATGATTGTAGCTCGGAATCGAGCATATCTGGGGTGGCTAAGAACCGTAAACGGTCTTTCTTCAAGGAGCCTCTGAATGTCGACTGTATATCTGCTTCTGATACTGAGACAGAACAATCGGTTTCAAGGAGGGAAACTGTTAAGAAAAAGCCGAGTTCTCATTCTATTGGTGTTGGAAAAGCCAGGAAAGCGTTTAAGGAGGCTAAAGAAGAAGCGGCGGAAGTTGCCTTTGAGAGGCACTTACGGAGTAAGACTTTACGCAAGGAAGCCGGAAAAAAAGTCTCTGATTAAAGCGTCATATCTTCTCGATGAAGAGATTGAATCTCTGGGCGCAGTAGATATACGACAGAGAGCGGCGATAAGAACGGCTAAGCTTCTGGAGTTTGCTAAAAATCCAGGGAGTCTTACTCAACCTCATTCTGACGATCTGCAAAAGGCGGCAGAAGACTTGCAGGAGATAATTAAATCTTTAACGTCTCGTTCAGTGGCAGAGGAGACTCGCCGCCTGCAGGCGGATAACAAACGTCTGCGAAACCATGTTGCTGATCTGGAAGGATCTTTAAAGGCACTGCGAAGGGAGTTCTCTGAAAGATCAGCTATTTCCGAAGTTAACCCCTCACAAGACCCAAATTTTTTGAAGACTATAACAAATGAGATACAAGGTGAGGTCATGCGCTCGGTGGGTGCAATGATCGATGCCAAATTGGCGGGAATGGAGGACCGCTTATTACCAGCAAGTATTATTCGTCCGCCCCTTGCAGCTTCAAAAGAAAGGGAGCACGCGAGACCTGTGGGGTCTTCCATTAATGTGCTGCCTGATGCAGGTGCCACTGATAATCCAATTCAGGTGCTTGAGGGTCTTTGCCCTACTCCAAGTTGCTGCCAGGAGCAGGATGGTGCCTGGACGTCAGTTGTTGCGCATCCTAAGCGTAAAAGTAAGATATTGTCTACTCCTGTGGAGATGGCAACTGTGCCAAGTGCGGTGTCGAAAGCACGAAAAAAAGCTAAACTTTCTGCACCGCGATCTGCTGCGGTTGTCATTAAATTGCAGCAGGAGGCCGCAGATAGAGGTGTAACGTATGCGGGTATATTAAAAAAGGCTAGGGACAATGTCGTATTAGCTGACTTAGGCGTGACTGAAGTCAGAATTAGAGAGACTGCAACAGGAGCCCGAATTATTGAGATACCCGGAACTCAAAGTGCAGAAAAGGCTAGCCAACTTGCTGAGAAACTCCGCAGCGTTCTTGCAGAAGAGGTTAGGGTGGATACGCCGGTGAAGCGAGCAGCTCTTCGAATTGGGGGCCTGGATGACTCTGTGTCTGTCCAAGAAGTCATTGCAGCAATAGCTGCAAAGGGTGAATGTGAGGTGGATTTAATAAAGGCGAGCACACTTGTAAGGGGCCAGGGTGGAAACAATGTAGTTTTTGTACAATGCCCAGTCACTGCAGCTAAAAAAGTCACTGAAGGTCGTTTGCTTGTAGGTTGGAGTTCAGCTCACATTCAGGTGATAGATGATGGCCCTCTACGATGCTACAAATGTCTAGGTTTGGGCCATATTAGTGTGAAATGTCCGTCAGAAGTGGATCGTAGCACTTTATGTTTCCGATGTGGAAAGAATGGTCATCAATCTGCAACATGTACAGCGGCTGTAGCGCACTGTGCTGTCTGTGGCGATGCTGGTAAGCCAGCGGACCACACAATGAGGGGAAGAAAATGTAATCCTCCTGTTGTGAAGGCAAAGATGGCGCATTTGGGTAGAGGGATCAGCACTGTAAATCAGGCTCAGGCCCGGGAGGCTGATATTATGTCTCAATAATGGGTAGTAGGGCATATATTAACTTTCTTCAGGCAAATATAAATCACTGCGCTAGGGCACAGGACCTTCTTCTGCAGACTAGGGCTGAATGGGATATTGATATTACTGTTGTCTCGGAGCCATACTTTGTACCTGCACCATCTCATTGGTTAGAAGATTTAAGTGGCCTCGTCTGTATAATTGCTCGTCCTGGCGGATATCCTCTTATTTTAAAGGATCGTGGTATAGGTTATGTTGTGGCTGAGTGGAACGGCCTCATAATAGTTGCTGTTTATTTTTCTCCCAATAGAGAACTATCGGAGTTTCTTACTTTTCTGGACAACTTATGTCTCCCAATTCAACGAGCACAACTGCCAGTGATAGTATTAGGCGATTTTAATTCCCGATCTCAAATATGGGGTGATAGCCTCACTAACGATAGAGGTAAAGCTGTAGAGGAATGGTATACAGAATTGGGACTTTTTCTGCTTAATAGAGGGAACGTTCCAACCTGTGTGCGGGCGCAAGGGCAATCCTTGGTGGATCTAACATTTTCTTCACCAAGTTTAGCCTCCTCGGTGCAAAATTGGAAAGTTGCGGAAGATATTGAGACTCTGTCGGACCATCGCTATATTAGGTTCAATATTTTTAAATCCCAGAGACGGTATGAAGTGGGTGTTAATAGACAGGCATTCCCACGCTGGGTTCTCAGCAGTCTAAATAAGGATCTAGCAGAAGAGGCGGCTATTGTACAAGCCTGGTGTGCACCCGCTATTTGGCCTACAGACGTTAATGAAGCAGCTAGTCGTCTTCGTCATGCGGCAAAAGCAATATCAAACGCTTCCATGTCAAAATGGAGGCGCCAGCCATCACGTAAAATGGTTCATTGGTGGAACGAGGATATTGCTTATTTACGTGAAATGTGCAACAGTGCTAGAAGAGCATATCTTCGAAATCGCCGAAGACATCAGCGTGATGCCGCTCAAGAACAACGACTTCACTCTCAATTTGTAGAACATAAGAAGGCTCTACAACTGGCTATTAGTCAGGCTAAGGATAAGGCACATAGTGAGTTTCTCGAAAGTCTCAATCAGGACCCATGGGGGCGCCCATACCGTCTTGTACGAAATAAATTGCAGGCAGGAGGTCCTTCACTAACTGAGACACTCCGGTCAGACTTTGTCGCCAGAATTGTATCTGAACTATTTCCCGCTGACCCCAACATTGTTCCTCCACGGATGACATCTGATATAAGACCAGAAATAGAAGGCGAGATTCCCTTGGTTAGTGATGTGGAATTTGCAAGCGTAGTGGATCGTCTAAAAAAACGTAGGAGAGCCCCAGGTCCAGACGGTATACACGGCCGTGTATTGGCAATTGCTGTTGAATATCTAGAGGGTGAAATGCGGGAATCATTTAATCTTTGTTTTCTTACTGGACAATTTCCGCAACTATGGAAGGAGGGTCGTCTATGTTTATTGCGCAAGCCCGGTCGTCCGCAAGACACTTCATCAGCATACCGCCCAATAGTTTTACTTAATGAGGTGGGTAAGCTTTTAGAAAGGATAATAGTTTGGCGCTTAAGTCAACATATATCTGTTGTTGGTCCAGATTTAGCAGACGCTCAGTACGGATTTAGAGTTGGGCGATCAACATTAGAAGCGATTGGCGCCTTGAAACATTTCACTATGGAGGCTGTCCGTAGTGGAGGTAAGGCCTTGGCAGTTTCCTTGGATATTTCTAATGCTTTCAATAGCTTGCCGTTTACAGTCATAATGGAGGCTCTCCGTTTCCACGGTGTGCCCTTATATCTTCAGAATCTTGTCAGAAGTTATTTAGAAGATCGTAAGATTATGTATGTAAATGACTCAGGAGAGCTGGTTCGGTGGCCAATGAAGTGCGGGGTTCCTCAGGGCTCGGTACTGGGCCCCCTTTTATGGAACATTGGATACGATTGGGTGCTTAGGGGTACGTTGCTACCTAAGTTAAAAATGTTTTGCTATGCAGATGATACCCTTATTGTAGCGCAAGGAAGAGACTTTCAAGAAGTGGTACGTCTAGTAGAAGTTGGGACCTCTTTAGTAGTTGATAGGATTGGTCTACTAGGACTCAAGGTTGCTCTTGAAAAGACTAGTGCGCTCTTGTTTCACGGGCCAAGAGGTGGCCCGCCTTCTAGGGCATCAATTATTGTTAATGAAGTTAGAGTGTCGGTTGGTCGTAATATGAAATATTTAGGGCTCATTCTTGATGGTAGGTGGAAGTTTGAGGATCATTTTAAAGCCCTTGGTTCGAGACTAGTTGGTGCAGCAGGGGCACTAAGTCGTCTGCTTCCAAATATAGGTGGACCTGACGAACGGTGTCGGAGGCTTTACTGTGGGGTCATTCGAAGCATGGCACTTTACGGAGCCCCAGTGTGGCAAGACTCGCTCACTGTAACCAATAAAGTCCTTCTACGGAGGCCGCAAAGGGTTGTGGCAAGAAGAATAGTCCGTTGTTACCGAACGGTGTCTTTTACCGCTTGTTGTATATTGGCTGGCACTCCACCTTGGGAGTTAGAGGCTGAGGCCCTCACTTTAGTATACAATCACCGGATGGAGTCGAGGGCTGAAGGTATTTACCCTGGTGTTGAGGAAGTCGAGAATTTAAGACGTTTGGCGCGATCAGCTACTATGCAAAAATGGTACCAAGACTTAGCTAACCCAGCAGCGGGGCATAGAACGGTGGAGGCTATTCGTCCTGTACTTAGTGACTGGGCAAATAGAAAAAGTGGTGCCCTTACTTTTCGTCTTGTGCAGGTGTTGACAGGACATGGTTGTTTTGGGCGATACTTGCATGACATCGTGCGGCGGGAACCAACACCGAGCTGCTTGGAGTGTGGCGCAAATGATGATACTGCACAGCATACGTTGGAGGATTGTCCGCAGTGGTCTCAGTTACGTCATAATCTTAGTTCTGTGGTGGGTAATAACCTTGCTTTACCTTGTGTTGTACAAAAAATGGTCGGCAGTGACGAGGTATGGAATGCAGTGGTATCATTCTGTGAGAATGTCATGCTACAGAAGGAGACAGCAGAACGAGAGAGGGAGCGCTTTAGGACGAATCCTAGGGGTAGAAGACGGGGAGTAAATAGGAGAAGATATGCCCATCTCCTACCTCCTATGTAGTGTATACTGCACCGGAGGTTTTTGAGTGTAACATGCCGTTGAGGTCCCGGTAGAATGCGACAGCGACCCCGGAGCCTCTGTAACGCGGCTTTGTCGGAACTACTCGAGGTGGTTTTAGTGGGTATTGCTCACCCAGTCTCTGAATAGCAGAGATTTTGGCGTGGGTCGAGTCCCACATACCCCTGTTCAGGGGATGCGTAAATGCATTTCCACCTCGGATATCAAAAAAAAAAAAAAAAAAAAAAAAAAAAAGGGATATGAGGTTGACAGCCCTACTCAGAGTCTATTAAATTACTACCTATTACAGTTTAATAATTATATTTCTAAAGCGGTGTAATTTAGCTGGGAAATATGCATAAGTCTACTATTAATAGAAGGTATTTTTTTTTGACAATTCACACCAATTGATCTAGTCCCATGTTAAGCTAGTGAAGCTTGTGTTATGGGTACTAGGCAACGGATATACATACATAGTATAGATAGATAGGCATATAAATACATATTTAAACACCCAAGACCTAAGCACAACATCAAATGATCATCACATCGATGTTTGTCTCACCCGGGGATCGAACCCGCGACCAATGGATTCGCAGTCAGGGGTACTAACCACTAGACCAATGAGCCGTCATTAGTATAGAGACGCAAAAAGCATTATTCCAATTTAAAGAGTCTCTCTGGATTTATTCAATCCGTATTACCTAGAGAATTGTATTAATTACAGATTTTAGAAGTTTCACCTTCTTACCTTGAAAGATCAGTGAAATGTCGCCCAAGCCCCATTGGGGTTTACGTGACTATAAATTAACTCAAGCCACTCCCCAAACCCTTTTGAATGTCGCGCTCATGGGATCAATAACTTTGGTCAATGTTTGCGAATTAATATTTAACACTGTTATTATGGAGTCTACTTAAGTATAAAAAAGGTTGGATCACAGCGTGAATAAGCCATATTGAGTGATGATGGCTCGGTATTATGTTTCGCCCTATATTTTAGCTTTATCTAAAATAAAATTATGAAAAATATGTTTGTAATTGGTGTAGTCAAAAACTACTTTAAGATATACTTATTTTTGTTTTTTAAATATAAAACTAATCAAAGAGAAGTGTTTCTACTATTTGTATATTAGCTGGTCAAATCAAAAATTATTAAACTTTGAGTGAATTAATAACGACTTATGACTTATAGAATTTATTTATTTTACAATAATTTATTTAAAATGTCCATCTGTTTCCTGTAAAATATTAATAGGGTCCGACTTAAAATCTGAAAAAAAAAATTATATTCACAAATAAAAAGTCTATGAAAACATTGTAATCATTAAATTTAACTCAGTGGTTAAAATAAATACCATTTAAGTAATTCCTTTTAATATACAGTCTACAAAGCGGCGACGACCAAAGTAAATATTTGCCGACACTTCAAAATAAAGACAGTAATTATTGTATAAATGATTAATTTATTAATCTTGGTTATTGATGATAATTCTTAGTTAAAGTTTTATTGATGGAGTCGGGATTTCCAATTAAGAGTTTGTCGGACATGACGCGGAAGCTCTCACAAAGGCTTGGCTTGAAGGAGCGCCTGGGGTTGCATTATTGTGCTCTAATTATAGATCTACTCGCCAAGATTGAATTGCCTACTATAAATGACGATATACATTATTTATATTTTTTATTTATATTATCGCGCCTTTTTTCCGACGAGGTAGGCAGATACTCAGATCTCTCGCTACGGACCTGACATACATCTATCTCTCCTTTTATCCACATTCATGACATTTACCATGCATGCTCGTCGGTTATATTCATACATTTTTTGATAAGAATAATTTACATACACAATATGTGATGCAGTAACTAGCTTGTTACTTTGCATGAATTAGATAGATTGGTTTTCTAAATTATTTATTTATAATTATTTCCTATTGAGTATGTGTCAAAATTGTAATGCATTATTACAAGCAATAAAATTACTATACATTCGTGGAACGTCATTTTCTCGACAAATCTAATGAAAATTGAAAACAACAAGTTTTCTGAGCGATTCTGTTTCCGCTTCGGCGAATACTGAGTCATATACGTAATACGTAAATATTCAGACTAGAGTTTTTAAAAATCGACTTAACTTTTGGAAAAAATATTATTCTATTAATATTATTTTGCGTAAAACATGTTAATTAATATTTTGATAACGTAATAAATATATATTTTAAATTAAAAATAACAATATAATATTAATACACTGAACATCATACAAACTAAAATAATATACACTGAAAAAAAAACTAACCTTAAAATATAATAACTAAAATATATTATTAAAAGGAGTCCCTTAAGGCAAGGTTCCGAAGATACTGGCAGCGTTCCCCCCTTTGAATCGCTAGACTAATTCTTTGTCCGAGGTAGCTGCCAGATCTTCGGTCTCCTGTGATGTCGACTAACCTTTTTGATATGTCTTTAAAAGCCTTTAAGCGCTAGGACCCCACGGACCAAGGGTCTCGACACCGAATGGGACAAAATCATATTCTGAGCCTAGACCCCTGTATTTGCATGCTTTAAATAAATAAATACGTAAATTGTAAATTATATTAAGCTCACTATTTTGTAAAGCGTAACAAAGGCAGTTACGGCTTAAATAAGCAACTAGAAATGACTACATTCATATATCTTTTAAGTGAGATTACATTAACATACCTATTTTTCTTCCCAGTTGTTATTTTTTCAATCTAATATTCCAATAATTAAATAATTTCAGAATTATGACAATTGAGTGCGTCTTGGTTAAGAACAATATTTTCTTATACTCTGTTATAGATACGACATTAATATATGCTGAAGAAACCGTGAGAATTAGTTTAAAACAGAGGTAGGAACAGGCGAGGCTCAGAATGTATTTGGTTCATTCCACATGACGTTACGATACTCGTTGCAAATTCCATTAAAGCGGTTCAGCGGGACAAACGTTCGAGGCACGTGTTGATATTACACTGTATTCCATAAATTGCATAGCAATGCCATACATGTTGTGGTGCACTGGGAATTCTCTTTAGTGTCCATCATTTTTGGTCGTATTAATACTGAAGTTTTTATGTACATGTATAATTGGACAATTCATTGCAACTATTACACACGTACTGTGAAACAGCTTTTAGGCTAAAAAGGATTATTGGATTCTTGGCACCAATTATATTTGCAATGATAAATCGGCTACAAATTAGCAAGATGTTTTACTTTAGTAATTGCCATTTAATTATCTGATTTTATTAGATCTCTTTATGCAGTGTTAATTAATTATTAAATACATAAAAATACTAAGATATCATATCTTTTTTTACATAAAAACAAAAGAAGTTTAGTTGAAAGGTGTAGGTAGAAATTAAACATGACTAAATTCTCATAATAATAAAAAATGGTGCGTGTACTTATGTACGCGCGTAAGAAGTTATACTTCTTTGGTTTTCATTATTTTTTTTGAAATAATAAATAACTAATAATAGATATTTAGCGTTAATAATTTAACAATATTTGATATTTAGTATATTGTTCAATTATTAATTAATATTAATAACAATTATTATTTATTATTTTATTATATTATTAATTCAATTTAATAACTAGGTATGTTTCATAACCTTTTAACTAAGTATAAAGAAGTCTTTGTGAAAAAGCATTGTTAAATTTCTTTGAAAAAAATAATTAAAACTGCTTTATTTGTTTAAAAGGTACTACAAGTAGATTGTTTTATTCTCATCTCGCTCGCGCACGCTCGGCGCCCATACTGAATTTTTGTGTCACGGTGCGCGCGCATCGTAAAATTTCACTCTCATAAATTTTTCATAACGCGCCTAAAGAAGTATAACTTCAAAAATAAACATGAAGTTATTTTTAAATAGTCTAGATTATCTCCGGTATTTCTTTCAACTGAATGCTTCGCAATATTATTATTTTTTGCGTTATAAATACATACATACATTGCATGCGAATAATGAGAGACGATGTACGGCAATTTACCCTTGCGGCACTTTTCCCTCGAACAATATAGGTTCTCTGTTTTGTTTAGGTAAAAATGCGTTACAAACAAATAGGGAAATTTGATTGCTGTATGCCGATATAAGAGTATGTAGAGTTGGTTGCGGTATTTTGCATCTTCGCAACGTACAATGTATTTTTACTGCCTGTTCTCATATACTTTTTTTGATAGATGGGTTGCATATAGTATCAAATTGACTGATTCTAACCTTAAATTCTAAGCGTATAAATTGAGATAAAATCAGACTACGGCATTGTAAACTAAATGTCGCTTAAAAAGCGCTGTCGAGCATTCGCATAATTCTTCTAAACATTTCAATCTAGGTCTCCCGTGAGATCTAGAAATGAGTAATCATAGCAATCTTTGTAATTATTTTTATTCAAAGCCCGGGCCATCTGTTGCTCGTTGAATTATGCGGAGGGGCGGGAGGGGTTACACGAGTTTGTAGACGAAAAGAATTTCCACTCTTACGGCGTTTTTATTCACGAGGGACTTTGTATTCATTGCAAAAAGTTATTGTTTTAAAGTTTTGTTTTAAATTTATCAGAGCTTGTATTGCAGAATTACAAAGCTCATATTTTTTATTCGTTTTATTATATTACGAGACTTTGTCTTAACAGTTCTCCTTCTTGTTTCACATGAAAGTATAGTCTTAGTTCGATCAATATACTTAGTAATATTTAAAAATTAATGAATGGCGTTACAACCTTTTTTAGGCCAGGGCCTCAGATTTCTGTATCTGTTTCATGATCGTTTGTTTATCTAAGAGGCAAGTTGGTGATTAGCCTTTGTGCCTCACGCACGCTTTCGACTTTTTTGGGTCTAAGGCAAGCCGGTTTCCTCACAATGTTTTCCTTCACCGTTCGAGCGAATATTAAATGCGCACATAGAAAGAAAGTCCATTGGTGCACAGCCGGTATCGAACCTACGACCAGGCCAACACTGCTCTACTTAGTAATATTAGGCCAGATAATAAAAGCATAAGCAACGTCTAACGGCAACTATTAATGTTATAATTTTGGTAAACATAAGATACTTCAATATTATATATGAGTTTCAATTTATAGCTACGCGCCTCTGTATAATATGAATCGACCGTAGCCAAAATAATATTAGTGTTACATAATGAATGTCGGTCTCTTGGCAATCTATTACCAACTTAGTCTCGAACTTCGTAATCTACTTATTCGTTAAAAATAATTTCTTCATGTGATTTATGGTTAAAGTGTCTGGGAATCCAGACGAATGGAATTATCTGTCTTATCTTATGTTTACTCCAATTACATGATCCAGAGAATAGATTAGGGACAGTATTATCTAATAAAACTACAGAACTACTTTACGTCTTGCTTGTAGGTTTTATTAGAGTATTGTGCTACACAAATGAAAACGTTGGTTTATTGTAGTGCAAATTCATTTAAAAATCAAATTAGTGATTCTTAAAATGCCTACAGCCTATTGTAGGTATGAATGATCTGAAAGACTAGGAGATTTTGAAGGCTTGACCAAAAAAAAAATCATGTGAAAAAGACAAGTATGGATCTAAATTCATTCATTAATTTAAGAAACCATGTTACGTCAAATTTCTGTTCACGAACAATGTCGAACTCTCCTTAAAACTTGTAAGATTTTCTCTCAACTCGGATTCATCGAAACTTTTACATTATGAGTTGATATTTATTGCTTTTGATAGTTTATGGACTTTAGAACAAATATAAAAGTGTATCATTTATAAGCCCTGACGGGATTGGGGGGGATTTTAAAAGTTTGATGTTGGAGGTACCGGATTTTTATAGATATACCATTGCAGGTATATTGGTCACACCTTTAATTTATGTAGCGTCCGCGTGTAGCTTTAGTCGCGTTAGAAGTTACAGTCTATGCATATTATATTTTTTGTATAGTTGGTGTTGATGTGAGGAACGTGATTCCTGGTTTCCAGGTTTTATGAAAATGATGTATAATTATTAACATAGCATTAATAGCTTTCTTTTTTTTCAGTTGTGGACAGAAGAGCTCTTCAATTTGGCGTACAATCTGAACCAGTTCAACAATCCAACTATCAAGTTCTTGGAGAAACTTCACACGAAGATCGTTTTGAAGGCAGATAAGTCCGGGAAGATATTAGTTAAGAAGTAAGTCTTTTAGTACATTTTGATACTTTACCCAGTTTACATTTGCCTGACATACGGCGTTTCTAGTTTTATTCATAAATGAAAAATAAAAATGTGTGCGTGTACTAGGTGTACACACGTAAGAAGTGAAACTTATTTATGACCTTATTTTTCGAAAAATGATCTACTATATGCAACTTAACGAAATTGGTTAAATAAAGTTTAACAAAAGGCTTTTATTATCATAGAAATGAATACAAATACAATTATTTCATTTTACCTTATTACTACTAAGATTATTACAGAATTTCATTAATTGTAATAGAATTATTACTATCATTGTTATCGTTATTATATATTTTTTGTTATTAATGGCTTCGAATCTCTTCGGATCAACCGTGGTAGGGACAAGAAAAAGATGGCGCGTAACCGAAAAACGTGACGATTTGCTACAAAATTTCTCCCATACGTCGATAAAGAACTTTCATTCCAACGCCAAAAAAGAAGTTTGACTTCAAAAAGCAACATGGCGCGTAACGGAAAAATGTGACGCGTAACGAAAAAATGTTACACTAAATTTTTTTCCAACCCAGATAAAGAAGTTTCACTTCAAAAAAAGTTATATGTATAATAAATAACAAAAACATTTCTTAATGGTACAATATATACCGTATATATTTCATTAACTCAAGTGCCTAGAAGGCAAACAATTTAAAAATCGTTCCTCGCTCCGTTACTTTTATATGATGACATAAACCTATGAATCGAGATCATAATTTTATTAACCACTCAATTTGCAAAGCACATTTTCGAAAATATAATTAAGGTTCTAACAGACATTCTAATGTCAATTTACGTCGCTAGCGAGCGCCAGCCTCAACTGGCTTGTATATATCATACTTGATCATACGTTAATACAATTGTATGGTATTATAGTATCATTTGTACATTTTTGCGTGAAATATATGCTGTGAAATATTGTTTCTATAGAGAAATCCGAGTTGTAGGAACTGGTGCCACTGGTATTATACTTGTAAATCTAGCAATTTATAAAGTACTAGCTGTGCTCTGCACTTTCACCCAAATTAACTCGATGCAGGATGTTCTATAGCCTAAAGATTCTCTCGGTAAAAAAGACTGTAAATGCAAAAAAATATAGTTTTTGTAAAATATATGGTATCGCGGACTAATTAGTCTTCTATAAAACTGTAGTAAATCACTTTATCTATGATCATCAGGCTTACTGGTGAAATAATTTTTCAAATTAGTCCTGTAGTTTTCCAACCAATGCAACCAAACAATCAAATCATTCCTCTTTTAATATTAGATTATATAAAAACATCCAATTTTTCATAAAACATGCCCAAAGCTTCTACTTAGAATGTATCGTGGACTTAAATCTTACTTCATATTACCCAAAGCACAAGTTATTACCGCGAAATCAGAATCGACTACTAGTTGTATTTTAATTGATTGCCTTGACTTCAGTGCAAGTCAAGCTTCGAGCTTTACCTGTGTAGATAAAATATTTGGCAACGACAAAGCAGTCGCACAGATAACAATCGAAACTAGTTTGCCAAAGTTTGCCAAATTGGCGTTTGAAATTGCACTGAATAAACTGCAGCTACTCCTGGCTTTGCACTGCTGTTGAATTATGATTATGCATACATCTCTCACGCGTTTGGATATAGCGCACATAGGTACTAATTTTTTTCCTGTAGTTTTGTTTATATGAAAATATTACCAAATTAAAGCGTGTTTACTTTTTTCATTTATTCGATTTAAGACCATAACACTGTCCTGATGTTTGCGTGCTATCTGTTACGGGTTGACTGAGGCTTCTTCGAACCGGCTCTTTTCCGTGAAACATTCTGAAACATTGAAATTTTAATACATTCGATCTCACTAAAACAACACAAAAGATTCGTTTGAATTTGGTATCCGATGTCTATGGATACGGAGTTTGAATAATTAATTAATTTTTCTATAGAAAAATGATCTACTCCTCGATTCTCTAATCAATATGGAGCTGCGCCTGAAATGTTCTTCGTATATCAAACTACGACTCTTGGCTATTTAGACTGATAAATATATAGAGGCGAAAAGTTTTCTAGATTTCCACTTCATTAATTGCAGTTATATTGTAATAATTATAATTTTACTTTGAATGCCTAAAGAGTTCATCGATAGGTATTATAATTAAATCTAACAAGGGTCATTCAAAGTCTGCAGACGGCTGATGTTAGCCTCCAGGGATCATTCACTGTTTGAAGTTGCTACTGTACCCGCGATACGTATTAAATTAAACTTAAATTGTTTTTATATTATCAGTAGACTACTTCTATATTCTTACCTGTGTTACTTGGATTTCTTATATAAATTTAAACGATTTTTTTGATTTAGTGAAATTTTTAATCGATGTCAAAGGACTGGTACTGTCAAAGGAGGTTGCTACATTACTTTTTAATTGTTAATTGTAAAATACAAATATATGTCGTGACAACGGAAAATGGGTTTCATTTTTATACATATAGATTATACCTATATAATCAATTTTCCGTGATACCTATATAATTTTATTGGCCGCTGTTACGTGTTAATAAATAGATAAAACAAATCAAGTAATACTAACAATGGTGAAAAAGATGAAAAAAGTAGTTCTTAAAATTTTGCTAGCATATAAAATAACCCACAGACTGTGTCATCATTTTTAGAATCGGTTTAGTAGTTAAAGAGATTACTCTTACAAATAAAACTAAAAAAAATATTAGCTTTAGGTTTTTATATATCTTGATTTGAGAACTGGCAGTAAATGTAAAATTAGAAGCATTAATATGTATTGTTTTAATGACGAATCACAAGTGTACATTGTGTTACCTACGTGAATAAGTGATTTTTGAATTTGAATATAATATTTATTTGTTTCGATAATGTTCGGCTCTGACAATTACAAATACAGTGCACATGTCAGTAGGCTTCCATACGCGATGCTCCCTGTGGTATATGGCTACTCTTTCCACGTAGTTAATTTGGATCTTCCTAATTAAATCACATATTAATATTGTATCGCATATACTACGCACCGTTCAAAATGCCCGCGAGTTTGTATCATTGATGCGTTCGGCACTATATCGGGCGGAAGGAGATGCGCGGGTAAAATCATAAATTTTGCTAGCTTTAGGCTCGCTCTTAATAATGAGTTTTGTACCGCGTGATCCCAAGGTTGCGACATCAGCGCTGCGGATATTGAGAGAACTACATCATTATCCCCGTTGCTATTGAAAGTCAAAGAGTAACGCTGATCTTGCTTTAAACGTTATTAAGTAATTTTACGGCTATTGACATCTACGGCGGTTGTTGCTTTCGGTATTGGTAATAATATATACTACCGGTCTTTGAATTTGGTCGAAAGGAAATTCCGTTGTCCCATTGAACCTTTTTCAATTTGATAACGTAATAGAACATTAAAAGGGTTACGCTAAAAGCAATATTTTGTTTCTGACAGACGGAATTGGGCTCGGGAATTTGTCCTTTATCGTTTCACTTACATATTTTTCCGAACTAATTATTACAATGGGTTATTATTAAAAAAATTCGCAGCGAAAAGCTTCGTGTTAAAAGTGTTCAATACTATAAAAAATACAAACACGCCTGTGTGCATTTTTGGCGAAAGACAAACAATTGAAATAATAATATAAACAAAAACAAATGCTACTCAAATTAAGTGAGGGTGAACGGTAAATCCCGAAAAAATATATTTTTTAATTACTTTAAAACATCTATTTTTATATATTATCTTCTAAAAATATATATATTTCAATTACTTTAATCAAACTGTTACAATCATTGAACTTAATTAAATATGACAATTTAAACGGCCGGATATAAGGTACGATCATTAATCTATATTTTAGACATTACTAATTTAAGGATTTGACCGGTCCGATATAAGGTATCCTATCAAAGCTGTCGATATCACTGGTCCGCTTCCATTTATAATGCTGTTGCGTCAGAGGGGTGCAAGTTTTGCTTATGCGGGGCAAAGGAGACACCTAACACCCACCAAAATGTTAGCTGGTCGGTAAAAAAATTAAGGAATTTCTTCAAGTATTTTGCTGAAACTGTTTTCTAAAATCTAAAACAAACGAGCTTTAATATGTAATAAATTTTTGCTTACAAGCATCTATGGACCAAGGTTTCAGTGACAAAAATAACTGTGATATTGCGGTTTGAAAGACGCAAGCTTTCATTCTTCGTTCGCTTCACCCTTGAAAGTGTTGAAAGAAAAACAAATATAGAAATATTCACATAAAAGTCAAGTCGTGGCGTCTTGTGACCTATAGACATTGGTATTAAGTCGAATGCCTTTTATATGAGAAAAGTTTTTGCGAACTTACGTTCTCGACCTAGGGATCAAATTGAAATTCGTTAAAAGTTAACGAATGTTTAACCGAATCTACTGCTTGAAATCAACACGCGGGAAATTATATTTCTTATCTTTAAAATAAGAATATGTGTATTGATTTTAATACCTAATTTTATATTTTTATACTATCAAGTCATGTTAGGTAAGAAATATCACTTTCGCGTACTAGTCTAGTCAGTCAAGACAATTAATTCATTATAATTCCAAAAGTTTTCAAATTTTGATGTAAGGTCGGGAGTGGTATAAAAACAAACTATAAAATTTTGCAACTTGCTCTGCGGTCCGGAACATTGTTAAAAATGCAATAAATGATAATTTGCTTAGTTCTTGAGACCAAAATGCCAAAAGTTCTGCAAAGTTGGAGTGGTGTTAAATATATTATTTTACATCACGTGTCAAATTTGCAACCAATTTAAGTGTACGGAACATTATTTAATTAATGTTGTTCTTTATTAAACTGAAGGAAAACGTTCCAAAAGTTCTGCAAATTTGACAGATATATCGAAAATAAAATAAATAACAAAAAATGTTCCGTACAGTTAGGTTGGTTGCAAATTTTATACGTGATATGAAATATTATATCGAAAACTCCCCCAAGTTTGCAGAACTTTTGGAATATTTTTCACGACCATACAGACATAAAATTAATTTAATTGCAATTTTAACAATGTTCCGGACTGCGGGCAAGGTTGCAAAATGAGATTTATTGTCGTCCCAATGTACCATTCACTTGACCGAAGTTTGAAAACTTTTGGAATTATTATCAAATTTTCGATTTCGAATGTCTATAATGACTGGTGTATACGAAATTTCTCGCCAATTAATTACTTATTAACTTACGCCACCTCAAACGACTGTTCAATATTCTTTATCACTTTCGTGGTTTTTTGTATAGACGTGACTAAACTTTAATAGTACGTTTATCAATAAGATTGATAAACGAAATCTTATCGCCTTACGGTAATGATAAAAATTTATTACTATTTAATGACAAAGAGCATTTTCAAATACATAAAACCTACAGTATATTATACGTACCGTACTTATCTATGATGTTAGTGACATAACAGTGATTCACGGCATATTTGAATAAAAGTGTAAAGCCAGTTGCAAATTAAAAGCTAAGCTACTATACAATTTTTTAATTAATTAATTAAAATAGGGCTTCAGGAACGTACTGAGTCGTAAACGAATGGCGTTCAATTCCCAGTCGGAAAAATTTAAATAGTGTTTTTTACTGTCTATGATAAGTTATGGGGTCGCGACAGACACTCCTGTTACATGGCGGGTACAGTATAATATCACTGTTAGATACGTAACAATCAAAACAAGTAATTTTGCCTCACCACCCTATATCCGGGTAAGATATAATATCTAGATCCTTAAGGACCTTTGAGAGCTCATCAGTATTTTTAAGGCAGTTAATATTATAGCTTTTTATAAGTAACTATCGTAAGAGTGATATAACTCGATAGCGTCAACACGTGCTAATTGTATACTGGTGTTTGAAATCCCTGAATGTGAACAAAATTATGATTTTCTACTTTAAATTACTTGAGCTGTCGTTTTTAAATGTGTTGTATTGCAAACTTTATTGCATTAAAAGTCTAACTGAATAGGATCAAAAAGGGAGTTCATACAATTTTTATATTTTTTCCTCTGCTGGCATTTTGAATATTTTGCTGGTGTTTTTAGGAGACTTTTGTCCTTTATACCTGAGAAATTGTAATGTATATTTAACAAGACATCGCCAGAGTTAGAATAGAACGTATAAAAGATCTCTCATGTAATATCTAGCATAAAATGTGTTAGAAATTTTATAGATAGATTTTTATAACGTCCTGTTAACAAGACAATATTATATTCTTATCATATGTTTAAAAGGCCATAGCCTCTGCTAATCACTTATATATTATACTTATATATTTTAAAAGTGTGAAACTATAACTTGCCAAAATGATTTTCCATATAACAACGCAGGCATTAAAAGCGACGTTCAATTGCTTGTTACTTGTTATCAAGGGAAATAACGAATGAAATCGTTCCAACGTTTATTTTTTTATTATTGTGTGGGTAATAATTGAAACAGATAAACTTTACGCCTATATACATTTTTGAAGTTGTACTTCTTTAGGCGAGTTATGAAAAATTGATGAGAGTGAAATTTTACGATGCGCGCGCACCTATGACACAAAAGTGGCTGTGTGATATAGCGTGCGCGAGCGAGATGGGAATAATACAATCTAAAAGTAAAAAGAAATAGAATATGCGTGAAGCTAACTTCACGAATATTCTATTTCTTAGCTTAGCAGCTTAACGAGAATTTTGAATGACCATGACATTGACATCTGATAATGACATTTACCTTTTAAACAAATATAGGAGTTTTAATTATTGTATACAATAATAGATATACCTAGTTATTTTCATTATACAAGTGCGAATTTTATATGTGCGTCTGAATTATAATCAGAAGTGATTTAAGTTGAATATCTTAAATCAATACTAATTAATATGATAAAATATTTGTGAAAAAACTGTGCCAACCTTCCTGAGTGCTTCAATACAATTGAGGTTAACTATCCGTATGTATTATCGAGTATTATTGTTGATTAAAACTGAAACATGAACCATTATTCATTGCTTTTGTTTATTGCGTTTGTTACAGCAACTTTTTAGAAATATTCTACGACCCTATATGTCAATAATTGAGAACAAAGATTTAAGCACGAATACTAATAAGGAGAAAATGAAGGCTTGGAGCGATATAACAGAGAAGTAAACATTTTAATAAGTACCTGCATCTCAAAAAAATGACTATATCATATATACATATAATGATCATATTTAATCAAAACATGTAATTTTTCGGATTAAATCTAGCAAATATAAGGACAAGAGACAAAAAACAATTGATGAATCAGTGGAAGTGCACTAAATTGAATACAAAAAAAGAGTTGTCATCTTATCGCCGTGAAACATCAAAAACTGGAGGTGGAACAAAGCCACCATCACCTTCCAGCCACACAATGGATATGGCAGAGATGATACCGCAATGGTTTGAAGTAGATTTCAATGAATTTGATTGTGATGGTGTCGAGGTAGGAATGTTAATTATAAATATGATGGTGATGTTCAAGGTTCAACCTCTCAATGTCATGTCCTTTTGCATGGACAGAGCTTAAATTAATATTCTCTTATTTGTTGCAGAAAGCAAGTAGTAGTTTTAGTTTTGGAGAAGCCTCGTAGATGCACAACCAAGTAATGATTAATTTAAAATTACAAACCGAAATTCTGATGAAGACATTAGAGTCACATAAAAATAAATAGTATAATGAAATAAAAATGTTTTAAAGATAAATAGTGTTTTATTTGTTTAATGTAAGAATAATAATAAATATTTATTTATTTAAATTTCAAATGTAAACTGAACTTTATTGACTTTAATGACTCCTTTTCCAGTCTTTGATTATTTAATTGTAATTAATTATTTACATGCAATCAAAAACTATTTTTAATAATGCCAAAGAAGTATAACTTCTGACGCGCGTACATAAGTACACGCACCCTTTTTTTTAATACTAGTATGTTCATCGTTTTGTCATCGTTAGGTCATGTACCTATGGAGTTACGGTGAAATACTGTAAAATATAAACTTTATGCTAGTATCAAATGTTGCACATATATTCCAAATTGACGTGTTTTAAATCGAAGCTGCTATATGATAAAGAAGAAATGATGATAATCGTCCGATTTCCAAGTTATTCATTCTAGGTTTATTTATTACCATATGATCAGCATTTATATTTTCGCTTCCGTGTTGCGCTTTCTTCATGTTGTTATGTAATTTTGCGATTTTATAGTTCTAAAATTGTCTATCGAGCAGATTAGTAGATCGGGTTACTACCCAGGTTCTAAAAAATGTCGGTAATTCTTATGAGTAGGTAGAGTTTTGTAATGTAATGTTTCTTTGACACGCAGACAAAATGAGTACATTGTTTATGTAAACATTTATTCTTCTCCCGTTTAGTTTGCCCAAAGACCAACTCTTTGGTTGAAGTATTTTGCACAAAATAACATCGTCCAATTCAATATTTAGAAGTAATTATTTTCAATATCTGTTCTGTGAATATAAAAGTTATTCACAAATTTAGGCCAACAAAAAAGGTTAAAGGTGATGTGGCTAAAATATCTGGAGCAACAGTTATATAGAAGATAACGAAATTGTAAATTTAAACACTACCGAAGTGATTTAAAAATTGAAAACGTATAACAGCAAGATTTGTTTTGCAATATGGCCTTTTTTTATTTTCCTTTCCTCTGACCCCACGGGTCTTACCCGACAATTATTTTGTTGCATTATTTTATTACTATGGTACCTTCAAGTTATTGAAATCAAATCAAAGTAATTTTTTTTCAAAATTTCTTAGGATTTTATTTATAAGAATGAATGTCGTATAAGAAAGTTAGAATGCATAATTTTATACAAAATTGAATACTATAAAGTAGTCTATAGAGTAATTCAACCTTAAAATAGACATGTTGTCGAAGTTTCTTTAGAACTTTTACAGAAGAGCAATTCGTTCATACATGATTTTTTAACTTTAACCGTAGCGCACGCGCAGCTCTTATTAAGGTTATTTTTTTCTTGTTTTTGCAACATCTGTTATTGCTATAATTCGCTTTCTTGAGCTGTTGTGTGATGTTATACAGCCCTATATATATCCTTAATAAATGAACTTTCCAACACAAAAAGTACTTTAAATAGAACATGTAGTTGCTGAGATTTGCGACGATCTATCAGCAAATGATGTAACGGGTCATAAATTGCCATTTTTTTCACCATGTAAAAACCTGTTAGGATATATGTACTATCATTTTCCGCCAACGTGTGTCAGTCCTATAGTCCGTTTCCACTTGCAAATATGTCTTTAGAAGCGTCTGGCTGATTTTTCCGCAAAAGGGTTTGACACAGGTACATTGAGATGGGGTGAAGATTTACGCTTTGAGGCTTACATCGATTGTTTCTAACGAACTAGGACCTGTGACCATGCTTGATGTAACGTAAAACGTCTGGGTTATTTAAAATTAAAGGGTATTTAATATGTGTTACCTGTGTTAATAGAAGACCCTTTTTGCAAATTTTTCTATAGGAAATATAAAAAAGACAAATATTTTTTATATAAAAAAATCTAAATGTTTTTAATTTCGGCGCAAAATAACAGGATAATTTTATTTTGTATTTTTTTTAAGCCTTATCTTATTTCCTAATACAAAAATACCTAATTATCTCATGTGTTAGTGAATATCTTTTACAGTTAGTAAGTATCAGGAACCCTCTCCGGTAAAGACCTGCGGGCGGTAATTTTGTATATTCATCACATATAACAGTCACATTTTTTTATATAACTAGGGTTGTTGAATCAATATTAGTAATATTAATAAATGTTAATCTCTTAAATCAACATTTTATAAAATAAACTAGCTGACCGGGCAAACGTCGTTTTGCCATGTATATCATTTATAATAAAAAATAGGGGTTGATCGTAGAGGGGTGAAAATTAGGGGTTGTATGTATTTTTTAATGCTGTATCATAAAAAATAAAAATTTAGGGGTGGACTACCCCTAACATTTAGGAGGATGAAAAATAGATATTGGCCGATTCTCATAGATACCGGATAAGCACAAAAAATTTCATCAAAATCGGTCAAGCCGTTTCGGAGGAGTATGGCAACGAAAACTGTGACACGAGAATTTTTTATATTAGATAAATTAAACGGTGGTAATAAACATAAAGTAAGGTTATGTTAGAAGATTTTGTTTCTTTACTGTAAAGAATACTATGAATCAACATGCTACCATGTAGACCAGTCATTATAGACATTCGAAATCGAAAATTTGATAATAATTCCAAAAGTTTTCAAACTTCGGTCAAGTGAATGGTACATTGGGACGACAATAAATCTTATTTTGCAACCTTGTCCGCAGTCCGGAACATTGTTAAAATTGCAATTAAATTAATTTTATGTCTGTATGGTCGTGAAA
Organism: Pieris melete; assembly: GCA_963693345.1. Lineage (NCBI taxonomy): Eukaryota > Metazoa > Arthropoda > Insecta > Lepidoptera > Pieridae > Pieris > Pieris melete. The sequence continues at coordinate 3,151,535 of CAVNZK010000029.1, forward strand.
AAAATTCCAAAAGTTCTGCAAACTTGGGGAAGTTTTCAATATAATATTTCATATCACGTATAAAATTTGCAACCTAAGTGTACGGAACATTTTTTGTTATTTATTTTATTTTCGATATATCTGTCAAATTTGCAGAACTTTTGGAACGTTTTCCTTCAGTTTAATAAAGAACAACATTAATTAAATAATGTTCCGTACACTTAAATTGGTTGCAAATTTGACACGTGATGTAAAATAATATATTTAACACCACTCCAACTTTGCAGAACTTTTGGAATTTTGGTCTCAAGAACTGAGCAAATTATCATTTATTGCATTTTTAACAATGTTCCGGACTGCAGAGCAGGTTGCAAAATTTTATAGTTTATTTTAATACCACTCCCGACCTTACATCAAAATTTGAAAACTTTTGGAATTATAATGAATTAATTGTCTTGACTGACTGGACTAATGATTGAAGATGCAACCATGTGTGGATTTGATACTGTAGTGTACTAGATTTTGACATAAACAGAATATATTGACCTCCATTTGTCTTAACCCGGATATTCCATATTTAAAAAAGCTGTACGTTCTATTGTAATAGCCACAATTTGTCACTCGAGATCATACAGAATGCACGCGAAACGACAGGATTATTAATACTTTAAAATTAATCAAACGTTATGATAATACGATATTTCTTATATGTTTTTTTACAAAACAATCAGATACCTAAATTACACTACAATTATACTTACCATCGACATCTTTCAGTGGTTTTTTGTGCATATTTATGTTCCTTGCATTTATTTATTCACACTTTTTAAATATATAGTTTTATAATATTAATAATGAACTTAAAAAATACATAGTGCGATGCGCGGCCTTTTTGCTACTAACCGATCTCTTCCAGCAACCCTAATTAACAGAAAACAGTAAAAGAAACTTAATTTATAATACAAAACAAAATATAAAATATTGATATTAATAAAGTCCACTAATTAACTTACCAAAACAGAAAAAGTAAAGTAATAGATGTGTGTAAAATTTGCAAGATCATATTTTCTTTTTTTTAAGTATGCATATTGTTTTAGAATATATAAATAAATAAGTAGCGGTGGGTTGTCTTTGGTCTAGTAGCTTTAGGTTACTAGCGTTCAGTCCCGGCATCGTACGGCTGGTTGTTTACTGTCTACTCACTACTGTAAGACTGATGTAGAAAATGATGTCTTCTATGTAACTGTAGTACAACACTTTGCTCTATTGTCAATAGTTTCCGCAGCGTACGCGATATAAGGGTTTGAAAGTTTTAAAATATTCTTCATACATTCATCATGGATTATGTAAATTGTAACAATGCTAGGTGTTGAAAGATAGTACACGTCTGTTTTTATAATAACGCAAAGTTTGAGGCTTATTGTCAATTAAATTTGCTATTTAATATTTCTCGATAATAATGTTAACCATAAACCAAAGCTTTAATTTCCTTTTTTTTTGGGTGGTAATAAACCATCATTTAGTAAAATAACATATATAATGCTTTTACCCTTATCTGACGCTGATGAGCACTGTAGAAAAAATAGAATCCAGTCTTCGTTTCTTATTGCTGAAATAAACTTAATTGTAATCAACCACGAATGAAATTACGAACTAGGCGGAATTCGCTCTGGAATCAGCGTTCTGTTGGAAATTCGAACAAAAAGTATGTTTGCAGCGTCCGTATGTAAATTCAGTGGAACGTGATCATTCGTCGATTGCTATCGAACGTTTTCACGCTCGGTTTTGTCGATTGCTACTGTTTTAGCTGTGCTTGCAATTTGCTTCAACGCAATGTAGCAATAAAAAGGCTTAATCAGCTAGTCTATGCTTAATAGGCGATTGAGTAAATTATGGTAATTTAAGTATCAATATTATGTTCCTATTTAATACCTGAAATTGGATCATAAATACTTAACACCAAATTCGCTATATAATCTGGTGTAAGAGATAAATATAACAAACGTTTATTGGGAGACCAATAAAATACAAAAAATGATCCGTAATTCAGACGAAAATATACTACGTCAAATGCAATATTAAAGCTTTAATTCAAATTCTGGAAAGGAACATAATAAAAAGCAAAGGTCGAAGTCAAGATGAAAGCAACTTCAGCAAACGAAAATCTAAACGCAACTTAAATATCTTCAAATATCCCTGTCCTCTTCGGTAATCTTATTTCAATCGGGACTTCGGGAGTCGCAAGTTCTTGTAAAAGCTTTTCTTACGATCGATTAGACTTGTACAGTAGCTATTTGCGTAAATGCCAATGTATAGGGGACGTCTTACATTAAAGTTCATTTGCCTATTAATAGTCTGTCATTATAAGAATGTTAATTACGCGTGTCATTAGACGCTTGTATTTGTGTATATTTCCAGCTGACAGTATATATATTAACATACAGAGCAATATCTTCAAAGAAAGATGCACTTCGTGTATGTTATATATTAGAGATTTTAAACATTTTTAATTTAAAGGGAGATACAAAAAAAAGTATTTATACAAATCTAAAATTTTACATATCCGAGACCTAGAGGGAGGGAAAAAGGAAGATATGTTAGGAATTTAATGAATTTAATTGTCATTAAAATATTAAGTGTCGAAAATAATACAAATAATATATTTTTTTTAAATGTATTTCTTCGATAATAAAAACACGTGGCATTTTAGTTAGCAATTCGTCATTTGAGATTTCAATAAATTATTTTGCTTAAAATACTAATATGTATTTCATAAATTCTCTTTACGAAATTTTACAAGCATATATTATTGCAAAATCAACCTTACGCAAATTGTTTAAAGTTGTTATTACAACGATTATTTTTAAATACATACATAAATTTAAAAAATGTGTGACGTCATATCAAGAGGGGGGGTTATAAAAATGTGACAACCTGTGACAAGGACGGGAGGAGGGGTTCAAAAGTCCTAAAATTCGTGTGACGTACTTTATGGATGGCCCCTAAGAAGTTTCTCTGCAAATATATTTTACAAGTAACATAATATTTATTTCCTTTCTCTGTAACCTCTCAGAACTATACCGGTTATGCTATATATTCTTGCGGGTGCAACTTAAAACTTTTTGCTCCGGGCAATGAAAATCTCAAGTTCGCATAGTGTTAGGTGAAAAGTGCATAATAAAAGAGGAAATATTCGTAGAACGTCTGCTAACGACGTGTCGAGCACTCCCTAGGTGCATCTACAAAATGCAATTTCTCTATATCTCGTTATATGCTCGTGAAAATGATTTTCTTTGACAATTTTCGATCCAATCTTTTTATTATGATTATCTTATTCAAAAAGGATTGCGTTGTAAAGCTTCTTTGTCGGAAGCTTCTATTAAATCTTAATAAAAGTATGCCTTTAGCGCGCGATATGCGAGGTTATCGTTAAAATCGAATCATGAATCTTCAGGTAATGGGTTTTCTGTAGCTTATGGGAAAATCATTTTATACAATTATTATGTAGAACATAGGGCAGGTACACGACGTAGTAAAAGTGTTTTTTGCAAATAATATTTTATATTATGCCGTCGTTTACCGAAACATATTTAAAATATAATATTTCTAAACAATGTCCGAACTAAAATATGAAAATCTCTTATAAATGTTGTTTTAAGATCAAAACCGCAAACTGTATAGATCGCAGCCAATAATGCTTAGAGACAAATAAATGTACTTTTTAGCCATCGTAAATAAAAAAGTCAGATATTTATTATTCTGTATACCCTGCATTCGAATTCGTGACGTTTCACTAGGCAGTGAGTAATTAGCCTGAGATTCAAATTAGGCGTCTGAGCTAAACGAGTTAGCAGCCGGCAGTGACAAACAATTACCATTAAATACCTGCCTGCCACCAAGGTCTAAGGCAATTAGAACATAGCAGTATTGAAAAAAGTGTTGCCTTTTAAAATAAAGCGCATTTTTATTTGACTTGGGCTAGCTTTTAAGTTTTTTCATAGTATATTCATGAAATTATATATACAAAACAAATACTTAGACGCTTAAATTGTGTATTTTAAAAGATCTTCTATTTTAAGTTATCATTTTCTTGACTTGAAAAGTTCAGCAAAAGCCACCATTACAGATAAAAAGGACTACCTAATATAATACATAGTATTTTTAACAGAGTTGCAAGAAATAGAATGTAAAGTACTAATAGCAACTTTCCCTAACCTTTAAAATTAAAAATATTCTCGCCATTCTACTTTTAAAGTAGCCAAATTTTTAAATAGTAACATGAGTTAAAACTCAAACGTTACAATCTCATGGAGGAAGAATTCTTCAGTTACCGTAAAATTGTAACATTTAACCATTTTCGTTGTAGCCCCAAACCCATAATCGGTTTTATAAACCGTAAATGGTAAACATAGCTTATAATATAATATGCTAATATTGAAATTAATATCTCCATTTCGCTGCAAGCCGAGATTCTAATTAGACGTCCAAATTAAGTTTGTTAGCAGTCGGCGCCAAGCCATCTGCAATTAAACGTGGTTGCTACCGAGTGATTTACGTTATTTGCACCTTATTGAGCGTTGGATTTACCGACCTGTGATATTTGTGATTTTCGAATATAAACTCAATTCTCTTTATTGAGCCCTGTTATTTATAACCGTGGTGGAAATTCATTCGCGCATACCCAGCCCTCGAAAGTCGCATGTGGGACTCGACCCACACCAGAATCTCTACTATTCAGAGATATTTGCCCCCGGTTCTATAAAAATGTTAATAAAAAAATTATGTGTGCACAATTTTGCCCTCGTTATTCGGCTGTATCATGAGTTATATACTATACTAGCGGACCCGACAGACGTTGTCCTGCATGATATTTATATTAAACAAAGTATGAAAGTACTGACTGCAGCGCCATCTGCCGGGCTGATTTTTAAATCTTAACCATCAAGAGCTCCACCCAAACGCATACAAAAAAAGTTTAAGAGGAGTTTAGTGACGTACAAAACACACGTACAGTTGAATTATATACATATATATGTAAGCTAATCCTATCCTATCTTTTAAGATAGATCAAACTGCACCCTGTGTGCAAATTTGATTGAAATCGGTTAGGTAATTTAGGGGTCCATAGCGGACAAACAACGTGACGCGTAATTTATATATATTAAGATTTGCTTTCGCATATAAGCAAAAAGCAAACAATTAATGTAACATATAACGTAGATTAAGATAAGTTTGGGTCTGCTTTTCGTTTTCAATATAAAAATACTATAGGAATATATCAATGTTTTCGTAATAATATCCTACAAACATGACACGGTCAGCTGTGATCACGATCGATGCAAATAGCTTAACGTAGTCATGCCAATTGCGATATGGCCGTATTCTAGATAAAGAAAGCAGACGGTTGAATGAATTTGGCAATGTAGGAGTAAAAAATGCAATAGAATTGTTTTTGTTTGTCATACAAAATTATATAAATATACAATATTTTGCGCAAATAACTTCGAAAATATTATTTATCTTCAAACCTAATTTTAATTATTCAATAATTTCATTACAATACTAATAATGAAACATGATAGACATGATATGATGGGGCAATTACTTTATGTTACGGTAGATGTATGTATATATATTTATTTATTATAATAATGTTTAATTTTTTTAATTAGTAGGAAATTTATCGAAGTATACCCGACGTGGTGGTGGTGACTGTTCAATCTCGCTCAAAGAGATTTAATAATATCACAAATCAAGTAATATAAAATAGTACAGGCTAATATTTAAAATTAAAATAAACTATTTTGTTTTATATTAAGATGTTTAAATGAAAGTATTATTACACAGCTTTAATTCTCTTTTCATACTGTGCTTCATGCTTCATCCGGTAGCGTTCAAATATTACGTCACGCATTTTTTGGAGATTATTGACACATGTTACATGGGGGGGCATGTAACGTGCCGTAACGTTTTTCTGCACCCAAGTATAATAAAACGTTTCGTGACCACCTTGTGACTTGTTATACCTTAAAGTTTTATTATTATACCATTATGTGGTGTAAATTACTGGAAAGTCGAAAATAATATTAACAAAAACGCGTAATTCAATCCCCCCCGCATTGTAACGTTTTATAGAAGGAACCCCCTAAATTCGTTACGTAATACTTGAACGCTCCCTAAATTATTTTTAAGTTACGAGACAATTATATAAACACATCTGAATAATGTTTATACATATAAACGATTTCATATAAATTAAAAATTGTATTATAAAGAAAGACGGAAAAAGAAAACCAGTTTAAAGGTTGAAATGGAATAAAATGATTCCATATCTAAATGTTTCGCTTTTCAAATAATTATTAAACCCATTTAATAATAACACGGCTAAAATCTGCGCATTTATTACTCATGAAGATCTACTTATTTAATATACAATTTCATTTGTTAATCTAGGGTATCTAGACTCATCTGTTTCTTCGTAAACTGAGAAAGCACGTACTATACAATCCGCATAGAGAAATGAGGTGCTTAAGATATTTGCATCAGAATACAAGTATAATCGTTGGTCCGTAGCTCGTTCCCTATGGAACGGGATTTATGGTTGCAAAATAGAATGAATGTATATTATTTACTCCGTTGCGTATTGCGAAATTAATGTTTCATAGAAGTTAAGCAGTAAAAAAGTAAAATATTAATAATAAAGCTGACTATTAAATTTTTAAGTTCACGCAAGAAGAGCAAGCGTATTTGACAGTTTGGTAAATCTACGAGTTGTAGCAAATATGAATAGTATTTTAAAGAAAGATTGTCACAGCCAGACTGACAACAGTCTACGAAGAAGCAAGAATATCACTCGAAACATTGGTTTTATAAATGTATTTATTCAAAATGCTAACCATGTAACTGTAAAGGTGAAAGGGAATAACGTAAATATTTACTTAGAGCCCGACTTATTGTTTCTATCAGGAATTTATTTCCAGGCTTTAATATCCCAAGCGTTGTTATTGATGAAATATTCATAAGATGCCTGAGCTTGTTGCAAGTGCTAAGTTTTATGGATTAAACTTTCACGTAGCTTTTTGGTTTAATATGATTTAGCTTATTTTGAGATTTTTTTTCAGTATAAGCTGTTTTTGAAGCTTTAGGGGTTGCATGCTCACAGACATGTTAGTTTAAAGACCCATACTATGGGGCAAACACATGTCTGTGTCTGTTTTATAGATTTATACTTCTTTAGGCGCGTTATGAAAAATTGATGAGAGTCAAATATTACGATGCGCGCGCACCGTGACATAAAATTAACAGAATGATGTTGTCAACGGAAGATGCTTTGGCATTGGACATAATTTAAAAACAACATTCGAATAATAATAGAATTTATGTTACACTTAATGTAAGAGAATAATAATAAATATTTATTTATTTAATTTTTCAAATGTAAACTGAACTTTATTGACTATAATGACTCCATTTCCAGTCTTTGATTATTTAATTGTAATTAATTATTTGCATGAAATCAAAAACTATTTTTGATAATGCCAAAAAAGTATAACTTCTTACGCGCGTACATAAGTTCACGCACCTTTTTTTTAATACTAGTATGTTCATCGTTTTGTCTCTACCATATCTTAACAAAGTTCGTGAAATGGAATCCATTATACCCCGGTTTCTACGCCACTACTAAGCCAACGGCTGTGCGTTAACCACTAAGCCCCAGGGGCTGAAGCGTATTTTTGTTAGGAGGCACTATTCATTATGATGTACATAGTAAAGTGTTCTCTCAGTAAAAGCGTAAAGGGCAAAGTTATATTAAAATTTGAACGAGATTAAAGTTTTAACTTAACTAAAAAGTTAACCATTTCGACTGTTTCTTAATGTAATATACATATACTTTTTTCGTTTTAAAACGCAGTAATTAACATCTTTTAATGAAATATATGAAACAACTGTATATTAGTAGAGAAGAAAGGGTTTTAATAAATGAAACATTTATTTTCAACTCTGTAAATTAGTTTATGCCGCCACAAAAAGTAATATTTCTTTCTCTGAAATAACACATGGTAATATTTCTTACTCTGAAATTGGATTTAAACTAGTTTTAATGGAAAATTACTAAGTTGTTATAGTGTTTCCAGTAATTTATACTTTCAACTGCAGAATATTCTTAGCTTGTTGCTTTAGTGTGTTTCTTTTGTTAATATAATCTTACCAACTACCTTTTTTTAGTATTTAATACCAATGAATTTATTTGTGGAATATAGCTCTTCCAATATAATTCTACGACAATGCCTTATCTAGGGAGGGGGCGGGGCCTCATGTGAATTGTCTAAGCGGCTTTTCTAGATATGAGAGTTCGTAACCCGAAACCTGAGTTGGCGTAGGCACGGCCAACTCGGCACTCGTAATTGAATTTTTCTGTATCTGTTGTAAAAGTGTACTTACTTTTCAGTATCGTGAAGCTGTTCGCGCAAAATAAAGAAGATAAGAAGAGAGTGGAGAAAGCCTTAAGCGAGTCAGGTTTACCCACGGGAAAGACAGACACCATCTGCCAGTCTAAGTTCCAATTTGAAGACTTCTTTGGTTTCTATAAGAGTCTCACCCAGCGCACCGAAGTACTGAATATATTTAACAAACTGTAAGTGTCTTTATTTAAATAACTAAATATATAGAAATACAAATCGAAAATTCGATATTTTAATTTTACATGGCGTAATGAATGGATAATGTAGTGTTTTATGTTTAGTAAAAGTCTCTCTTAAAATAAAAAAGACACTTGCCACGCTTTTTGGTGCCAAGAGTTCAATTAAGGAATTTTCAATCTGCTTTTAGGATAGCATTCCTGGATAGAAGATAGAAACGTTATCGAATATAAACTATTATTTTGACGCGAATGCATAGTTTTTTTTAAAACAAAGATATAAATTACACTATTTATATAGGTACATTTAGGAAGTGTATATGATAAATATACGAGTAAAAGAAATAGTAAAATTCACGCTAAATTACAACTTAAATTCAAGAAACATACCATAGCAGTCTTATATTTCTGTTTAAATAATGAAAGTTTTATGTTCAACAAATAGATGTCACCTGTGGAATCTTGAATCGCGGTATTGTTTTGATTTAAGAATAGTATAAGTTTTTCAAGGTATTTTTATAAAATATCTCAGCCTTACAAATGGTGTTTATTCTTGTTCAATATCTTTGGAGACTTACTTTAGAGAATTGAACTACATGAATAGAATTTTCACCGTTCATTTATTCTTCAATGTACCTTGAGTTCGTTGTATTATGTTGTCTGCAGATTTGTGGATGTCACAAAGTATTGAAGATTCTTAAAATAGATGGTAGAATAAATATTTGTTTTGTACATACCATTGTTTCAGTTGTTTATTATTTAGAACTAAACTTTGCGGTTATATTATTTAAATAACTTAACAGAAACATATTCGGTTATCAATTATCATATCATAAAACTAATAAAAATCTAATACCAATTCAAATAAAATAATTGTTTTTTGAAGTTATACTTCTTTAGGCGCGTTATGAAAAATTGTTGAGAGTGAAATTTTACGATGCGCGCGCACCGTGACACAGAATTAACAGAATGAAGCCCACGGAAGATGCTACGGCATTGGACATAATTTAAAAACAACATTCTAATAATAATAGAACTTAATGTAAGAGAATAATAATAAATATTTATTTATTTAATTTTTCAAATGTAAACTGAACTTTATTGACTATAATGATTCCTTTTCCAGTCTTTGATGATTTAATTGTAATTAATTATTTGCATGCAATCAAAAACTATTTTTAATAATGCCAAAGAAGTATAACTTTTTACTCGCGTCTTATGTACGCACCCTTTTTTATATATTTTTGTTTAAAAGTAATTTATGTTATAAGTTATTTTAATTTTCATACAGTACGGACGGAAAACCTCACCTATCAGCTACGCAGCTCGTGGACTTCCTCAACGAGGTTCAACGTGACCCTCGTTTGAATGAGATCCTCCACCCTTACGCAGATATGCAGAGAGCAAACGACCTCATCAGGACATATGAACATAATAAATACCATCAGCAACGGTCCCAGCTTACCTTTGATGGGTTTTTGAGGTAGGTTTTGTTGCAATTAAAGGTAAAAAATTATTTAGAAGTATCATCATGTCATGTTATCCAACATCCAACCATCATGGTTATTGTAAGGCGCCATTAATAGACCAGTGTTGGCCTAGTGGCTTTAGCACGCGTCTCTCATTCCTGAGGTCGTAGGTTCGGTCCCCGGCTGTAATCCAATGGACTTTCTGTGTATGTCCGCATCTAACACTCGCGTGTATCGAGAAGAAACCGGCTTGTCTCAAAAAAATTTACGATATTTGTCAAACAGAAGCCTAATTACCTCCTTGTCTATGAAATGAAAATGAAACGGATGTAATCAGAGGTTAAAACTGAGGTTGTAGCGCCACTGGAGTTTTATTATTATTTATCGTGATAACATGAACACACATGTTTTAGTAAATCAAAATGAACTATCAAAATAAATGTTTGATAGTTCAACTTCTCTCTCGTCTGTAAATCCTATATAAAAGAACAAGAACAAGTATTTTAATGATACCGTAACGCTTAGATATCTATATATATAAAAGAAAGTCGTGTTTGTTACAACACTTATAACCCGAGAACGGCTGGACCGATTGTCATGGTTTTTGATTTGTTGGATTTGTTTCCGTCCCGAATAGCAGAATAAGCAATAAAATATCGGACAAGTTATCGAATAACAATAAATTAATTAATTAATTTTACGAATGCAAAAACCATATGGTGCCATCTGTTGACAAAACTACGCATCATTTTACGTCGAATTCGTGTCAGTTCAAGAAATTCCGATCTTGAGGTGAATGAGGAGATGCATAACCATGCTTTGATCCTGATCAAAAGATGTTGGATATCAGAAAGTGCTTAACATGCAGTATCGCCATATTGACGCTAGAGAAAAGATGCCTAATGTGTAAAACTACCATTCTTCTTTCGCAATGGCAAGCAATAAAACATTTATGTATTTGCAAAAAAGTTGTATTAATGTAATACTTAACATTAATGAAATCCTAAAATAAGTTAAATTAAAGTAACAACGATATTATAAGGTAGTAGGGCGGAACGAAGTTAGCCAGGTCAGCTAGTACTAAATACTTTAAGGAACTTTATTGTTAATAATTGAATCAGAATAAGTATATACTTAGAACAACGTGCTAAGGTTCAAAGGATTTAAATAAATAAAGCGTCCATTTAAAGAAAATAGTATATATAATTAAAATAAACTGAATAAGTCTACGCCTCTATGCGTAGTCACGTACAATTGAATCCTCTGTCAGCAATATTTAAATTGGCTTGTTGACAATACTGCAAAACGATTGTTTTCATCGCGTGTTGTTTATTAAAGTAAAGTATATTATAGTATTTTCAGGACAGGATTCATCACAGGTGTGTACACACAATATGTCAATTTTCAATATTGTCAAGAGAGTCACACATCGTAGAAAAAACGTGTTTTGACATTTAATTAACTTGATCATAATTAATTTATTATTATAATAACTTTATCTTTGGTTTAGACGAAGTTACGATCCTGATTTTGTACTAAGACGAATACAATTAAAGATTTAAGTTCGAACTAACTCTTTTTTCGTATGTCAAATGGTTGTATTTGAAGGGTTGTCTGTGAATATAAATTGTTTTATTAGTTAAATTTTTAAAATAAAAAAGGTAGAGTTTTTATAATGATAATAATTTTCTAGTTTTATATTAAGTGAATTTGTATTATTAAAATTAATTTACATAAAATGGATTAGCATTTTAAATAAAGGTTTTTAAATTACCGCTACGCACGCTATTTGATATTATTCTATTGTTAGTAGAAATGAAAACTATAATGTTTTCATAATAGACCTGCAGTACTTAACAAAAGACATTTTCATATGAAACATATTTTAATAAAGGCGGCTTAGCGAGATTAAGACGAATATTGTAGAATAACAATAAATTAATATTATTTATATATTATAAGTTTGGTATATACGTTCTGTCTGAGGTTTTACTTTGATGAGTTTTGTGGTATGAAATTGTCCGAAACTTTTACTTATTAAAAACCATAAAATGTTTTCTTTGCTGTGTGCCAAGTGTAAAATTTCTCGGTAGTGTTATGCTGCACTCAATAATGTTTCATTAATAGCTTATTAATATTTTCTGCATGGATTCGGAAACAGATTTCGAAATCGGATATTTAAGTACAATTTACCTACGGTCTGTATTATGAGGGAAGTTGGAAATTGCGTGTTTCATAAGGTGTGCTTCATTTAATTAAGGGATAAGCTGGGTTGAATCGGGTTTTATTTTACATTAAATTATTTTGTACTGGCTTACTGTTCGGTGTAAGTACAGGGCCTAACCCATTTATTATGTATACAAACACGTAATTAAATTATTAAAAACAAAAGTTTCTTTATCTTCCATAACGAAACAATTATGGTTTTGACCAAATTATTTGTCCATTTGTTAATCGGAGAAAATAAAACTCGCGGGATGTGAGCCACGAAGGTAGAAATGGCGCACATATACACTGTAGAACATCTTCTTTGTAGTCTTCATTACTCGTCGTGCGTGTCTTGAAGATCGCTAACCGCTACATCGACCTTCAGCCTACACAGCACTCTATACCCAGCTTGTTTCAGGACAAGCTGCTGAGACCCCGACTAAAATATATATAATATATATAAAGGATGGTTGTACGTTGTGTTTACGACAAGATATATCTATAATGATATTTCTCTAGTCTTGGAGAATAGAAGTTTGTTCTTTGTAGAGATAAATATGATGCATTTTATGTGAAAAAGATATAGTAGTGCGCAGTGTTAATTTGAACACACTAAGTACACTCGCTGTGGACACTCGGTCAACCCTTGTATATGCTTTATTAAACGCGTAATAATAACAAAGTAACCCCTAATGTTCCTTATGTTAATTAAACATTTTTCTTTAACAGATTTCTAATGTCGGAGGATAATCCTATAGTTGCGCCTAACAAATTGGACCTCTGTGACGATATGGATCAGCCCTTAGCTCATTACTTCATAAATAGCTCGCACAATACCTACTTGACTGGTCACCAGCTTACGGGGAAGTCCAGCGTTGAGATCTATCGACAATGCCTTTTGGCTGGATGCAGGTACTGTTTCAAATACTTTACTTAGATACTCTTATAGTTGTCGATAAGACAAATAACAATCGAAATATAGCACTTGGATATTAACAATATTTTAAATATCGTTTTATTATTACTATACCGCTATCATATTAAAGTTTTTGCAAAGAAAAAAAGTAAGTAATTTGAATGATTGTTAAAAAATTAAACATAGTTTATATAACAGATAAGTAATTGTAAAAATAGACTTAACGTAACTTGAAGTGGAAAGTATAAAGAATTCAAATCCATTTAGCCAATTAAGCTACAGGGTACGTCTGAAATAAGTACTTAACCTTCCATATTTGCCAAATTTAATTCCAGTCATAAATAATAAATTTTTTAATCAAGTATAATTGTTCTCTTACGGGTACTCAAAAATTTCAGTAGTAATTGCTATGAGATTGTTATAGAACAGAACATTCTGTTGAAAAGTCTATTAGGTCGACTAATTCATTATTAACATTATATCATTAGACAGATACGTTATTATACGTTATAGTAAAGGAAAAAAAGGAGCATCATTATTTCATTAATTATAAATTCAGCGCTGGTATCTGTTTGATCTTTTTGGGATTGTTTGTTTTCCATTATACCGATGATTTGACGGCTATAAATAACAGCGCGTCATCTTTCAATTAACTTTGGTTGACGCTGGAAATACGTTATATATAAACGTTGAGCACGATATAGAACCTCTTTGGTTTGTCTAAAAGGCCTCAAAAATTAACGTTTGAAGAATTTTATTTCTCATTACAAAATTAATTATAATACGAACGAGATGCACGTACCATCAGTCAGATGTACCAATTTTAGTCTTTTAGGCTCATTATAGTGTGTATCTTTAATGCCCTATTAAATTGATTAAACACGCTAATATTTCGATGGTAATTTATTAAATAATTGCATACCTTCAAGCTTAATAGAACTCTTCAAATAATTTGTAGCGAATGAAAAATTTAAGATTTCATGGAAAGGGAATTCATTTCGTTTGTTTGATTTATTAATTACTTATGAGTTCGATTCCTGGATAAATAAAAATTGTTTAATATTGTGTTGTGTATGTTCCGTAATAAAGTTTTGTGTAAAAATAATCGTGCATCGACTTAGGACAACTAGAAATAATCACTATTCGGTCCAGAAATTTTATAGCGACATGCTGTAGACACGAAATATATTAAAAAATATGTTATATCTTATTCAGACTAGTACGTTAATAAATCTCTAACAAAATTTGAGCTTTCGTGGTTGTTGCGTCCCAAGAGACTTCCATCTCTTAGTTCATAAAGCTTTTTCGTGTTATATTATGAGGAACAAGATCTGTCTACTCACGAAATAACGCGGTTTAATGTTAATGGTGTATTTTATAATGAGCTCGTTGTTTAATGTTAAAATTTATCAGAAGATACACAACAATTCTCAAGAATCTTGATGGGTATGGATTTTGTAAAGTGGGAAGTCAAAATTTTGCATATCCATCCGTTCTGCGTTTTCAGAGAGTAATATGTCACCTGGAACACCATGGCCGAAGAAGTAAGACTACATTACTTTTCACTTTGTGCACCTTTACTGCGGTAAAAGTTACAGGAATTCAAAGTAAATATTGAAAAGTTTATCAGACCCATCGCGCCTTTTGCTTTTTGACAACGCAGTGACCGTAAAATAGTGAGACTATCAGTTAGCGGTCTCGTCATATCTCTTATCGTTTGATTTAACCATCAAAATCGAATAAACGTTATTTTAATACTTTAACAAATTAATAAAAACCACGTTATCGGCTAGCGGACGTTAATGACAACATACAGTATAAACAACGAGAAACCATGAAGAGTACGAGATAAATGATTATTCGTTATTCGTATTCCTTAAGCCTCGTATCCACTTGAGCATGCTCGGGCGAATGAGCGGCTCATTTGGCCGAGCCGCTCAAGTGGAGACGCCTGAGCACGCTCGGCCCGAGCAAATCTGAGCGCGCTCAGGGCGAGCCGGCATCTGTCGGTTTTTGTCCGTGCTCAAAGGCGCTCAGTATTCGCTCGGCGCTCAGTGTGGACGATTGTTTTTGTGTTTGAGGCGAGCGCGTCGAATTCCCCGAGTTTTAATTACGTCAACTTTTTCTATTATTTGAAAAATGAGTGGCTTGTGGGATAACGAGACTTGTTTAACATTAATTGATGCGTATAGTTTCGATATTCAGCTCCACTATGGGGCGGTGCTATGATTTGAATATGCTTGCCATCCATTGCCCCAACACAATGAGGGTAGTTCCACTTTTTTTTCGAAGTTTTGTGATATATCTAGCCATTCACTTTCTGCTCGAGGAACCTGAAGCAGAATAACAAACCACCGAGCATATACTGAGCAGCCTGAGCACAGCTTTTTCAATGTTGAGGCTCGTTCGACCAAAATATTCATTTTGTTCCTCTGAGCATGCTCAGGCGAATGAGCGGCTCATTCGCCCGAGCATGCTCAAGTGGATACGAGGCTTAAGGGAGCGTTCAAGTATTACGTAACGAATTTGGGGGGGGCACTGTGTGAAATGTTACGATGCGGGGCAGGGATTGAATCACCCGTTATTGTTAATATTATTTTCGACTTTCCAGTACTTTTCACCACATAATCCTATAATTTAATGGAATTATGATTGTAATGTATAGAAATAAAAATATAACTGGGCTAAAGGCTCCTGAAATATAGTTTTTACAACATCAGTCATTATTTTAGGTCCATCTTTGGACGTAGGTCCATTGTATTATCTTCCAACTCGACCGCCATTGCACCGTTCCATTTGCAGCCTGTAATGTTGTGTGTGGCTACGTATAAAGGTTTACGACAGTTTTTCAGTCCCCAAAGATCACTTTTCGCATGCCCAGTCTTTTTTCATCCCGTGACAAGGCGCTGGGAACTCGGGTTCGATATTGTAATTGTACTGTTATGTAAAGTGGAGTGGTTAGTAATGAAGAGGATATAAGTGTTTAATTTCTTGTTTGTCATTATTACCCCGACGGCGGCTTGTTGAAAGTACTGGAAGGTTTCAGTGGGAATTGTCATCCTGTGATTACATACCTGCGGACGCGCAACATTTTTCTTTAAAAAATACCTTTCCCTTGAAACGAAAACGGAAAACGTTGCAAGTTTCTCTTTATCAATGAAGCAAATTCTATCTGATCTTTCGCGTATCTCACGCAACTTCTATGTTTAGATCAAACTAAAGTATGATTATATTTGTATAAACAAAACGCTTCAAACGGAAGTGTGGTAGGCGGACGGTTTACTGTTCCTAATAGATGATACACATATTAAATTATCATCCTTATTTTGTCTAAATTTGGCTTCCTATTTGCAGTTTAATCCAACAATAAATACCCACTCAATATATGTTTGCATATGGAGAAAATGTTTGGGCAAACCCCAGCCTGGCCATAGAAACAACAATCTATTCCATTGAAAAATTTGATTTTATTAATAAAAAAGAAAACGTCTTCAAATTGTACAACAGTATTCTGTTAGAACACTCGTTTATGGAACGCTCTTGGCAAAAAATTCTAAATAAATCACCTGATCGTCGAACGAATTCTTTAGTAGATCGTAGCGTGAAAAAATCTGTTTATTTGTATTAGCTTCTAAAATAGACATTAATCGTGTAGACAACTCACACGAATACTCAATAAATGTTAAATCCGTGTTATTACTTTTTATTAATCACTCTCTTTAAAAAATGAAACATATAATATATATACTCGAAAAAATATGTTCTGTGTGAGACCTATATTATGTTAAAGAATGGATGAATATCAATTTTAATTCAATTTCAAAATCTTCCTAAAAATTAACAATAAAACGCTTTGCTGGTGTGGATTTGAAAAAGGGAAAATAAACTCGCTATCGTACGCACTTATCTTTATTTTATCTTGAAATATCTGATCCCTTTATAACTTGCAGAATTCCAGTCTAATGCGTTTTTAAACATACATATCTTAAAATAAGATGCAAACAGCACCATTTACTTAGAGTTTGCACAATGTAGAAGTGAAATGAATTAAAGATCAATATCAGCAAAAGGTTTGAATGTAACCTTTGAAACTATTTTCGTGAACGAATCCAACAGAGTTATGTAGAAACATTTCTATTAAGATAAAATCCTATAAATACAGAAGTAATTTTGATATCTTAAGAGTATTATTGGCTTATAGTTTATAATGGTCGCAGCTGCTTACAAACGCTTTGTAAATACAAATACATTTAAAAGAGAGACGGAGATTTTATTGTCAGTTTCTTTTCGTCCGTTCTACGTTCTAATTTCAGAACTGCCAGTAAATTACTGACGTTAAGTGTACATTAAGTACCTGATTAAAGTGAAGTCAGTATTCGGATCTTGTCGATTTCTCCACTATTTGGATTCCCCATGTCTCCATTATAATATCTGAAACAAGTGCGGCCTATTTAGCTCATTTCCTACTTTCATTCAACTTTAATAGAATTGCAAGGCTGTCAGAGTCAGCGAGAGCCTATTGATAAACTTCAAAAGTAGGTATAAAATACAGTTTAATATGGAAATGTAAATAGTGTTGTCTCTTTGTTATTAAGATTATATTACTCTTACATAATTTGTATATGAAGTCTTTATTACTAATAAAGCAATTTTTTACCGAATTGAAGTTATGTATTTACAATTATTTTTCATAATTTTAAATTTAACCGACGTTTCGCGTGCTTTATACATCGTGCGTGGTCACGGTGACTGAAGACAAAAGGTGTTGAATGTCAAAAAGTATCACAGCTGTAGAAAAACTTGTATTATTTGTATTTGTTTCCCCGGAATTGGTATCGACATTCTACACCTTTTGTCTTCAGTCACCGTGACCACGCACGCTGTAAAGCACGCGAAACGTCGGTTAAATTTAAAATTATGAAAAATAATTGTAAATACATAACTTCAATCCGGTAAAAAATTGTTTTATTATCAAATGTGTGAAAGTTATGTCAATAAAAGACAAGTCTTATTACTAGGTTATGGAAATCGCTATTGCTTTTAAAATGAAGAGCCTAAGAGGCAAACAAGAGTTTTGCGGCAGGCAAAAATTTGTCCTTGCTATGTGTCTATTTGTAACCTATTCTAAAATTATGGTTATATTGTTATGTTCATACAGAATATCGATTGAGATAACAGCTTCAACTATAAAACAGGGGTAGAGTTTTAAAGCTTTTTAACAATTTTTATACGAATTCAGTGTGAATCTGTCCAAATTTTCAGCACCCAATACTCTTAAATCTAAAATGTACTGTTTTAAAGTCATGTTTTGTAGTTTTTGATACGTCAATACTCCTTTCAAACCATCAAATTATTTAATTAAATTAATAATGTCGATTCCGTATGGTATTTTATATTTATATATAACTGTACAATCGTTTCACGTTTAACCCAAGTATTTATTTATAAAATCTTTGGTTGACCAGTTTTTAAATGAGGTCTAAAAGTCCTCATTAGATATGATAAAGTTTGACAAATTATAACAAATACCTTTCTTTTTTGTTAAACACGTGTGGGATAAATTTGTGTTTTGAGTACGATCTTTGATACAATTGCACCTTTAACTTTGTCAAAGCTAAAACAGAGCCTTTGTCCACTCACTCCCAACTTAGATACAAGAGAAAACTTAGTTTATAACTATAGCAGCTTAACAATGAACTATATCTTCAGGTGTGTAGAGCTGGACTTCTGGAATGGTCGATTAGACGAGCCCGTTATCTACCACGGCTACACAATAGTGCCACAGATCAACGCTCGTGATGTGCTGGAAGCGATCGCCGAAAGTGCCTTCAAGACCTCCGATTATCCAGTGATACTGAGTTTCGAGAACCACTGCAACCCGCGACAGCAGACGAAGATCGCAAACTATTGCAAAGATATATTTGGAGATATGCTGCTGGATAAGCCCTTGGATTCACATCAACTTGAGCCCGGTAAGCTAGATAGTCTTTTACATTTTTTTGAAGTTCATTTCTACCCATAATCCAGAAATAATTAATAATTGTTTTACCGGTAGAGGTTTCCATTAGGTATAAGTATATATACATTATACATATAAATAAACTCTTAAATAAGCATTAACTATTGTTTATGTTCTTGGGTGCTTGATCTAATGTGATGATCTGTGGTGAATAATTAATATTTTTAAACAAGGTTACCAATGTCAAATTGAACACCATTTTAAACAGAGTTATTTAACTAAACTAAACGTTTTGCCAATCATTAATTATTTCTAAATCCTTGATATTTATTGTTCAAACATGTCAGTTCTTCCCTTTGATATTTTAGATAACTTACATGTTTTGGCAATAAAATTCGTATAAAGTAACTCATAAATAAGATTGTTTAGAATTTTATTTTTAAAACCCGGAGGGATATTTTAGACAAATGCAACATAAAGTTGTTCGCGCTTCACTAACGATTATTGCAGAGTTAACTTTAGTAACAAACAGTTCAGTTTATGGTTTAAAACTTCGAGTTTTACAACTTTAAGCTCCGGTAACTCTGAGTGGGCGTGATGCTTCTTTTAGAAATAGAGAACTGAAAATGATTCTTAGCTACCTTTCTCGCAGAGAGAGTTAGTGAATAAAAATTACTACAAATTCGAACGAAATTAACATTAAAAAGATATTTACGTAAGATTGTCACAGTCATATCCAAAAATCTCTTAAATCTTTTTATAATTAACTGGCGACAAAAATTTGAATAAAACTGCCATATAAATGCACCATGCCCCACTTGGGGTTATCTTGACATAGACACTCTCTACTGTGGTACAGATGTCCCGTGTGTCAGCGTTGTAAAAAAATTAGTAACAGCCGTTTGTAAGATCTTTTGTGCTTGCAAGCGTGTCTTATCCTTTGAAACGATTTTTTTTTTTAAATATTTTTGCCTTTAAAGTTCGCATCACAAGAGCGTTCTTGTTAAGTGCCGTGGCTTGTTGATAAAGTAATAGCAGCTAATTTTACGGTCGTATCGGTAATATCGATCGGGTACTTACGCAACGATCAAGTGAAGTGGGCTCATTAACAGAGTCCCCACTGTGCTAATTGATAAATGACTAGCACTTAACCAATATAAGCCATGGTGATTAATATATATTAATTCGGAATTTTTCTAGACATGTTCTATCTTAGTGGGATTTAAGCCTTCTAAAACTGGTTTGTTTTCAAGAACTTCTAAGAATATGCCAGCTCGCAGTTTTCTTTAGTATAAAATAAAGGTTATCACGACTTGCGATCTCAAAGTAAAAGGTTTATGTAGGTTCTGTTTACAAGAAAATTAGAATTTTACTATAAAAAGTCTTTCAATAAGTTTTTATAGTAAATTTGTCGTGGCTCTTGTTTGTTGCTTAAACTTGCGTTCTTAGGTTAATCCAGAAAAAGAGCAGTAGATAATACTAATATATGATGTTCTAGGGGGAGAGCTCCCACCGCCGTCGTTACTTAAGAATAAAATAATAATAAAGAACAAGAAAAAACATCATCATCACCACAAAAAGGAAGAGATCGTGGTGGTTGAAGAAAGTGAACAGCATGTGCCCCAGGGAAATGGAGAAGTGGCGCATGGATCGGTAAGAGATAGTATAACGTTTTAGTAATTTCATTTCAGATTTGGGGGAGTACTGTACTAATGGATATACCACCATTTTTAAAAAGTTCTAAAAGCTAAATATCTGTTAGTAAAACACAAAAACTCTTACAAATTTGTAATGTGACTCAGCACTACTTTCTTTATTGGGTGCAACAAAACTAAACTTTAGAGTTGAATAAAAATCTTAAATACCTATAGTTATTTTTTAATCAGCTCCTAAATGCTTAAATACTTTTTTATATCCATTCATTTTTATAAACATTGTATTATACGATTTTGAAATTAACTAATGAAAGAAGTTTTACGCAAATAAATCAGGGCGTGCAACCTTTAAAACTCCGTATTTATATTTTTCCGCAGCTAGTACGACAAGGCTCGAAGGAATCCAGTGAGACCTCGGAGTCCGAAAGTTCTAGTGAAGAGGAAGCGGGTGGCACTGGAGAAGTGGAGGGGATTTCAGAGGATTCGAGAAGAGAGAGTCATGCTGTTGCAGAAATTTCTGCGCTTGTCAACTATGTACAGCCTGTGCATTTCAGCTCGTTTGAGAATGCTGAAAGTAAGTATATTCATTTAAATCGATGGCGTCTATGGTTACGATCATAATAAATTAATCGTTGTGCATTGAGTATTTTCATCCCTTCGTTGTTGACATCACCAGATGCCGCTACTCTTCTTGTAATTTTTTTTTAATCCTGATAAGTATTGACTTAAACCAAATTAAACATTCATAGTTTCAAGAACCCGCCAAAACGTTTCTCTAGGCAAGATCACATCGCACGAGTCTAAGATTTTTAAGTGTTTACTGGCATTATCATTCCCAAATTACACATATGAGTGTTATATTTTGAGCAAAAACAGTTTCCGACGAAATTAAAATTCAAGTTAATAATCCTAATTAGACAGACATTATTTAGAAGCAATCGACCGATTCGACTAATCTGTAACCCTTTTTGTTTCACGTGACTATTAAAATCTATATTATAAATTAAAGATGTTTTAATAATAATTTTATCCATACCGCCTTTTAAAGTCATGATTTATACAGATTACTCTCAAATCCACGGTTTTTTCAACGTACACTGACAAAAATCTGAAATATTTTTATGAAATGTCTAAACTCTTATTTATAAACACAGAATAAATCTCAAATACCTAAGAAATGTACGCGACAAAATATTAAGATGATATTAGATATATTATAAATTTTCCAGAGAAAAATCGTTACTACGAAATGTCATCGTTCGATGAGAAGCAAGCGACAACGCTACTTAAGGAGCGACCAGTCGAATTCGTTAATTATAATAAGCACCAGTTATCCAGAGTATATCCCGCGGGAACTAGAATTGTTTCTTCGAATTTTATGCCGCAGGTATATATGTTTTGAATTGATTAAGTCTACTCTACTCTTAAGGGTTTTGGTCCCATTTCCTTCAGAATCGAATGTAGCATGACTAAATTTATTAGTTCACGTTTTAGTGTTTATATCACAAAAAAGTATTTTATTTTATTGTCCTACATTGCTGAAGCTGATTCTCATTACAAATAATCATCTATTTGGTTAACGACACTGAACTATTTTACATTTTTTTTTTGGTGGAACATAGAATATTCGAGGATGTTAATAACCGTCTAAAGGGCCGAGTCGCGATCTATAGAAACTTGTTTCCTCTACCAAACCAAAGTTGCTTGAATTCATATATTATGATTAAGATTTCTTTTTCTGTATCTCATGTATCTCTTATTATTTCCAGGTGTTCTGGAACGCAGGATGTCAATTAGTGGCTTTAAACTACCAAACATTGGACCTGGCGATGCAGCTCAATCTCGGAATCTTTGAATACAATAAGCGTTGTGGTTACTTGTTAAAACCCGAATTCATGCGACGAAAGGTATTTAGATTTATTGTAAGCTGTGAAGTTTATATATATGTGTATGTGTATGTATATCTCTTCGTCTGAGATGTCTGCAAGAAACTGCTTTTAGCAGTAAGACCGCCCATTTACATCCTTAGTCTATTTGAATTTTTTAGTTATTTTGTTATTATGTATTATTAAAATTTTATATTTTGCTTTTTAATGTGATCAGCGCCATATCGGGACGCGATTTAGAACATCATGTGTGTTAGGTTACGTTAGGTACAATATAACCTATTTATAACGTTATTCGTTATAACCAACAGAAAACCTATACATTTATTCTTCATTCTTTATAACGAAACCTCTCTATAACGAACAAAACCCGTCCCTTGTACGTTATAAAGAGTTTACACTGTATTTATAATACTAAATTAAAATATATAATAAGTATCCAGCGGCGCTACAACCCCATATGGACTTTGGCCTCAGATTGTATTCCTTTGATCATTTCATAGACAAGTAGGTCCTCAGCCTTCTGTTTGACTCATATCGCCGTTTTTTGGATTTGACACATGCCCGTTTCCATACGATTTCTTCACCGTAGGAGCGAGTGTTTTATGCGCACATAGATAGAAACCGCATTGTACGGCCGGGGAGCGAACAAACGACCTCATGTATGAGAGTCGCACACTGAGGCCACTCGGCCAACATGGCTTGCTAATAAAAATGTATATAAATACGATAAAACCTAGGTAACATTCTATTACAGGATAGACGCCTTGATCCGTTCGCAGAAAGTACGGTAGACGGGATTATAGCTGGTTCATTGTCTGTGAGCGTTGTGTCAGGCCAGTTACTGACGGATAAACGTTGCGGGACGTACGTAGAAGTGGATATGTTCGGATTACCCGCGGACACGGTCCGTAAGAAGTTCCGTACACGAGTTGTACCTAATAATGGTATCAATCCAGTCTATGGCGATGAACCGTTTGTCTTCAAGAAGGTATATTTAAATACTTTTTTTATACAGCAGTATGGTATTAAAAAAAGGCTGTTTATACGCCCAAATTAATACTTGTAATTGCTACGAGTTTTCAATTTTTAAACGAAAAAAAAATAAAAGATAAGCGTGATATCTGTCATAAATTTTGCACTTTTATTATTTTAGTAAAATTTATTATTTTCTTTAAATTTTATCCTAAAATTTTGTATTTCAGAAAAATAATGATCTGATTGCATTCTAGGTGGTGTTGCCAGAACTAGCGATGCTGCGTATATCAGCCCACGAGGAAAGTGGGCGATTGCTCGGCCACCGAGTGTTGCCGGTTCCCGAATTATGTCCCGGATATAGACACGTCGGCCTGCGAACGGAGCTAGGACAGCCCACGGGAGCCGCATTACTTCTGCACGTACAAGTCAAGGTGAACGTGCGACCGTACTACGTAAGCGTGCACACATGATTCAGACTCACACTGTGTGTACTTACTATTTGAATTTAGAATGCTTAAGTCTCAGGTCCAGCCAGGCGTCCGTGTATTTGTTGGTACCATTTTGAAATTGGAACTCTCAGTGAGGTGTACGTATACGTAAGTACGGACATTTAAGATAGTTTTAAATTTCGAACGCTAGTTTACACTTGTATAGTACGCGTATATACAAGCAATACATATGACAGGTTTGTAGAAAGTTTTATACTATACAGTAAAAATAGGTGGCGGTTGTGATTTAAATAAATCGTTTACTTGTTAATGGAACGTCATTCTATTAAAAATACATTTAAACTGATTAAAGAATAGAACTTAAAAACCAAATTATATTTATAACTGTAACGAAATATATAGATGGGGCAACATCCATTTTATCATCACATCAACAGGTCTTTTCTTTATTTTTATTCTTGATTAAAGCCGGATTCCAGCTTTCTGTCACTAACAATATATGTATTGTAAATAACACATAAGCTTTTTAAGTCATCGCTGTTTTACAATTTAATTTCAGTCCATAAATCGGTTATTTATCTTTTTAAATATAAAAACTGTTAGCGCTCATGAATTTTATCCTTAAGATCGGGTGTCTATCTTTCATAATAAAATAATTATTAAACTCTATTACATAACATCAGTATAAAGAATAGATTAAATCACGAATCATTAGTAAGCAATATAGTAAAAAAATATTTTCTGTAAAAATTTCAGGACTATGTACCAGATCGGTTGTCAGAGTTGGCTGAAGCGTTGGCGAACCCCATCAAGTACCAAAGCGACATGGAGAAAAGAGCTCATCAGCTGTCAGTACTGACAGAAGACACAGATACGGAGGAAGCTCCGCTTGATGCTGTTAAGAGACCTGCATCTGGTGTTTCTGTAAGTAAATAATTAATAATTGAAATAAGTTTAATGATGTAATGTATGTAGTAATTAGACGATATCAACTGACGTTTACGGTGTTGTCAGTTTTTAATGAAATAAAAATTGTGACAAAGTAAAAACCCCTGAATTAATGATCGGTGATGGCACTAGTCGCCGCCCCGCTCTTTGTAATAAGACGTCAAAAACTGATTGTAGTAACATAGTACTAGTACCTAACTTATATCAGAGCACTTTTATTCAATTTTGAAATAGAAATAATATTCTTTTATTGTTTGAAATGATTGACTATTCACACTCATTGTTCATTCATCTGATTGAACAAGAACTGAACGCATCACTATTACTTTAAATGTGGCAACATTATTTTACAAAGTGACATTAGCTACTGTCAGTTGGCTTCCTCTAATTAAAAATACGACTATAGATGCTATAAGAATTGACTTTGACTAATAATGTAAAATTCCTTAAGACAATTTTGCGCGCCACTGTGTGTGACAGAATATGCGAATGATTTACCATTGTATTACCTTATCACCATATTCTTGCAATAAATAAATTATTATTATTATAAAAGTTTAAAACCCCTTATTTAGAATAGTAACAGTAAACTTTGTATGGAAAACTTATGATCATGGTTTATACTACGGTGATATAGAGAGATGACAGTGCTGAGAATACAGTAAATGCGTTGTTGCATTCCTTTGTGTATAGCCTAGAAATCTCAAATGAGGCTTTATTGGCTATACGTAGTGGGTGCGCGTCCCAACGTAGACGTACAATAGTGTATGTTGCGTGTGGCAGATTAAAAAGGTTTTGCGTGATAATATTGAGATATGTGAGCATTGTGGGTTAAAAGAGGTCGTATTGACAAGTCAATCAAAGTCTTAGGTGGTTGGGCCATGTAAAAAGGTGAATGAAAAAAAAAAATGGTGCGTGTACTTATGTACGCGCGTAAGAAGTTTGAAGAACAATATTTAATATTTAGTATATTGTTCAATTATTAATTAATATTAATAACAATTATTATTTATTATTTTATTATATTATTAATTTAATTTAATAACTAGGTATGTTTCATAACCTTTTAACTAAGTAACAATAGGTCTTTGTGAAAAAGCATTGCTAAATTTCTTTGAAAAATAATTAAAACTGCTTTATTTGTTTAAAAGGTACTACAAATGTCATTATGGTCAAACACCACGCATATTCTATTTCTTTTTTCGGCACCCATACTGAATTTTGTATCACGGTGCGCGCGCATCGTAAAATTTCACTCTCATAAATTTTTCATAACGCGCCTAAAGAAGTATAACTTCAAAAATGCTTACGAATGGGATATAGAACCGTGGAAGGTGAGGTTGAGGCGAGTAGGCCTTGACGTACATACCTGGACCAAATGTAGGACGTAATTGAGAAGGGACAAGTCAAAAGTCAAAACGACGTACATATATGATGATTGTCATGAAAGTGGATGATGCGAGAGAGGTATATCAGGACCGTAGCAAGTGGAAGTCAGTTCCTTCCCGTTCGGAAAAAAAGGCGTGAGTGTATAGATAGATAAATTAATATTATTAGCAAAGTCAGTATCATCTCGATGACTAGGTTTTCTAGAAATTTCTCTACAAAAATATGTTTGTTGTATTTTTACTTTTGAAATTTATTCTATTCTGCAATAGTATTTATGTTACTGTAAAAGTTCGAACTACGGTTAATCTTAAGATTTAAGTGTAAGTCTTAGGATTTACCGACATGAGTTGGTAAATATAAGTATTTCCGAAAATACGACGATTTTTTCGAGCTTTTACCATTCGAATTCAGTATATGCTAGGTTTTACCACTGTCAGCTGGTAGATGTTGGTTTTAGGAATAGAACAATGAGTAATTCTTAATTATTTACTTTAATGTACTATTAGACAAAACAGGTACATACACACAATAACGGTATCATATGATAGTAATAAGTACAAACTAATACCAACTTATTTAAAATATTTAAAAAAAAACACATAACGTATATCTCTGAATATCTCAATCTCTATCATATCTATCTAACTTAATCAGTAGTTCTCTATTTGGAATTTAACAACGAAATACAAACATAATGCTTACATAAGCTAGTCTAACTTAATATTTATTTTTGTTTTTCAACATTTACCGTGCCATTAATGTAAATCCTAAGATTTACCAACGGAATGGTGGTAAGAGTTCGAATCGCAACCCTTTTGGAACATTTACCATTAGGAATTGGTAGATCTTAGGTTTTACTGGAATATCTTAGGATTTACTGCAGTTCGAGCTTTTACAGTAACAGTTATATGCTACTATTGAAAGCTAAGAAAAACGTTGGCAAAACGAAAAGTTAATATGTGATTATTTATTTTTAAAGGTACCTAGACCAGAGAGCGGGACTGACGTGAGTCCAAAAAAACCTGTTGAATCAAAGGCAAATGATTCCGATACGCAACCCAACGAAAACGATAAATCAACAGAAAAGGGTAAGTGAAGTATTTTATTTACAAATCTGGTGTTCACTAAACCTACCTTAGATTTTTTATATTCCTGAATTCTTCAGTTCCTTCCGTCCTTCAGTTAGCAAAATTTATGAATACAAGTTATCCGACTGTTTTATAAAACTTCTTGACTATTCAATATTATTTAAATATTACCCTTAATCGTTTTTTGATAACTTGTATTAACCGGAGCATAACTAAATTATATTCTTTAGTTAATATTTTTCTTGATTATTATCTGCTCTTGTGACCAGACGTTTACAAACACTGTCCTAGATAGTAACTTTTTGGATAGAAACAATGATATTTTACAATTTAGTAGTAACGACTTTGCAAAACCGAAATAATGTATGCTTAACACTCACAAATGATGTGGCTTTTTAATGGTAAAAGAATTATCAAAATTGGTTCTCTTGATCCAGAGATTCCCCGTTACAACCTCACAAATTCTCGTGTCGCAATGTTCGTTCCCATAATCCGAAACGGCTCGACCGTTTATTATGAAATTTTATATTCATATTCAGTAAGTCTGAGAATCTGCTACTATTTATCTTTCAAACCCCTAAGTGATAAGAGAGTGTCCACTGGCCACCCCTATTTTTTAGTTTTTTTTGTTTTGATTTTTTTATGATACAGTATATAAAAATACATGCAACCTCTACGATTAACCCCTATTTTCTATTATTATAGATAGTTATTTTTATTGAATTAAAAAATATTTCCTAGAAATAAAATACATGGCAAACTTCTTTATAATATTAGTAAAGATTAACTAAAAATAAATAAAATTACAGATGAGCCACAAAACAAATGGAATGGCAGCAGTACAGAGGCGAATATTGAAGATACACTGAAGAACTTGCTGGAGAGCAAAGCGGTCCGCGAGAAGAGAGCGGAACTTGGCCGCAAATTGGATGCATTAAGAAAGAAGCAGACTAGGGGAAAACCCGGTGCCACCAAATTCTTTACTAAGAGGATATCCATTAAGAATATGTAAGTTTTCTTACCGGTACCGATCCTGTTCCATTGTCTATGGGTATTATATAATCTAAGATGATCTTGACAGATGGTTCTAAAAAATTATAGTAATTTAATAATTATAATTAGGAAAAATATTTATGAACTAGATGCAGAAATGTCTGTAACGTATTCCTCGCTTAAAGGATTAAACTCACATAAAAAGAGGTATATAAAATATTTTCTAATTTTGTAAGTTGTCTACTTTCATTTGATCTGATAATGAATTGGTTTTTGTTAGCATTCAACCAAAAAACCCGTTATTTCATATATATGAATACGTATAACTTTATATAATCACATTTCAGGAGCGAACAAAGTTTAACAACTGAAGAAGGTAGTACATTGGAGGGACTGGGCGGCGGCGCGTGCGCAGGTGGCGCTGAAATAGAACGGAGTATGAGATTGCAGTACCACAATACAATATTTGCTACACTTGAGAAGATGCTTAGGAACGAACATCTTCAACAGATGAAGGATCTTACTGTGAGTTTTTAATTTCAGAATCTTTCTCGGACTTTCGGAGCGCAGTTTGAAATAAATTTTAAAGTACTTATGTACACGCGTTGGAAGTTGTACTTCTTTGTCGTAACAAGATAAAAATATTTCAAAAATTTTATTCTACGTTTGTAGAAAAAACTACACTAACAGAAAAACTAAAATGTTTACTATAGCTAACTTCAGGGTGTCGGTTTTTTGTGACGGTGTGCGCGCGCATCGTTAAAATTTACTCTCACCATTTTTCCCTAACGCGCCAAAAGAAGTTTAACTTCAAAAATGCACAATTACATAAAGTCTAACTAGTGTACTTCTACAAAATAAACCTAAATTGAGCTTCAAGAGATGCCATACATTTTTTAATTTTTTATTTAAACTTTGACAGTGGCTTAAGTTATATTAAGTATACTAGTTAAAAAGCACTAGATTTTTTGCGCTTTGATATATTATTTGTATGTAGACGATATTAACTATATTCATGTTCTATGCCAAGCTCCAACATAATATTATAGAGTCTACAATAGTTGTTTTGGTTTAGGAGATATAAAGCTGATCATCTATAAAGAAATGGGATACATGCATCGAAACAGGGAACGTGCTAGAACATTCAGCTACAGGGTTTACTTATAATACTAAAATATCGGAACGACTAAACAATATTTAAAAAAATAATGTCACGTATTGTAAATTTTAGGAGAGACTTGAATCAAAGAAGAAAGAGGTATTAAATCGCCTGGCGACCTCTCGGAAGGAGGACGTGAAGGCTCTCGCCAAAGCCAATCGGGACAAAGACGAAATACTCAGAAGGAAAAGAGAAATACATTCAGAGGTATGCTTTTTTAATTTAATTTAAAACGTCATATTATAATTAAAAACTTCATTTTTGTTCCTCTTATAAATATATTAGCTAACTTTATATATCAATGTCGTGTTTTCAATTGTAAAACGCGAAAATAATTCAATGTGATATTGAACTTTCGCAATCATATCAATGATTTTATTGGTGCACGGAATCCGAAATCAAAGTTGTCATGAAAGAGATTTGTCCTTTGAAAGAGAATGACAAAACGTATTATTTCAGTCCGTGAAGCGGGGCGTAGCGGAGTGTTCCAAGCTGGAGAGTGAACATGCCAGACTTCGTGAACAGCTGGTGCATTATCACGACAAACTGCGTACTGCTCTGCAGAGACACCGCGAACAGGTTAGATATTCTATGTTAGCACTATCTGACCAAAAACGGATTTTAAAGGATATTAAAATAAACTCTAAGTATAATTAATTTAGAGATAGTTAGGTTAAACCACCAAATTAATTGTGTTAATAATTGGCGGCATTTTCATTTCAGTGTTAATGGGAACTAAAATTGGGGAAATTAGCCAAGCGATATAACTATTAAGTTCAAAATTAATTTGCAATTTTTTATGAATATTAACTGTAGAACAAAAAAGATTACCGTCGACAAACATTGTACGATACATATTTCGAAACAAAATTTAGATATAAGCTTAAATATCTAAAACCCACTTGGAAATAAGAAGTAACAGATGCAAATAAAGTATTATTTTACAATTTATTGAAAGCCACAGTAAAATCATACTCGAATATTACAAATTTTTCTAAGTTTAAAAAAAATGACCATAACTAGTGGCACTGTACTAAAGTAGTCTATGAATGTCAGTGAACATGTTTTACATAGTTTCCCGCCATTTTCAGGAGTTACTGGAGTTGGAACGACTGTGCGGCAGCGCGCCTGAAGGCTAAGTCGGAAGTCTGACAATTCTTTTGACGTTTTGGCGTCCTGGCTTTTGACTATTAGCGCCCCGGATTTACGCCTAGACGTACGGGGCCCCGGCGCTTGTGCGAACCTCAAGACTTATGTAGCGTTCTCTGAGTGATCTGATTATTCTCCAAGTATTGGAATCTTAGCTTTGCCAGTGGGGCTCTATCGAAGTCTTTTCTGGTAGTCGGGTCCCAGTTGGGCCCTAAGGCCCCATTGTCTTGGCGTGCGAGTGTTGTTTCGTTTAGTAATCTGTGATATTAAATCCTAAGTAGGGATGCGTCGTTCGTATCAAGTTTAACACGCTTTATATTTTTTGTTCTGTTTCATAATGAAACGTGGTAGATGACTAATTATCGCACAATAGAACACCAAGGTCTTAGTTTTTAAGTCATTGATGTGTTGTGGCTTAACTCAATATCCGATACGATCTCTATTGTTATTAAAAAGGTAAATTTGTTATTAATATTGTTGTAATTATTATTTCAATTTCTGGAACGGAAGCATTATAAATGACGGGCAATATTTAGCCTACTTACATAAGTATAAACTATGTAAATCCTATTATTAACATAAAAAAAAAGGTTATCACTTATGCACGACCTGATCGCACAATTTTTTTTAAAATGTTTGTTTAAAAATACAAATCATATTAGTTCTATTACAATGTTTTATATATTACAATTCTAAAATCAATCATTCTAATGTATGGTAAATTAGAATGTTTGATTTAACTCCGGGTTCTATTTAAAATTTTATAATTGCTACGAGACGTAGTTTCTTGTATTGAAAATCAATATATCTATTCTATAGAAAGAATATCTCGTAGGTTTTTTTAATATGGAATCGCGCGTCATAACAATAACATTCCAATATTTGTTCTTAATCTGGCATAAATAAGTATTAGGTCTCCTTTTTCTTGAATTTCACTGCCTTGGAGTAGAATTTGAATCAAAATACATGCATAATAAACTACTATTTTCCTTCTCTAAAGATAATTTACTTTATATTTTCAGAAATCTTGGTATTATGAACTTTAAAAAAGGTATATTTGTAAATAATGAGTGTGAAGTGCCATTTTCGCCTTTCTTACAACATTATGAACTGACTAACTGTAAAATTTATTTTCAATAATGTATTTTTCTGAGACTTCTTTAGATACCTTTACTATAGAATTCACAATTGAAACAGGGATTATAATCCTATAAATCTTATCTTAGAGTGTATTAATATTTAGTATACAATATGTAATAAAAACATCGTGAACATATTTTAAAATAAACCACACACTATCCAACCATTAACCAGTCTAATAATATTTCAATTAGGTATGATTTAAAATATAGCTAATAAACAGATTGAGAAGGTCATTGACCTAAAGGTCAAATACAAAAAGTGAATGACCCTAAGTTTGAATTGCGACGTAGGCAAGTGTCAGACGGTCAGTAAATATTGTGATTCCTGTCTCAATATATATTTAATCAACTGGTCGTAATAAAATTTCAATAGATATTGACTTCAATATTGTCAGTAGTCAGAAGATCATTCTTCGGAGTAGACGTGTTTCGTAATAATGGACGATAAAAGTAAGGCTTGTCTTGCCATAATACAGGCCAAACTTTAACTTACCTTAATGCTATATTAAGGTAAGGTTATTATTTTCGACTTTCCAGTACTTTACACTACATAATGGTACGTTTTAGTTATAAAGAGTCACTAGGTGGTCACGAAACGTTTTACTATACTTGGGTACAGAAAAACGTTACGGCGCGTTACATGGGGGGGGGGGGAGGAGGCAATAATCTCCAAAACGCTCCCTTACTCTGAGTACGCAGCTAAATCAACACGCACACGCACACAGTCAATAAACAGATATTGGTGGATCATAAATATATATGCTGAATATTTATTTCTGCCGCATTTACACATCAATAAATATTAACGAGATCTCAAGGATCACGATATATATAGACCGTCTGACCCTTGCCGTACAGATTTCCATGTCCGAAGAATGATTCAAATGGGTTCTAGTGTTTTTGTTACATATTGTAATCAATTGGTCCCCTTCGTTCTACTGTTGAAATATTACACTGACTTACACCTATTTTGAAACCGCTATTTTCGTAGAGGTGTATTATAAGCATGTTATAAATTTAGAATTAAAAGTTAAAAGTAGTTTGTGAATTGCATCCTGTTCTTGCCTTAAACGATATTGGTAAGCGTAAAGTTAACATGTTGTCTCTTTTTAGCTTTAATGTCGCCGTATTGAAAAAAAAATGGTTTTATTATTAGCCTGTTGTTGCTCCCACAAATTCCCAGGATACCCACAATCCTGTTTATACCTTAGGATTTTAGCGCTTCTAGAAAACTACAGGCCTATTTATAAAAAATAGATTTCTTTTGTTAATTAGCAACAAATAGTATTATTATTAAATTTCGTTTTCAACAGGGTTCAAAGAGAAATCGATTTACAAGGTTAACTTTTTGTTGCTGAACGTTAGAATATAATGTAGTTTTGCAGGATTGTTGACTTTTAAATCCTATTTTCCAGTGTTAAAATACACTTAATTTTCATTAACGTATTTAACACCAATATATGCATATAACGTATAAACGTTTTTCCATGCTTTCTTTATATTGCCTTGTAAGTGTAGTTGTAGATAGCAAATGTTTTGCTTGTTGCTCGGCTTTGGCAATCACCTTCTTATGAACTATGTTAAGTAATTTAAGGGTTGTGAATAATAGTTAGTATCGTGTAATGTTTTCTGAAAGAATTCCTTGGATATAAGTGGATTAAGCCGTCTAGCTACACACATACTCTAACAATTCAAACCGATTTTGGATAAATTATAAACTTTTCTTTTATACGAGGTTTTACAAGTATATTCTGTCTGTCATTATGAACACCGATTTTATTTGGTGATTAGAATTATTTCTCTTTCGTAAAATGTTACTAGCACAAATTATATTGAGTTGTAGCATAATTATAATTGCGGTAAAGTTTTTTTTTTAATATTTTTTATTGTAAAAAATAATTAACTACTGTTACTTATATTAATATTATTTATCTTTAAAACCATTTATTTAATTTTGTAAAGTATATAGCACAATTTTAATATTTAGTGTGTTGTTGTTTTCTATAGATTTTTTGTGAATTTTTAGTATTCAGTTTTTGCTTAGATCTGATAACAAAATAACTAAGGGCTGTATCGTATCTCAAATTACAATCTAGTCTTAATTCACCGTTAAAGGTTCTCTATAACCTTTGACTTTAAAGGATTTGCGTTTCGGTTTTATCATATATTTGGGTGCCAACTCGCGATTATGACTAAAAGAAATATTAAGGTTGAAATTTATAGAGCGCAATATACTTTTCTCAGGCTTCGCTCACGCCATACTTGTGAGTTCTTGATCAGATTAGAATGTATAGTCCCGTACTAAGAAATCACCGAGTGGATGCTAAGAAAACTCTTAGGCAAGATCTTACAACGTTTCTGTTCACATTAGAAACTAGACCGAGACGTAACATTAAGTTTGTACTTTATAAGTTCGGTTTTGAATACATAATAATCGAGGTTCAGTTTAGCGGTCATTTATAGGGAAAGGCTAGCCTCCAAGAAGCTTGTGTGCCCAGCAAGGCAAGGTACTTCACACCGGGCCACCGCTTGCAAGCGCAAATTCGGCCCCAGATGAAGTACGGTTCTCGCCTCTCGGCGGGAACTCCCCAGTACCAGCTCTTTTGACATGGTACCGGGGCCGGGACTATATAACTTTCAATATAGCGACAGCCATCCCCATGTTCGAAGAACGAAGTTTGTCAAGTAGACCGAACCTTGGGATCGTTCGATACAAAACCCAAAATTTAGTGTTATCGCTATTAGGAGATACAGACAAGCGTTGCAGAACCGTTCAGCTCGCTACCGAGATAAAAGGTAGTTATTTTTTGCGGATGTTTTCTCGTTTATATCGCACAATTGGGCCTAAAAATGGCATTATTAAAGAAATTGCACACATTTATTAAAGATTGTTTGAGATTGTTATTTGCTAACAGTTTTACATTAACAGTACAATGTAGAAATGATAAGATGATATTTTGTATTTGTTTGCAGTTTTGTAATCAAAATAATTAAATAGCACGAAAGATAGTTTTATAAATACATGTTTATGAATGATATCGTGCATATTAAATATAAAAGATCACAATGTTTCATAGTACATTCTTTCTAGCATTTTTATTTTTTATGTACGCACTAAAATGTCAGTCTATGGAATTTTAGACCAAGAGTCTACATATATTTTGTCTTATATACTATGGTTTGACCGTAGACTGCCTTTATGTACTTACTGTTAAGTCTAGGCGGCTCTCATTCACTGAAGTTCTAGTCATTTATGTTTGTGTATGAGATGCATGCATGTGGGTAGACAATATGTTAATCATTATGGATGTTATCATGTAATAGGTGAAACTTATCTATTAAATTGATGTCTGTTCTATATGAGGTTTTATTTTATATTGTCCTTATCATAATTGTCCGTTGATTGAACTGACAAAATATAATATATAGTTATTTTTTTTCCGAATTAATTTCTTATGTTGTTTTTGTGTCGTTTGTAAATTGTATTCATTTGTTGTGAATTCTTGTCAACTTAGGGTCACCTGTTTGGACAGGATTTTTATTATAAATAAATAATGGTTTGGTACAAAATATATCATAATTATGTCTGTGTACAGACTTCGTCATCTTTGACCAACTCATACTTTTCATATAAAAAACCTATTTTTTTTACTCTGTATTCTTCTGGATTTTGACAAACTTCAATCAAAAGCCAATGTCGAGAAATATTGTCAACACAATAGTCGCCACTCAAATCAAAATTTAATAATTAAAATGTAATAAAAACCAGAACAATACAAAAAAAAATAAACAATCAATGTTCTAATACGAATTCAAAATGTTTCGCTTCCTTCGCCTTTTAAAAAGTCAAGCGCCTTTAATCATATGCAAAGCTAATTGGCAGAATTTTGTAAAGTCCGATGCATTGGCCGTCATTGAGAAGCAATGTGAGATGTACTGTCCTAAGCCGAGGTTTCCTCCAAGAAAGGTAACATTGGTGCTATATTTCTGTAAGCTAGTGAAAATGTAGTCGTTACGAAGATTGCTATGACATTCTAGCCGCTGATCAATAATTGAATGGTCCTGCTATTCCGCTATTTAAGTCAGTCAGCGATGACTTGATTACCAATACCAATAGCGAGCCCTGTGTGTCATATCAAAAAAGGTAATCAAAGATACGCGTATCATATAAATAATTGTTCAAATTTGGTTATTGGTGACGGTACTACCAATTTTTTTTCTAAACTGCGACACTTCTGGGATTATACAGACGTAATCGTTTACTATTATTTTTAAATTAATATATTTAGTTTTGATTATTAAATTCAGATTTTGGTTTTGGACTTCTGAATTACCTCGAACCTTTCTGATAATTAATCCTATAGGTAGCAGTAGTTGGCGCAGGCACCGATGTCGGCCGTATCGCATCACTCTTTCTAAAGCAGCAGAAAGTAATAAAAACTCTAGCCCTTTACGATGATCACCCTGAACACAACGTGTGTGGAGTTGCCAATGATCTGGCTCACATCGACACTAGCAGTGAGATTGAGGCCTATCAGGGAAAGATGTTTCTGAAAGATGCACTTCACGTAAGCCAGCGCATCTGCTATTTAAAGCTGTCATTGTCATTATATAAAATTTTATCACAATGCTAAATTATCACAATTGAAACTTTTCAATGTCTTATTAGGTTGGTGTTAACCAGACATAGGTTTGTAAAAATGTCAATTATGTTTTTCTGCATAATTATGATCGTTAAGCTGAGTTTAAAAAAAAGTCTAATTGTTGAGATTTCAACTAGTCAATCTATGAGAAATAATGTAGATATGTTATATAAGTTTAGAACATCTTAAAATAAACATTTTAATTTGATATTCCTACTAAATCCTCTAGGACGCAGATGTAGTATTAATATGTGGAGGATGCTGCATTCAGCCTCCATGCTGTAACAGTCTGGACCGTGATCTGTTCTTCTACAACATGCAACACGTTAGAACAAGTACGCTTGCGTGTGCGCAGTTTTGTCCTCAAGCTATCCTTGCCGTTCAGACGCCGCCAGTAGACTGCAATTATGCGTTATGTGCTCATGTTAGTATTTTGTAAAATAAGTATTCGAGTTAAAACAATTTTCAAATTCCTAAAATATATTTTTCTAATCATAATTTCTCAACCCTCTATATTATTAACAAAGGTTTATAAACACTTGTCCACGTTAGTAGTTTTGATAATGGTAAATAGAATTTTTGCAGCTTCTTATAAAACACGTCAAAAATAATATTCTTAAAACTAGTTACCATAGTTCCTCATTACTTTTCATAGACTCTCAAAGTCGCAGGCGTGTACGATAAGCGAAAAGTATTAGGAGTGAACGCGATTAACGCTATGAGAGCCAATCAGCTATTCTGCTCAATCACTGGCGCTGATCCATCCAAAAACCAAACCCCAGTGATCTGCGGGACTGGCAGATGTACCAGGGTACCAGTCTTCTCTGCTGCGAAGGCCGGAAATTTTCCTCAGGTATATCTGTTCTTGTATTCATGCTGATTGTATAGGCTTCCATATAAAACACTTCTATACTCGAAAACTATTATATTACACTACACACGCAATTAAGTAAAAGAAAATTATAAGCCTTCAAATACTCACGAAGGGTAGATATGAGTCGCGTATTTCGTGTGAAACGTATTTAATATTAGAATAGGAAACAAAATAACAAAACAAAGTAATACTAAATATATTGTACAGTTTCAAAAATCAATGTCAAGAGATGATTTGAGACCGTGTTCGTTTTCAAAGACGTTATTACGTTTCTGGGTGTAAATTTCAAATACAAAAACATGTCCTTCATTACTATATCTTGTTCTAGTCCAGTTACATATACATTCACATGATTGATTCTTAAACCTTAAGCAAGGAAAATTAAAGAAAATTCTAATACTCATAAAAAGTAGTTTTCTCTCTCAGTTTTAAGAAATATTAAAAAAGAGCGTTCCAATTTTTAAAGGCTGACAACGCACTCGCGAGCCATCTGGCATCGAGAGTGTCCATGGGCGGCGGTATCATATAACATCAGGTGAACCTCTTCCCTGTTTGGCCCCTGTTCTATAATAATATTAAACGATCATGTAAGAATTCGCGTTTATACACATCTTGAGGCTATTAGGTAATCCTGTGTCAACACAATTATTGTTTCCCCAATAATCAAATATGTAATATAATACCACCTCTGGTTTGTACGCCATTTCAAACCAAACCGCAAGGGCGTTATAATCATATGACAAAATTATAACACTCTTATTTATAGACCCAAGTCGATTGTTTGACTCGTCTGGTGCGAGAGGCTGATGAAATCATTTGCAAAGTGAAAAGCAACACAGAGCAGGGACATCTCTCTATTGGCTTCTCAACGGCCCGATGCGTTATCAATATTATGCGGGGTTAGTTAAACTTTAAAAGTTTTATCGACTTTTTATCGAAAATACAGAAAGTCAGAAACTATTTTCATAGCTCAGTCGATCCCGCGTACTTTTAATTATCATTATTCATTCACCAAGTTATTGTTTACTATGTATTCATACCAAAAAGATTTATTTTATTCTGAATTCTGTACTAAGACACTCAAAATAAGCTTCAACAGTTTGTAATAAATTGTTTGTACAGGTCTTTTCGAGGGACCGTCATTTATAGATAGCGCGCTGGTCGAACAAGGTGATCCAGGAAAATGTTATGGCATGCCAATATGTGCTACCCCTGTCACAGTTGGCAAAAATGGTGTTGCGGGTTATGCTGTTCCCAATCTTAACGAATTTGAGAAGCGGCTCTTAGAGGATTCCAAGTAAGTGAATACATTCCCGTTTAAATGCAGCGTATTCGGGCCACCTCGCCATATTTTAGGGAGCTCTCTTCCCGAGGGAGGAAGGAAGGCCCGAAGGCTGGCTATGCGTCATACTCCTGAACGGGTGCTACTTGTGGTGACTGGTCGCACTTGAATTCGTGTATGCGGTGATGTTAGTTATTTCGACAATGTATTTGCGTGTTGTTCCCACAGAATGTAAGTGCGTGCTCCATTTTTCACCATGCCTCCTGCTGATCGGACAGATCTTTATTTTAAATTCATTTTATTATTATTTATTAATTAGTATGTCATGTGGAACATGGGTAATGGTTGCAGCTCCTTACAAACGTTGTGTAAAACAAAAAACTTGGGGATCAAAAAGAGTGGCGGAGAGTTTATTGCTAGTTCTTCTCTTGATTTGAGAACTGGCAGTAAATGTAAAATTAGAAGCATTTCATATATGCATTTACTGTGTATTGACGTTCATAAGTGTACATTGTGTTACCTATATGAATAAATGATTTGGCTTTGACTTGGAATCAAGATTTATTTAAATCATGTTGTATACAACAAGTTAGAGGTAAGGAGGGACCTTGCTATCACACTATATTTTTTGACGGTCCCTAGAGGGGTATATAATACGGAAATGTTGGAGATACTGGGGCTGCGAGTGCCAAATAATCACACCGAGCGTTTGGAATAGCGAACGCGTATAACGCTAACAGCACGTAAACATTAACTAAGAGACACCATTTACGCTCGTTTTGTGGACCCTAATTACTATTGCATGTGAAACTGATATATTTAGTTGCACAGTGGCTGAATTCACAAAGATTTCATTATTTATAATTCGTTATAAAAAGCTTTTTGTTTATAAGTAATATTATACTCATATGTTTTCTGTTATTAGTCTTAAGTTAATGTAAGAATAGAATAAAGGCAATGAATCGATCAAAATTTGTATATATTCCGTGGTTTTATTCTAAGTCATCAAAATAGCGTCTCAAGATAAATCATAATGTTCTATTTACATTATAGTGAAACTATAGTTTTAACAAAAAAGAGAGTAATAATTCTCTTTGGTATTTTCAGATGTGACTTAGAAGATATGTTAAACCTAGGCCGTTGTTACGCGGTGGGTGACGAGTATTATCTACATCCGCAAAAAACGTGTCCGTGTATCGAATGGCGACCCTGTCAAGTCTGCGAACCGAAAAAGGCCGTCAGGCAGAAATAGCATTCTTACGTTACATGTGTAAACAATAAACATATCAGAAATGCTATAAGTAAATTAATTAGTAAAAACGTTTTTATTAAAGTCACTTATTCAAATTCTTCTAAATCTATCTATATATGTAACAATAAATAATAAATATATAATTATATTTCTAGACATTTTTTGTCTGAAAAACAATTATTGTTTGTGTACTAAATATAAACTACCAAATAAATCGTCATAGTCGTAGAATAGTGACGGATCTGACAAATAGTAAACTTTACAGGGCAGCCATTTCAAAACTATATAACCATTTTAGTTATTGTTCATATTCTGTTATTATGAAAATTGGCATACAAGCAAACAAAAGGGTATTTGGAACAAAATAAAAATAATAATATTAAATTACTTAGTTTTCTAGAAAAATCACATGGTTCTATCAAAGCCGTCTCTTTACCGACTGATTAATGTGAAATTTAAAACACATAGAGTTTTTATTTTATTGTAGACGTAATATTTAGGCAATGTATTATCCAAATATGATAAATTGTTCTACGATCATGACAAAATGTCGTTTTGCTACTGCTATATAAGTGCTAACATTAAAGAAAACTGTATGATATTTATTAAGAACTAGCTGGCCTGGCGAACATCGTACCGCCTAACAGTCGATTCTTTATTTTTTATTAAAACTTATTCTGCTATTCGGGACACCGGTCTAGCTAGTAAGATAAAAAAAAGAAAGTTGATAATACAACAAATACATTATGTCAAAAAATTAAAAATTACCTTTCCGTAACCCCTCCACTAACACTTGAACTTTATGATATGGTATTAAAGTTCAAATTGACTTTTAAGTATTATTACGAATATTATGTATGGGAATATAGAAGTGTTGTTTTTAGACTTTTTCACTCAATTTTTTAAATTTTTCTCTTTGTAAGAACCATCCTCGTACTTTAAAGAATATTATAAAAAAATAATTGGCCAAATCGGTCAAGCCGTTTTCATGTTATGTCGTGACAACGGAAAACGGGTTTAATTTTTATATATATAGATATGCAATGTTTAAAAGAAGATTTGTTTCGGATTTCCACCATCGGTCACGGTACACACATGTTTTTCTTTCTTTCATTAATTTAGCGAATAGCAAATAGCGAATAGCGAATTGTTAACTAATTGATATATTTTGTCTGTGTGGAAAACTTGGGAAGCTTTCACTGGGTGTACAAAGAAACAAAAAAACATGGCGTTGCTTTCAATTAGTATTCGTACTGCACCGAAAACCTTGTGATTTTTCCTGTCGCAAAGCATTATTATCGTTTTTAATGCACTTTTTACGGAACTAATTAGGTCCGGGAACTTTCCTGTCGTAGTATGTTCAAACAAGCTCTAAGAGTTATTAACAAAAATATATACTTACTGGAAGACAAAACCTTTAAGTAATTGGTTGTTCAACAAAGTGGTTCAAACAACGCGAGCGTTACTGTATGATTGTCTCTGGAGGGTTCAGTCACGGTCAGCTAGATATTGAACTTGTAATGGCCTTGCCTCGCCGGAGGTCACCGGAAGGACAATCCCTCGGGACCTATTATATTAGTACGTGTTTAGATTGTTACTCTTATGAAATATATCTTTACAACTTGTCATCGGTGATTACTTAGGTTTGTTTTAATTGTATTTACTTTAATGATGATTGTAACTGATTGATTAAAACACTTATTACCAAACGGGATAAAATATCTCACCTCTTAGCGCTTAACCAAGAACGGTTTCCTAAATAAATAAGTATACTGTGGCATAAACACTTTCAACTTTATAACTTCTACCCACAAAGTTGATTTTTAAACATCTGGGTTTTCTGTTTTTTTTAATTATACCGCGTTCGTAAACTTAAAATAATAATCACACGTCTGGGATATTTCCAGAGAATATATAAATAAATTTGGCAGCTGACAATAAAATGCAATGCAGCTTATAAAAATAATAAATATGGCTCTCCAAACGCCCGTGAGTATCCGTGTATACGATTTAATAAGTGTAAAAGAAAGTCAATTACTAATATCATAACATATAGAGACAAGTCACCAGTACAACAATTTAGATCGAATTGTAAACTTCCTTTTTTGAAATATAAGTGATTATGTA
Source organism: Pieris melete (assembly GCA_963693345.1). NCBI lineage: Eukaryota > Metazoa > Arthropoda > Insecta > Lepidoptera > Pieridae > Pieris > Pieris melete. The sequence goes on from CAVNZK010000029.1 coordinate 3,193,718, forward strand.
TTAAAAATTTTGCTTCCGACGAAGCCCACTAGCTATTTTATAGTTATAAGTAACGGAAGTCTTTCAATTGTTTAAATTTTAATCACGTGTATCGAGTGACTTTGGAATTAGCTTTTGTATTGAAGTTGGCACTGAAACAGTTACTCCAATTTTTCCATGATTGATAAATAAAGATCACGAGCAACACAAAGCACCTTGAAGTATTTAGCTGATAATTCGATATTTCCGTAATGTCAAATCTATTCTTCGGTGACACATGCCATCTTAGTGCAATTATAGGAAAATTGTAGAGATGTCATTTAAAGTTGAACTTTAATTTAATAAACGAATAACAGTTGTCAACCTAGATATGCGGAAAATTAACGTCTATCGAAGTCAACCATCTCGATCGTGTAGCTTTGATGCCCTACCTATCATGTCGAAAAAATCAGACTAATTAAAAGGCATGAGTGTATTTTTAAAGTCTGTAATTAAACTTTTTGGTTATTAAGATATCATACTTAATCTATGCAGGTACCTTCTACATAAACAAAAACAAACAAAAACTTCTTCGAGGACACGCTAGTGTTTGCATACATTTTACGTTTTGGCGTTGGTATTATGCGATGGATCTCACAGAACATCGTGAACTTCGACAAAGGCCGTCCGCCCTAGCACATTCTTAAATAATAAAACGGATATAATTTATGAATTTGAAAATTTTCTTAGTGAATTCGTGTATCAGAATATCGTTTATTTAAGTTGTTTTAATGGTGTGATTCTATTTTTGTGAATATTTACTTATTTTTATTTAAGGTAAGGCTATGGAAATTTATCTTTCTATTTAATGTCTTATTAGTAAATTTATTGCTATAAAATAGTGCAATTATTTCTATTGTATAGATACTATATTCCATATTATTTTACATTAAGAAACATATTAAATCTCTATATTAAATACATAAAAAGGACATGTCTCGTTTAATATTGCTTGTGACCTCTTTGACCCCTCGTAGGAAAATGCTACGGCGTAGCACTTTATTTAAATTCGTAACGAATTAAACATATGTAAATCTATAATTATGACTCACTAAACTATATTTTTTCTTCAATTATTTTAATACTTTTTATGATTAGATGGAAAAAGAGGTGAACCTCTACCCGAATTGCGAGTCTACGGTGTGGTTAAGATCTTGCGAAGAGGAGATCATCCAACCTATGAAAGGAACCATTGCGGGTGATTGTTTATTCGTAGATAATATTAAGCTGTTATTACATAACCCTTACTGGCGTGGATCCTTACTCAAAATATCTCCTTAATAATGATCCTTAATAATAATAGTATAATGAATTTATAAAAAAAATCATTTGTAGGTATATTATAAGGAAAGTATGAAAAAATTCAATTGTATATTATAAGGAAAATTTGAATTGAAGGGAGTTGCCAACGCAACCTGTTTCTCCCTGCTCGTTGTGAGACGAAAACCAGCAGCGTACAAAAATACATATTGGAGATTTACCTTTAAATTATTTTCTTATGATAATTATTGACGATATTTTTTCTACAAAACAAATATATTTTTAGGAGAGATCCCTCACTGGCTACGTGGAACCTTGATTCGTAATGGACCGGGCTCCTTAAATGTAGGTTCCATGAGATACAAACATCTTTTTGACAGTGCAGCTCTTTTACATAGGTATTTATTTCTTACTTCTATTTCAAAAAAAAAATTTTTTGGCAATTCACACCAATTGACCTAGTCCCATGCTAAGCTGGTGAAGCTTGTGTTATGGGTACTAGGCAACGGATATACATACATACTATAGATATATAACACATAAATACATATTTTAACACCCAAGACCTAAGCACAACACCAAATGCTCATCACATCGATGTTCATCTCAACCGGGGATTGAACCCGGGACCCCTGGATTCGCAGTCTGGGGTACTAACCATTAGACCAATGAGTCGTCAAAATTAAAAACTTTATTTATAATTCTCGGTATATAAGTTGTCCATTCGATGCGCAGAAGACGTCATTAAGTCAATTGGCTTTAATACTTAAAAAGTGTTTTAGTACCTTTTGCTTGCTTTCTCAAAACGATCGACGTCTTTCATGAGAAATATCCACGTAATCTTTTTGTTAATTATATACTTGGTATCAGATTTGCAATCCAAGATGGCGAAGTGACGTATCAATGCCGTTTCCTGCAGTCAAACACGTATAAGAGAAACCAAACTGCACAGAGGATTGTCGTCACGGAGTTCGGTACGGCAGCCACACCCGATCCATGCCATTCAATATTTGACAGGTACAAAACAATATACGTACAGTCAAAACCGTTTATAACGACATCGTTTACAACGAGCTATCGGTTATTACAACCAGATTGTATGGTCCCGTCCGAATCCCTAGTAAACTATTCAGTAAAGAAACCGCTTATAAGCAACATCGGATACAGCGACATATCGCTTACAACGATGAAAGTTTATCGATATTCATCGGCTATAACGACCAACCGCTTCTTGTCTCAGCACAACAAAACAATACAAACGTTTAAATCTTATTTATAAGCATTGAATGAATATAATAGGCATATTATTACCTACGCACTTTCTCCCAACGAACAGTTTCAGCCAACAACGATTTCCGAGGCTCTTAACGCTGTAACGATTTTGCAAAAATTTGTTGCCTTTAACGAACAGTTTGATACTGGTGATACTCATACCTTGAGGAGTATAAAACGTAAAATGCAAAAATTATTTGAGACTGGGCTAAAAAAACAGACCAAAATGACTGATTACTTTTGTACCTAATTATTTAGTAATAAATATTTTTGTTTCTTTTTTGACTCGTTTACATATCATAATATTAACATACCATATTATAACCCATACGCACCTATTCTAGATCGATAACTATTTTCATACATATGTACTGTACTTGTGTATATGACATTGCTTATAACGACTATCGGATATAACGTCGGCAACTATACGGTCCCTTCAATGTCGTTATAACCGGTTTTGACTGTATATCGTTAGCCCCGGTGTTGTGTAGTTCACAGGCATCTCTGCCAAAAAGCGACATTTGCGAAATAACAGTTTAGTTTTAAATAGGTAATATTTATAATTATATAAAGCTATATTTCTTGTGCATAAATCATTTTGCTCAAATAAATGATTGCTTTTTATTTTAATTACTCCTTAATTATAGATTCGCTTCAATATTCAAACCAGGCGAGTCATTAACGGACAATGCAATGATATCTGTGTATCCATTCGGAGACGAAATCTACGCTTTTACTGAGGGACCTGTCATACATAGGTAGGTTTAAAATCAATAATTGGTAAATACGCATAGATTTTTTTAAGAAAAAGTTGCATAACATACAAATGTCCCATAACGAACAATCGAAATTATCCAATAAGCAATCCAATAAGCAAAGTGATCTAAAAATAGAATAATAAACTGACGAAGCAAGAAGCGAGGAACACACCCTTATAATAAGTTTTGGCATTGAAACATGTCTAATGCATTAGATATCAAATGAGTTTATATTTTCAGAATCGATCCCACTACACTTGAAACGCTTGACCGAAGGAATCTCACAGAATGCATCGCCATATTGAACCACACATCACATCCTCATGTCATGCAAAACGGTGATTACTTCCCGTAAATAAATATATTTACAATTATAGTCACTTGTATTTAACAAGAGCTAATAAGTGGAAATAAAACAGCTTTTAATCAATAAGAATTAAATGTGATTTGAATTTGGAATTTTCATCACCAAAGAGGTCGTCCGCGAACATTCTGTGGAAACGTAACTCGCGGGGCTAAAAAAGTCTGTAAAAGTGAAAACGCGCGAAATATTGATTTGTTTTTTAAGATTACACTTAAAAGTGATGTCTGATGTTAAAATTTTATCGTTTTTTTATCGGCGACGGAAATATTAAAATTAAAAAAATATTATATCAAAATTGTTATGAAAACTTAAGATAAAAATTATATAATAATTATATTAGATTAGATTGTGTTTTTTTAAAACATGCATATATTTTGATATAGTAAGGTATATAACCTTACTATATCAAAATATATGTATGTATGTACATTATTTATTATGCTTCAATTATTTAATTTAAAAAGTATATATTTTATAAGAAATGTATTTGTATTTAATTTCCCTTTCCAGGTGATGTGTATAACGTCGGTATGTCTGTAATGGCGGGAAGAATTAAACACGTCGTTGTAAAATTTCCTTATCTTGATAAAGGTAATTTATATAACTTTTTTAATTTCATAACGGAAAAAAATCGCACCTTGAAATTGGAGAGACTCATTAAATATTAAAAAAAACACTACTTAATTCATAATTATCATATTTATATATGATAAAAAGTCTAAAATTTAATTTTCAGGAGATATGTTTGCAAATGCGGAAGTGGTCGGAAGTATAAAACCTCGATGGTCGTTCCATCCAGCATATATGCACACTTTTGGTTGGTTTTTGCAACTTTTTTATTATGACTATAGTACTAAAACTATTATTTAATACTATATCGACGTAAGTCGGCCTCGTTGTACTTCACAATAGATTCTTTTAGTCGTCGTAAACAGTCTTTTAAATATGGTCTCTATACATTGTGTTTATCTTGAATCTAAAAGAATAATGGTTTTCTAATTAGTATTTTACCAAGAGTTCTTTGCAGGTATAACAGAAAACTACTATATAATAGTGGAGCAACCACTCACTATATCTTTGATGCTAATGGCCCGGAATCAGTTGATCAATCAACCACTCGTTAGCAGTCTTAAGTGGTTCCAAGATTACGAGGTACAATTATTTAAATAAGTAAATATAATAAGGATTCGTTTATGTCTATTAAATTAATTTGATTAAAACGTGTGATTATATCAACTGCCTCACTGATCTAGTAGCTGCAAATTTTTGAGGTTTTATCGGGAGGGGCCAAAATAACATATTTCTTTGTATATGATATATATACATATATTATATTATGTTTAACATAATGCAAAAAAACAATCATTTTTACTCGTCCCGTTTCCACGTTTCCACTCATTGTATTAATTAAATATGGGCACCGCTACACGCACACACGAAAAAGGGTTGAACTAATGTTTATCACCGCTATGATGGCCGTCATGCAAATGACAGCACCGACGTTAGAGTGACACTCGACGTTCTCTAGGAAACCTACTGCGATGTTATTTATAGACAACGTATGGGTGACGTCATCCAAGGCTACATTACGGCCGTTAGATAACGGCACCGCTTTTCTAGGAAACCTAAGCTTTACATGTTACAAATCCAAAAAAAGACGACATGTGTCAGACAAAAGGCTGATAAACTATGGATGGATGCATGGGATGCAATCTGAGGCAAAGACCCTATGGGGTTTTAGCACCACTAGAGAAAATAAATATCAATAGAGTGAAGTCGCTGTGGCCAGTTGGCCAGACTGATATTTTTGTTATACAATGTACCGAACCATGTTAACCAAATAGAGTCTTTGTGTACTAATATAGTTCTATTTAACTACGCGCAATTAAATATATTCATTAACATGATATTGGTCGACCAATTTGTATGACAATACTTGGCGATTAAAAAGAGTGGCGGAAAGTTTCTTGCCAGTTCTTCTTAACCGCTCTACGCCCTTGACTTGCGAACTGGTAGTAAATGTAAATTTACAATTAATTTAACTTGACAATTCAAAAGTGTACTTGGTTACCCACTTGAATAAAGATATATTGAGTTTGAGTATGTCGCACTGCTGCGATCTCAAATCCTACGAATGTTCTCTCCGCACAGACTCCATCAATTATACATAGCAAGGCTCAAATATATATATTTTAACTTTTTCAGACCCACATAATATTAATAAACCGTATATCGGGACTCGAAGAAAAACGTTATACAACTGAAACATTATTTTTTCTTCATATAATTAATTGCTACGAATGTGACCAGAAGGTTGTGGTGGACTTGTGTGCTTATAAAGATGCTAAAATAATAGATGCTATGTATGTACATGCTATAGAGGTGAGTACCAAGATTAGAAATGTACAATTTTACTAGATTTAACGTTTAATTACAATGTTTTGAAGTTAACTGTAATCACATTTATTTCAGGTAACCCATCTTGCTAACGTGAGAGGAATAATATCTGTGTTTATTAAAATACTAATGTCATATGTTGATTATAAATAATTTTTATCATTTATTTATATAAAAAAACTGATTAGATATAATATGGATACTTTTGTTGCCTTAACAGTTATTTACCTGTATTTTTTTATATGAAACGTTCAGTTTCGCGGTCACTTGGAGGGAAAGGCTAAATTAGCCTCTAAAAAGCTTGGTGTGCTCAGCAAGGCGAGACGGTACTTCACCGCGGGCCACCGCACGCAACATTATAAAGCGCAAATTCGGCCCCACGTGGAGTACTGCTCTCACCTCTGGGCGGGGGCTCCCCAGTACCAGCTCCTTTGGCGTTGCGTAGAGATGTGGGGTCACTCTGCATCTTCTACCGCATTTACCACGGAACGTGTTCAGAGGAGTTGTTCGAATTAATACCTTCAGCTGAGTTTCATCATCGGACGTCGAAACAGTATACGAAATTCCACCCGTATCACCTCGACGTTCGCCGTTCCACAACTGAGCGTTTTTCAAGGCAGTTTTTGCCGCGCACCACCACTATGTGGAACCAGCTGCCCACTGTAGTATTTCCGACCCCATTCGACTTAGGGTTCATGAAAAGAGCGTACCAATTCTTAAAAGGCCGGCAACGCACTCGCGAGCCCTCTGGCACTGAGAGTGTCCATGGGCGGCGGTATCACTTAACATCAGGTGAGCCTCCTGCCGGTTTGACCCCCATTCTATTAAAAAAAAAATGATGAAAGTTAAGAGATGAATATATTTATATTGAACGAAAACTTATAAGTTGAATAACAGTATTATCGAAACCTTGTAAAGAAAAATCAAATAATATTTATAAAGGATGTTGCACGAAACTGGGCAATGACACATTGTATGCTGGAAGGAGGAATTTAGTAAAAAACAAAGACGTATTAATAGATTAATGGTAACCTATATTTCAGACCATGCAAACCAATCCTGATTATGCACAGTACTTTCGAGGCAGACCGAAGCGGTTAGAAATTGACTTAAGACAACCCAATTTAACAAAAATTAAATCACGTATACTAGCTGATATTGGTTGTGAAACACCAAGACTGCATTATGAAAAATATAATGGTAAGTAACTGAACGAATCGTTCAAAGGTTTATTCTTACCACTCTCGTGTCAATAATTTAGATTAATAATTTAATTAATAATTAAAGTATACAAATAAAAACACACAGTCGATCTCGTAAGTAATAAGTATGTCGTCCCAAAATAGACCAGTGCCGATAATTTTTGAAATCTAAAAAAATTATAGTAGGATGAAACCTATTGGTAAAGGAGGAGAATATTATAAAAATTAAAGGAAAAATAATTTATGGGCGACCTGAGGTCGGGAAGGGGAAGGGGGGGGGGGGAGTTTTAAGGGTAAAAAACGGTTTATCTCGATTTCCGGCAAAACTAAAAGTCCTATCGAAGAAAACCTACGAAATTTGGTGAAAACTTACCTTTCTATGTCCCAAATACAATTACAGCGGAACTGGGGCGTTTTTAACAATCTTTTAAGTTTTTTGTTAAAATTTTATTAATTCTTGTTGATTTAGGGCCTCTTAGAAAGACAAGATTATAAATGCGTACAGTAAAAATATGCGAATGTAGTATCCTTCACACTTTAGTGTGTTTAGACCTTTTATGGACGCGGTCAGGACAGCGGTCAGTAGTTTTTCAACATTCTAAGATCTGCTTTATTCAGGGACAAACTTCGTCTGGGTTTAATGTTGATATATTGACGTATAATAAATAAAGAAAAAAACATCCTTTGTGATTCTTATGAAGTCTATTTCTTTCTCAGGCCGGCCGTACCGATACTTCTACGCAATTGGTTCTGAAGTTGATGTGGAGCACACAGGATCAGTAAGTCAATTTGACGTTTACGAACCACCATAGATGTGTACGAACTGATTTCAAATTTCGAATTCGAAAAACACAAAACAAAAGAAAAACGTTTTTCATTTGTCCATTCATAACAGATATACTCAAAATTAAACTTTGTTATATTTATATAATAAGCTGGTAAGATAACAGTTTCTTTTGCTTTCTAAATTTTTCCGTAAGCTGGATTCAGCAGAAAACCCTTAGCACGAGCTGTTATTATTCGATATTTTCCAAACATTTTTTATACATAACACGTAACCGAATAATGCACGTTGGCTCACAGAGCACTATATTTTCCATACAAAAATCTATCGTTACTAATATCTTTTCATTTCTACGTATAGTTTGTGTTAGACAACCCAATCACGTGTTGGTTCGGTTGAGTGAAAACTTATTTAAAAAATTTCAGTTGATAAAAGTGGATACGAAAACTGGTGAGATTCTTATGTGGTGGGAAGAAAACAGCTACCCCAGTGAACCCATATTCGTACCAAAACCTGACGCTAAGGTAAAATATTCTTACTTCTTTTATTGTACATATATTTAAAAGGCCCCCCACTCGCACCAGTAGGACGCGTATCACTTTACGGGTGAGCCACCAGTATGCTCCTGCTTTTTAAAAATGTTAGCTGTTCCCTGCAGTCTAAATATATATATGATATCTCCTAAGTTATTCATTAAGATTCATTGCTTTCATGGGCAATTTTATTCCATTTTATAGGGTGGTGAATAAGGTGTTTATTTGGATTAATATCGTGTTTGGAAATAAGTCGTTTTATTAGACTTTCCGATTTTTTATTTAAGATTAAGTTTGGTGATTGTTAAATTTTTAAGTGTTACGTGTCGTATTTTTGTTATTTTAGTTATGCACTTTAGTATATACTCTTCTTTATTTTTTTTCTCACAAGGGTTACCTGGAAGAGATCGCTTGTTACCGATAAGCCCGCTGTTGCAACCCTAATAATTTGTGTTACTTGTTTTGATTTGTAATTACAAATAAATAAATATTTATTTAATTTGAAGCCCAAACCTAAGTAAAATTAAATTGCTTATTAGGCGTCGTCCTAATTGGGAGCGATCGTACGATGGCGCGATGCGTTTTTCATCTCACGATCAAAGTGGTCGTGCGATGACCTAACAGGTGTCCTTATAGATCGCGCCCCTCGCGCGTCGACGCATCGCGTAGTAACCGATTAGGACACTCAAAAGAGATCTGTTGCTTTGATTACATGATCGCACGATCAAACGCATCGTACGATCGTTATTAAAGCATTTCATATGCTCGCACGATTACTTGCGAGGCAAATAGGACACTGATGAAATCTGTATGTTTGAACTCATCGCACGACGAGAACGCATCGCGCCATCGTACGATCGCTCCCAATTAGGACGACGCCTTAGAGTAAGATCTGCTAAGACGTTTACTGTTCAATTATTACGCAACGACGTTGACAATACTGAGTAGTGAGAATGTAAAACGATTGAAGACACCTAACGTTTAATTGTTATTGGTTAAATGGATGAATCATGTCGCCTGGCAACGCCTGGCAAAAGATTCTGCAGAGTCACAAACAAACGGAACGCGCCTTTGTCTTGTCCTGTCTTTTTACATTTTCACCGTGGGCGGTAATTTTCTAACAGCTTAAATATGTTTTATAGGACGAGGACGATGGTGTCATTATCAGTGCTGTTGTCTATGGTAACGACGAACGCCGTGTGTCGCTGCTAATATTGAACGCTAAAGACCTCAAAGAGCTAGCAAGGACCACTTTCAAAACACCATCTCCGGCGCCTAAATGCCTACACGGGTGGTTTATACGCACAAAAGAATGAATAAATACCAAACGGTTTATTTTTATTTTTTAAACCAGTTGTATTATCATAATAAAATTAAATCGCTTAATACTTCAATAACAAAATACCATAAATGGTGAATCAGTTGTTAAATTAAATATTATTTTAAGTCATTGACTTCATTGTTAACATTTAAAAATTAATATTTAAATTATTATACATACATGTTGTTGCAGGTATCATTTTTTATATGCTTATAATCATTTTTTTTTTTATATATATAACTAATTAACGATCGAACGAATTTACTTAAATTGTACGCGTATTTGTACCGGTACAAGAGGGAATAATATCTATGCTTGAATGGATTAAAAAGTTTCTGATCACTTCTTTTAAAATGAGACGTCATGTCTTGACACAATTTAATTGTTAATATTCATACTTAAGAATCTTTGGATATTAGACCTATTTCAATATGTCTGTAGATTTATGGGGGGCTTACATTTTGTCTATTTTTGTATATATATTCTTAAATTTAGATGCAGTTTGTCTTGTTTCTGTCTTTTGTACAAGATATCAGCGTCCTAAAGATGATGTTATATATCATTATTATGTATTCTACCGACGGATAAATGGAGAAGGTTTGCATGTTTTGATGTATACTTCCAATTAAAATAGGTACGAATGTCTTCATAGAAAAAAATATATAATTGAATAAGTGAAACGAATATTCATTAGAATTGTATGGTAACATCCAGCGCTTTTTGTACGAAGATAAAGCTCTTTTATGTTTTCCATTTTATAAATAGTGACGCGAAGAAAAAAATTTTAAAACGGGAAAATGAAATGAATCGTGGTTTTCGAAAAACAAATGCACGAGTAAAATCAGTGGCGCTACCACCTCTTTTAGGTCATGGCCTCAAATTTCTGAATCTGTTTCATGATCATTTGACACACGCCGTCGACTTTTTGCGTCTGAGACATGTCGGTTTCCTCACGATGTTTTCCTTCACCGTTCGAGCAAATGTTAAATGCGCACATAGAAAAAAAGTCCTTTAGTGCACAACCAGGGATCGAACCTACGACCTCAGGTATGAGAGTCGCACGCTGAAGCCACTAGGCCAGCACTGCGAATAAATAGCTGTAAAATTTCAATTTGGAATTCCTAACCAAAGGAGATATTTGATGTCAAAGTGGGCAGTACGACAAAACGTCAATTTCATATACCAAAATTATTAAATTATTTTATTTTTTATTTATATATTGCCCTCGTGTAAGCGCACCTTAAGGACCTAATATAAATATAAGCAGTTATATATTTTTAGCTTGATGTCGATGGTTAGCATAAAATAAACGAAATAACGGGTTCTGTTGAATTGTTGCATCCTTCGCGTCTTTAAACACCTGTTTGATATATTTTAGAATAATGTCAGTAAATATTATTATTTTACACTGGCAACGCAAGCGCTGCGTATTTTTTAACATCCAACAAACATGTTTACTTATTTTACATAGTTACACCAATCTTCTAATTGAGTAAAAGTCATTCGCCGTCACCTAGTACGCGATACTCGGATAGCTTTGAAATCTTAAACAACAGAAGGACGCTTTATTTATTAAAATATGTAAAATTATAAACAAGGAAGTAAAATAAAATCACACTTAACTGGATTTATTTAACTGTTTATGACGTAATTAGAAATAGTTAATATACAATTTCTAACCTTGGATAAATAATGAAGCTTAATTAAAATTGAAATCGTAAATGCTATGCCGCGTCTATAGCCACGGATGAACATGTTATTATCGATATATGCTATTTACCATTTCCAAAAGGATATTTATGGTAAACTAAAAAGTGTGTGTGGGAATGCTATCATAAACCACAAATCCTATGAACATTATCGGTACGTCCGTGCACACGTAGTTACTGCAACTATTAAATATATGATAATAATAATACATTTTTTTCGAGTTTCGACAACACTCATAAATATCTTAACTGTTCTTATTATTATGACATTATGATAATTACAATGACATTTGCATGCCAATATTTTTGTTGCTGATTCTGCGATTTTTTTGTACAATTAATCAATCTGAATGTGCGAAGTAATTTTTTACAACAATTTTTGTGATTTAAAATGTTAATTCTCTATTAAATATTGTTTTGTTAATAATATACTCTTTTCACTTTATCATATTGAAATTACCAAATGCTCATTCGCACTTATAATCATTATAATGAGGTGACTAATTAAACAATTTTATATTTTACTGTCACGTTTCTGCTAAAAATAATTCTAGTGATAATATAATTAATTGTTATTATCGTAATTATAATGTATCTTTGTATAAATTATATACAGTTATCTGTGTCACCTTGCTAAAATATAGGGTTCAATTATTAATATGTAATACGAAGGAAAAATAAATTGTATCGATTATGAATTGTATTTATGTCTATACTTAAAATAAGGAATCTTTTATTCTCAATCTGAATACCTACTTTATGAAATAATTAAGAATGTAAGTTTTGAATTTCAGTATACCAAAATATACATTTAATTTTTTAGAATGTGATTTTATGGATATTAATATTCTAAATTAAATGAATATTATCTTCAGACCATTAAATCCGAATCTACAGAAAATATTATATAGATTTTTATAACATATATTTTAATATATATTATATAGGCACAAAGATAATAATAATTTTTGTGGGGATTTAAATGTATGCTTTGACTCAATAGACTAAACGATCTTACTCTAAAGTCTATTATAGAGTTGAAGTCAAAAAGACAACTGCGAAAACCAACTAATTAAAAAAATCTCGAATTATTTATAAAAAACATATAATTAAATTAATTTAATCAATGTGAGTCTTTATACCATATAAAGAAAAAAAATTACACATTTCCTTGTAGTTTTTACAAACAGCAATTATACACACAATAGCCTGATTATAATTATTGGATGCATTCCAGGATATAGTAAAGTTATACGTAAGATAAATTCTTAAACCCTTTAATATATTGATAACTACAAAACGCTTCACACCTAGAATAAGAATTCTAGAATATTCTTAATGTTAAGTATTCGCTGTATGGAGGCTATGGCAGTCTAATTTCTGTGTAGCAGACACAGATAATTCAAAGTCTTTGGCGTATACGACCAACCAGACTCCAGAAGATAAACCACTCTTACTTATATGGAAATTGTATTCGTTTTAACAATAAATTCCTAAGCAAATTAGAGAATTATCACTAAATAAATTCAAAGCCCTCGTTAAACGTAAATTAATCAATTAAGCTTTTTACAAATTTGAAGAATACTTAAATGACCCTAATCCTTGAGATTGATTTGCTCCATTTCAAACAATTTGTATGACTCATTTGTATGAAACTTGGCGATTAAAAAGAGTGGCGGAAAGTTTCTTGCCAGTTCTTCTTGCCCGCTCGACGCCCTTGACTAGCGAACTGGTAGTAAATGTAAACATACATTTAATTTAAATTTTTTTTTGACGTTCATAAGTGTACTTTTTACCTATATGAATAAATATATTTTGAGTTTGAGTTTATACATTTAATAATTCTACAGAACCCTCTTGATACAATGCCCTTTGTTCCTGGCTCGATGCATTGTTTAAATTGGTGTTTTTAACGGCAACCCTTGCAGTTGTGAATAAGATGCGTGCAGTGATTTAAGTTTTTGATAATGTCGGAAATTAAAGAAAATGGGACCCACAGCCAATATGATTCTACCGTTTTGTTGCGGACATGTGAGAAAGAAGTAACAGTGCCTTTGGAAGGAAGTATAATAGGTATTTATAGGAAACAATGTCTTTGCGTAAAAGTTGACGCATTTGTAATTTTAATTATGTTAACAGCCATACTGAGTGCTGTCCCTTAAATTACCTCCGACGCCGCGCCGGCGACTATTTTTGAAAGAAACTTTTAGCAGTAAGACCGTCCATTTACACCCCTTGTCTTCATTTATTTAATTAAATTTTTCTCCTGTTTTGTGTTATTATGAAGTAAATAAAGTGTTTTTATTATTTAATTGTTACATTTTCTTTTTATATTAGGGTTTGCAATTTAGGTCTTTTTAGAGAATATTAGTCATAAAAACATTGTTATTATTATGCTTTATTGTAAAATGACTGATGCCAGTGACTTCATTGTGTTATTATAACCTACAAGGGACCTATCACATTAGCCTCGATAAAAAATGTCGAACTATTTTAACAACCCCTCTCAACTAAACAATACCAACAATACGGAACAACTAATATCTTACCGATAAAAGTTGAAAGCAGTGTTGCCCTAGTGGTGTCAGCGTGCAACTCTTATCAGAGGACGCAGGTTCGAACCCGGCTTCTGTCTATGTGAGCATTTCTCGATCGTCCGGCAAGAGAAAACATGGAGGAAACCGGCATGAATTAGACCCAAAAAACCCTAAAGCGGGGTGTGTCAGGCTGATCACCTATTAAAAAAAAACAAATTATCACGAAACAGATACAGATATCTGGGAACCTTAAAGGCTGTAGCTCCACAGGTATTTTTACCAATTAAAAAAAAAGACATTTTTTTTCACATAAATATAATACATGTCGCATGGATGCATATTTTCAGTTAAATGCATCTGTTTAATATCAATTTTATCTGTAAGTATGTATTAAGAAACTCATGGAATGGCTGAATTCGATGTATCTGTTTTTTTTTAATTTTAATATGTTTTGCGGCGTCCATCGGCGGAGATAGTAAGACAGATGTTTATTGATGACATTCAGCATTTATCATTTGGCTGGAATAGCAGGAGGAATACGTTTGTTACTGAACAGACGAGTTTCTAGGACGAGTAGCTATCAAACTTTCTAGGTAATGACTTGGTCAAGCATTTTAAATGTTTTCTCTTTAATATTTTATTACATAGTGTTTCATATAGAATAATAAATATAATACATGGATTATATCATTATTGATTTGCAGGAGAAATTCCTTCCTGGATTCGCGGAAGTCTCCTGAGAAATGGACCAGGCCGTTTAAAAGTTGGAAAATATGAATATCAACATATATTCGATGGATCGGCACTTTTACATAGGTTTGTTTGATAATATATATTGAAAAACAAGAATTTATCGTTTCACTGAAATGTTGCTATTCACGATTGGACATATTTTCGAAATAAATATTGCCCATGAGCCTCAGGCAATAATCCAATTGTGCTACAACCTTGGAGGTCTTGGCTTCAGTTTTCTGTATCTGTTTCGTGGTCATTTTTTCAAACAGGCAAATAGGCCTTCTGTATCCGACACACTGCACATAGAAAGGCTATTGGTGCATAGCCGGATTCGAACCTGCGACTTCATGGATAGACTTCAGGATTAGACTCATACGCTAAAACCAACAACACTCACTCAGGTATAACGCAGCATTCTATTAGTTAAAGAAGTCCTGTAGTTTTTGTGTCTATTCCTTACAAACATACTAATATTTCCTATTTAAAAAAAAGTGTTTATTTAGGATACTAATTTATTCTATGCGTACGTCATAACTAATACCTATTATGGTTGGTTCAATAGAACTGTATTAATTTCAGATTTGCGATATTCGATGGCCAAGTCACTTACCAATGTAAGTTCTTATTATCGAACACGTATAAGAAAAACCAGATTGCGAATCGTATTGTAGTCACAGAATTCGGTACGAGCGCGGTACCGGATCCTTGCCAGACTATTTTTGACAAGTAAGTGCCATTTTAATCAAACTATATATACGTACAGTATATGTAACAAAAAACATTTATCCTTACAATTTTATCCGTATAGCAAGACCTCCATGGCTTAGTGGTTACTGCACTAGGTGTATATCTCAGAGATTGTGTCCTCCGACGAAACAATTGTTTCATGCAGGTAGGCTTACACTAGGCTTAAAAGTGGTAATCTAAAGAATTATTTAACACAAAAAAACAGTCGGTGGCCGTTGTTACATAAGTGACTTAAAATAATAGCAGTTCATATCTGGCCTAAATATATCCTTAACACGAAGAATGACACACCATTGTCCATAAATTTATAAACAGTCAAATTAGTATGGAAACAATGAGAGCGGTTAGACTGATAATATATGTAGTAAGTAATACTTTGACTTAAGTTCACAATACGCACAGACTCTCACAAACAAAATATAAAATTGAGGGGTAACTAATAAATAAAACTGACAAAATTATAAACCAATTCAAATGCGTCATGCATTACCCAAGCGAAACAAAAAAGCAACTTAATCAAGTGTGGCGATCGGCAGAATTAAAATATTATGTACCCTCATTAAAATTTATAAAATGAAAATATGTATTTCGAACAGAGGACTGCTCAATTTCTGATACTACAATAAATATCGAAAATACAATGTTTGATATAGCTATAACCCCGAGATACAACTCGCAAGAAATAGGTTTACTCAGAAAGTTGATAAATTACGCAGAAAAGTGACTCCCTAGTGAACTCCAGGTTAAAGACTTTCTATACGGGTCGGGTTCAACCACTAATAACTTTTACACTTCGGGAGTTTACACTCAGGCAGATTGGTAAATTGTAGTAGCACACTGAGCAGAAAGCATATAAATGGATTATATTATTAGGAAAAACGCTTATAAATCAAAATAGGTTGGTAGTAATAGTAGTAGTGTATATTGTATATTCCAGTATTATTGAAGGGATGCTGACACATCCCTTCAATAATACTGGACTTCAAGCATTGTACCCAGCCTCCCCCAGCTCTATAAAACAGGATGAATTGGCCGATGTGAAAAGGCCCTTGCTGTGCCAAGGTCCGTTCCACATCATTCGTGGCCGTAGAGGACCGTAATATTAACGGCTGATCACGTGGCTGGATGCGGACAAGGCTACGCTGTTCCGTGTCCTGCCCCGGGCGATTGCTGGTGGCGCCGCGGGGTTTTAGTGGGTATGCACAACAGCGAGTCCCACATAACCCTTCCCCACCAGGCCAACCATAACGCTATTCCCCACGAAAAAAAAAAGTGTATATTCCAGTACTGTTATTCACAGTAAGGATGAAATTCATAAAGCATATTAATATTTGATATTTGTTTATCGTAAGGTACTAATCCGGAGTAATTAGCAATTTATCGTAAAAATAAAATATTTACGTAAAGTCAAAAGAATATATTGATTGCAATTATCTTTGTAGATTCGTATAGTATATGAAAGTTTAAGAATCAGGAATAATTTCGTATTTAAATTTGTGTAGAGATTTAAATTTAGAAACAAAACCAGTTGGGCTACAACCTGGTTATAGTCTCAGCTTTGAGTAGTGTATAGCTTAGCTCAGAGTTTCGTGTTTTTTTGTAAGGCCTTCAGTATCACACCTGACACATGCCGTCGAGTTTTTGGGTCTAAGGCATTCCGGTTTCCTCATGATGTTATTCCTCACCGTATGAGCGAGTGTAAAATATATAGAGTCTAAAGATAAAGTCTATTGGTACTCAGCCGGGGTTCGAAACTACGACTGAAGGGATGAAAATCGCACGCACAAGCCGCTAGGCCATCACTACTAATTTTAATACACGAAATGGCGACATATAGAGTCTTTTTTATACATTTTTAAATATTGCAGCTCTAAAGATTGATTATATCTTCAGATATATATTTTTTGTATGCTCGATTGATTTCGTCGCAATGACTCTGCTCATATAAACCTACAGAAAAGTGAACTATATTTTACTAAAAGCGGGAAACATTCATCAAGAAACTTTCCTAAGTATATTATGAAGTGAATAATTGGGGCAATTGATACGTTTCAGAATCTCATCAGTATTTGACCCAGCCAACCACACGACGGACAATGCTGTGATATCTATTTATCCGTTTGGTGACGAAATATACGCACTCACGGAAGTGCCTTTACTTTATAGGTGAGCTCCTTATTTCTGTATATTTTTTATAATCAACCGGAAGTAGCATTACATATTTTTTAGAACATCGCTTTTCCACCTTTTATAAATATACTAGCTGACCCGGCAAACTTTGTTTTGCCATCTATATTGTTTCTAGAAAACATTTACAAAATAACTATCTACAATAATAAAAAATAGGGGCTAATCTTAGAAAGGTGAAAATTAGGGGTTGTATGTATTTTTTAATGCCACATAATAAAAAAATGTTATACAACAAATAAGTTTTTTTTTTGGGTTGGACACTCCTTATCACTTAGGGGTTTGAAAAATAGATAGTAGCCGATTCTCAGACTTACTGAATATGCATAAAAAATTCATAAGAATCGGTCGAGCCGTTTCGTAGGAGTATGGGAACGATCATTGTGACACGAGAATTTTATATATATAGAGATTATATGGAAAGTTTGGAAACGTTTTTAATATTATTTTTATTTTATGCAGAATAGACCCCGTGACGTTAGAGACGATGGATAGACGAAATCTGATGGATTCAGTGGTTATCACACATACTGCGCACCCGCATATCGCTAATAATGGTAAGCAAAAACTAATTTCAATCAGTTATTCACTCACTCTGCTGGGTTTACGACCCAAAACGAGAAAGCTGCAGAGAGCGTCCTGGTCATTCCTCTAATTGCTGGCTTTTAGCTGCATCAGGTACTCCTCCACTTTCCATCCAGCGGTACTTGCGCCGGTCTACTGGTCTCCTGCCACTAGGCCGGATAAAGCATGCTTCCTTCAATGCCCGATCATCGCAATAAAATCAAATTTAACTTATTCAAGAACGGGCAAGAGTTCTTCTCTATTTAATCATCTCCACCGCTTGCTCCTCCACTCCTTCCTTTTTGTCTCAGTATAAAGATAAAAAACGGTATTCATAAAAAAACTGTCTAATTGTCTTGTTTTAATCACTCATTTGTTCTCTCAGCTCACTCAGCTTAAAGATATTTGACAGAAAGGCCAAACCAAAGTGCTGCTAAAAAGTGTGCAATTAAACTAATTAAGTTTTTATCAATAAGGGGGATCCCTAATGTTAAATTTAGTAAAGTAAAAGTGTTTTTTTACAAAATCGTCCTAATCGAAATGTACTAATTTTTAATATTTTTTGCGTTTCAGGGGATGTATACAACGTTGGTATGCAGATTGTGAAAGGCAGAATAAAAAATTTAATAGTAAAATTTCCATATAAGGAAAAAGGTACATTAAAAAATTTTTCGTGATTGCTCAAATGCCGCAGGTGGCGTAAATTCAGCTGATGTGGAACAGTCACTACATTTCGCAAATATAATAATGCATAGGATTCGACATCGCGCTTTGAAAGTCGTGCACTAGTATCGACTCTGATATGCACAAACTAGAGCTATTTTGTTTAGCCACTCATTATGTTTATACATTTAGCAAAATTCGCTTTCAGGAGACATGTTTGAGTCAGCAGAAATTCTGGGAACGGTCACCACTCGATGGTACATTCATCCCTGTTACATGCATTCATTCGGTATGTTTATGTAATAAAATAATAAAAAAACGTAAAGTTGTGTTTATGAAATTTTTTGGTAATGTGTGTACTTCTTGCTACGGGTGAAATGCTGAAACTAATAATTAAATTGGTTACGTCAATATGAAAATAAACATCCTAACCTGTAATATACACGTCAATATCCATATCTTAAAATCGCGGGGAATATCCATATCTAAAAATCTACTAAACCCATTTTGATGAAACTTGACTTTACGTAATTTAAATAAAAAAATGAGGTAAAAGTGTCCATGCTAATTGTAGCAACATATATGTATACATAGATGTTGCTACTTAAATATTATCCAAACCCAAAAATACATACAAACTGATAACCTAATTTGTTTAGTCGGTTAATAAACATAACAACTTCATGTATTTTATCTCGTTCAAGTAAAGTTCGAGTTAATGTAAGTTTGTTTAGGATGTTAGGTTATAAACGGTAAAAAAATATATACTACTTTTTGCCTGTGGTTTCTTTTGCATACGAGGCATGCCTTTTAAGTTCTGTCGTTTCCATATTTCCCGGCAATTTTGAATTAGGAACTGTCCTATATTCAAATGTGTTTAAATTTTGAATCTCAATACAGTTGAAAGTAATTAGGATTAATGCTATTGTTTAGTCATAGCGTCGATTGGAATCTGTCAGGTTACGTACGAAAATGAATATTTCTAAGGAAAATGTTCGTGCAATAATTTTCTACAACTTTAGAAAAGGCCTGACACGGCTTTAGTGTTTTGAAGAGCTAATATCTGTGTTCAGTGATGAAGCCCCATGTCTGCGGACTGTCGAACGCTGGTATTTAGAATTCCAGCCTGGACATACTAGTGTTAGTGACCAATTTAGCGAAGCACGCCAAAAATCCGCTTTCACTGAAGAAAACATCATTGCTATGAGACAACTAATTCTCGAAGATTGTCATGTGACATATCGAGAGATAGAGGCTCTATTAGGCATCTCAGGGACAACCATTCAGAAGATCTTGCATGAAGCGCTTGGTGTGATAAGGTTGTTTGCCGTTGGATACCGCATCTGCTTTCCAACGATCACAAGGCGGCCCGCGTCAGATGGTGTGAGAAAAAAAGCCGACTAAAGTCGTTCGTTCTCGAAGCACTTCAAAGAAGATGGTGGCCACGTTCGTTGTAAGAACCGGCCATGTTGCGACTATTGCACTTGAAGATCGTAGAACAGTTAACGCAGAGTGGTATACAGTTTGTTTACCACAAGTCATCGCCAAACTTCGAAAATTTAACACAAAGCGACGCATCATCCTGCACCACCACTAGAAATTCTTGACCATCCTCCATACTGTCCTGACCTAAGCCCTAATGATTTCTTTACATTTCCAAAAAATAACAAAAGTCTTCGTGTTCAAAGGTTCCAGTCCTGTGAAAAACCAGTCGACGCTTTCAAGTCAGCCATTTTGAACACCTTCATTTTAGAGTGGAATAAATGTTATAATAACTGGTTTGAGCGAATGGAAAAGTGTATTAAGCTACGCGGTGAATACTTTGAAAAACAATAAAAAGTACTATAAGGTTCTAGTTGTATTTTTTTCTGCAAACGACAAAACTTAAAAGGCATGCCTCAAATACAATGGATGGCTGGTTCAGCTATTACATTCACACTACAACTAACTGTTATATTTATATATTTTTTACAGGAATGTCGGAAAATTACTTTGTTCTGATCGAGCAACCCTTGGCATTGTCAATATTGAAATACTTAAAGTGTCAGATGAATGGAGACGCTTATGTGTCTGCACTAAACTGGTATTCCGAATATGAGGTAAGTTTTATCATACATATGTAAGGTTATTTAAAGTAAATATATAATATAAAAAGTAGTAAGTATATAAACTAAAACAGATTTCGATTCAAACTCACTTCAAACGGCGATGTGGTAAGTGAGTTCGCAAATGAATTCTTCAAGCGAGATATAAAGAATATACTGAAGTCGCAACTGAACCGTAAATATCTTTATGGCCATTATCATAGTATTAAATTTCTTGGTTATGAGTCTTGAGTATTAATTTAAACATGTTTTTATGATAATTTGTATCAATGGGCGGTTATTTTATTTTCTGGTAAGTTTAAACTATACTGTTAAACTTGTTAAAAATGTACTGGGGCGTCATAATTACACAGTTCTCAGTAGGTGTGGGACACGTGTGTATACATAATAATAAGGAAACATTAAAACAAATGACCAAATATGAGAAAAGATATGTGAAAAAAATATAAAGATATGAGAACAAAAACATTAGTTTTTTAATTTTTTCACGGCGTCGATTTTTATGTAGTTTACTTTTGAATAATATTTTTATTTCAGACCCATATCATAACAGTCAGTCGTATTGACGGAACAGTGAAACGGTATAGAACAGCGACTGTCTTCTTCCTTCACGTGGTTAACTGCTTCGAACGAGATGGGGAGCTGTTGCTTGACATGTGTACATACCAGGATGCTAAGATCATTGATGCTATGTTTGTAGATGCAATTAAGGTTAGGTTTTAAATATAATTTTTGATGTATCCAATAGCGTTTTAAAGTACCAAGAAGCAAGGGCGACGACAGGTTGAGGAAGTGCCCCAAGATTAACGTCCTTATAATTTAATTGAAATATAACATAATTTTATATGGAACTAGCTGACCCGGCAATCGTTGTTTTGGCATGTATAATATTCCTAGGAAACATTTTTTAGTTCAATAAAATTATCTACTATAATAAAAAATAGAGGTTGACCGTAGAGGGGTGAAAATTAAAGGTTGTATGTATTTTTTAATGCCACATAATAAGTAAAATGTTATCCAATAAATTAAAAAATAAAAATTTGGGGTGGACACCCCTTATCATTTAGGGGTTTGAAATATAGATAGTACCCGATTCTCAGACTTACTGAATATGCATAAATAATACATAAGAATCGAAAATGTCGAACCGTATCGGAGGAGCATAGGAACACACGGTGTGGAAATTTGATTAAAATCGGTTAAATAGTTAAGGAGTCCTTAGCGGACAAACGTGATACGTAATTTATATATAGATATTAAGATTAGATTTCTTTTAACCTTATTTGACGCTACAAATCCAAAAACGTCAACTTGTCCACCTTCTTTATCCCCCTTCCCCCTCATCCTGGACAAAGCTCTTGCGCCGCTCTGTCTATTACATTTTGTGGTTTGTGACTTTGATAGAAAAATGTTGTTCTCCTATAAAGACGTTTAACATACGTGTCGTGTCGATTTACTATACATAAAAGTTATTATTGTTTTTAACAGTAATAAAAATTTATAAGTGTCAAATTTCAGGCAAGCCACAGAAACCTGGACTATGCCAAGTGGTGTTCTACGAGGCCAAGGAGATTTCACATTCCCTTAAATGCTGCAGAGATGACCCTTGTGCATTCAGAGGTTATTGTTGACATTGGCGTTGAGATGCCCAGGATTAACTATGAGTTATATAATGGTATATTTAGTGTTAATAATTCAGAATATGTGTGTAAATGTGGTCAGTGACCTTCGGTGAATGACCGAGACGTTAGAACACGCTTGCCCTGCGCTCGCTACCCACAGTTGCATTACACTATTAAATTCGAAACGACATCTAAATTTTTTCATGCACTATTCATCAAATATTAAGAATGCGAGAATATCATTAGGTACTAAGTTTTTATTGTTTTTAGGCCGGCCGTATAATTATTTTTATGGAAATGTATCAGATGTTTCAAGAGAGGATGCTGGGGCGGTATGTACCACTTTATATATTTATTATTTATGCCGCTTGATTAGTGACTTTGAAAATAAATAAAAATAACATATCAATCAGATTACACTCTTTTGATGACACATAGACAATACACGAGAGCTCTAGAAGTTATATCTGTAACTATTTTATAAAATGTTTTGCTAGTGTTGGTAAATTTCTGCCCAGTATCTTCGACATGTTTTCTATCATTGAAAGAGAAAATGTTACACCCTTACATATGAAATTGATGTTTTGTCGTACTGGCCACTTTGACCAGAAATATCTCTTGGTTAGGAATTCCAAATTCAGTTTTTTACAGCTATTTTTTTTCGTGTTTTCTTTTTTTAGAAAACTATGATTCATTTCATTTTCCTGCTTTATTTTTTTTTATTTGCGTCACTCTATAAAATGGAAAACATGAAATATCGCGTTATTTACGAGTACGAGTTCCACCGTGGCACCAGTGCTGCAGAAACACAGTGCTCCAAGTGACCCAATATTCATTTCTGTATAGAAATAAACATGAATCGTACGGTCGATTCCCTAGTGAAGCGACTTCGCAAGTAAATTGGATTTGAGAGTTACTTGCTTTACTACTATTACTGTTCAAAGATAATAGTGAATACATGTCCTTTGTGCAGATAGACGTATATTTTATTATTTCAGGTCGTGAAAGTAAATATTAGTACAGGGGAAGTATTAACATGGAAAGAAAGGTATAGTTACCCGAGTGAACCCGTTTTCATACCTCGACCTGGTGCTGTCGTAAGTTTTTTTTGTTTAACTTTACCTATATGCTATTTCTTTGTACACTTCAAAATGGCTAACAATTCTAAGAATCAACTTGATTATGATTATAATATTTAACAAACAAAACATTTCAAAACGATTTTAAGGCCAAGAAGCATTTTGTAAGTGTATTATTGTTCCTGTGTTTCGTACGAAAACTTCTGACATTTCCCTATGTAATTCAAAGTTATGTATTTAATAGGACGAAGACGACGGAGTGATCTTATCTGCCGTCTTATGGAGTAACGATGAAAACGCAGTTGATCTACTTGTCCTGGACGCTCGGACCTTCAAGGAGTTGGGACGTGCGAGATTCCGAACACCAACACCCGCACCCAAGTGCCTGCATGGATGGTTCTTATCGGACAGTAAAATCACTACCTAAAATCAAATCATATGCTATGAACAAACAACCATCGTCGCCTATTTGGTCTGGATTTCAGATTTCTGTTTGGTGAACACTCCTAATAGGCAAGTAGGTGATCAGCCTTCTGTGCCGGCACATGCTGTGCGAACGAGTGTTAAATGCGCACATAGACAGAAAGTCCATTGTTGCACAGCCAGGGTTCGAACCTACTATCTAAGGGATGAGACTTGCACGGGATGATACCACTAGGCGAACACTGCTTAATTGTGTATGAAACTATAATAATAAAAAATATGTACCGAATTCATTACTGAAGAAATGCATGTCGCACAATTTAAAGCTTTTAAAAACCACCTGCATTTTGTATACCATTTTAAGTTCATAATGAAATGCTATTTTCTTACTCCCAGTATAAAGTTATGATAAGACTAGATTTTAAAGCTATGAAACATTTTGCGTGATTATTTTTGTTTTTTTTTTTTTTATATTATAATTTATAAATTAAGATAAAACTATAATTTTTACATAAAATTGGAAGTGAATATACTATGAAATAAATGCTTTATTTTTTTAAAATGTTATTGTTTAACCCACTTTCTACCCTAACCAAATTAACCTGTCATCATCATTAAATAAATTATATTTACTATACCCAAATTTCTTCGACGAAACCATTAATTGCGTCAACACTTTTTAATCCACTTAATCGTAGTACACACAAGAATTAGCAAATATTATCATAACCATTACTTTGCGAGGTTATTATAGTGTATGAGCTTAGACGTAAGATAGTTTTCATATTTGCTACACGTAACTAAAGCATCATGAATAAAACAAGTTACGAAAACGACTTGGAGGTTTGGTCTCAGTTTTTGATCAAAGTGTTTGAAGGAAAACCCCACTTGTTGAATATATTTTTTGTGGTTGTGTACCTAATCATTTTCTTCGTTAGTATAATCGGTAATGTCCTAACTTGCATCGTCATTTACTCAGTGAAATCCATGCACACTGCCACAAATTACTATCTATTCAATTTGGCTGTTTCTGATCTAATAGTTACGTTCACCAATTTAGCGGATATTTACGACTTCGTAACAGATTTCGCGAAAATTGATGATTTCACTTGCCAGCTAAGATTTTTCTTCATAACGTGTCTATGGAATAATGGAATTCTTATGATGACGATTCTAGCTATTGAGAGGTACATAGTAATATGGTACCCATTGCTATTAAACACATCACCAGTTTGGAAACGAGTATCAAAAGTGATAACAATCATATGGATTGTAGCAATACTGGAGTCACTACCAGATGTATGGTCAGTGAAAAATATAAAGACGAAAACAGTATCGATATGTTTCACAGTACCGACAGAAGAGGCGAGGACAATTAACGGTATACTTGCGTTGCTTACATTCGTAATACCTTTGGCTATTATGATATTTGTGTATACGATGATAGCGTTCAAAGTGAATGAGAATGAGATGACCAGTTCTAAAGGAAAAATTTTCAACCACCGTGACAATAGGCGAAGAGTTCACAAAATAATTGGTGAGTGGATAAGCTATTTTTCTTGTCATGAGCCGATGATGAGTTGTAACGAAATAAACATATAATATTTTTAATCACAAAGTGTTTTAACTGAACACATAGACAACGTTACATCAGAATCTGACCAACATAAAATATTGAAAAACAAAAAATGGGTGCATTCATTCATTTATATTTTGTCCTATGAAATTATCATTGTTTGGATAACAAAATGCTGTTAAATATTTTTCAGTAGCACTGACGGGATCATTTTTAATCTGTTGGCTTCCCTTCTTCACCTATCGTATAATGATTTTTGCCTACGATATGCGACAATTGATGCAATTTGAATGGGTAAGATAATTTAGTTGATTAATGTATGAAGTTTTTATGAAAAAATTGAGGAATTGTGAATAAAATCATTTACATCTAACTTCTGATACAAATATTAGTGCACGTTTATGATAATCTACGCTCTTTAAAACATAAAATGGTGACGGTTAAGATTTCGAAGCCTTTTCTCAGCAATCATTTCTTACTAAAGCATGATTAATTGAGACCAATCAACGATTTGGCCCCAACACCTTGCAAAACTTAATGTAATAAATAGCAATATAGCACTTTCTGTAAAGACGAGATCGCATACATGAACCATATTTTCTTCAAATGTAAAACCAAATGTTAATTTTTAATAGATAAAGAAAATACAGTAAGGATAATTTAAATTTACAAAAACAATTAAAATAAGTAAAATTACACTCAATTAAAAATAAATGAAAATTAGTCGGCGAAACTCGACTTAAAGGACTCGTTACTATGCCATAAAATCTTTAAAAAAATTGAGACTGTATGATGAAAGTTGTATCAATTTAGATTTATCATATCATGTTTAATTTAATTTAAAACAAGTTCCAGTTCAACCTTACAGATTTGGCTTAACATCACGTGATGGGTTTAAATGATTTGATATTATCTGTATATAAAGATAATGAGTTTTCTTGTTTTTTTTTCAGTGGTTTAGCACAGGAATCAGAATAACGTTAATGAATACTTGGTTTAGTGTTGTACTGAATCCGATTTTGTTCAGTCTCATGTCTACCAAGTTTCGAAGAGCGTTAAAAGTAAGTTATTCTCTTATTTATCGTAGAGCGAACTGAAGGATGTTATTTTGTGTAAGGATAAAATTAAACAAACTTGTGTAACCTTCTCATTAGAGAAGTCATAGTTTTCTCTGCCTTGGTCCATATATAAATAGTACAGTTGTACTTCCAAATCGATGTGGTATGTAGAGTACAAGCAATTTGGGTTACAAAATATGCTACAAAGACAGTTAAATTTTAATTAAGATTTAAATTATAAACGGTTTTAAAAGCGTTATTCAACAACAGCCTTTTTTTATAAAGAGGAAAGGTCATACAAATAATAAAGATTATTTTTTTAAGAACGAATTCGTGTTCAATCTCGTCCAATCTTTTGTTTTTTTTTCCAGATGTTATGGACGAAAAAATTTAAACGAGAATGTCCTTTAAAAATTGACGTCATTGCCTGATACTACACAGCGGAGATTACAGTTTATCTTATTAGTAATTATCAAATATTGTCTGAGAACGAATATAAGAGAGACAAGTAACATAGATACAGTATATTATTATGCAATAATACTGTGTACATCTTATATGTAATCTGTGTACCGGTCACCAGACTCTATGGTTTACGTTTTGGTGCGAACGTTGTTTTAGTAAATGAATCTGTAGTCTATAAAAATAAATGAAAACCAGCTATATACATGTTCTGTTCATGATACATGTATATCATTATAGGAAATTAGAAGTAAGGTGATAAAAAATAATTTTTAACCACAAGTCTTGTACCAAATTTCTTGTTTCTATCCTGATACTAATATATTTATAAAAAAAAACTTGTAGGATATGTACTTTCAACTTAGTTCAGCCAACATTTTTGTTGTTTGCACTTATAATGTCTTGTTTACCGAATACTACTACCAGTATTTTAGTACCCGTCAAATTTTGAACAAAATATTCAGTGGGTCATATTTCTGTCATTACACATTTGATTATTATCAATATCAGCACTCGCGTTGCGCATGCGTAGTAGCTTCGTACTGATTTTGGCGCCATTCAGTTTCTTATTTTCAATGAATATCCAAAACAAAAACAAGATGAGTCATTCATTTCATTTTTGTTATGTGTTATGAATCTCAAAAGTAAATATCAATAATTTCGGCAGCTATCTTTATTTTTAACTCATTATCTCTTGAGAGAAGATAAGAGTGCAATGTTAAAATAAAATCCTTATTATTTGTTTGATTTAATACACATAAAATTTTGACTATTATTGCTTTAAAAATTTACATTGATTTCACAAATCTTTTAAGATGAGCGACATCTATACTAAAGTGAAGACATCATTATTACTAAAAGGGCGCCTGGTTTATTCATCATAGAACGAGAACTTTTACTGAAAACTAATCTAATACTATGTTTTAACAATAGAGGGGTGTAGATTGATATCTCTTATATAGTAAAATGATAAAATAATTATTTCGAATATCTCTTTATTAAAAAAAGCATTTGGATATATATATAAATATATTAAGTTAAATATCCTTAATAGGGTTTTTTAAATTTGACTTATAATTTGTAAAATTGTTGTTAAATTAGAGATAGGAAAGTGTATAAAAATCTTTATCCGAAAATATTCTGGAAATTCCCTATTTCCACGGCTACAATAATAGTTTGGACTCTAGAAAATCAGTAAATAATTAGTATTCGAACCCTTTTTTGTAAAATGCTTTTTAAATGTAGACAGAAGCACGTAGATATAGAATTATATTTTTGTCTAGTAATTGAACATAATACTGTCCCAAAATACACGGCCAGGAAAACTTTCACGATAAAATCTCTTTAGCCATTCAGACTATAAAGCAAAAGAATTAGTCTCTTGCTTAGGCCCTGGAGACCCCTTGCGAAAAACTTACCTAACATTAGACTTTAGAAAACTAATACATTATAAAACTATACACTATAAATAAGATTATATATAATATGTTCGTTTATAATATATTCAAGGGAGTCGTATTCTAAAATCTACTTGCTCTTTTGTGCTCCATTATGCTCTGCTCTATTATACCTACGGTATATATGTTGGTTTATATGAAAGGGACTATGTTGGTCTTTTGGCCTTTAAACTTAACGGAAGATGGGCGAGCGATATCACTATACAGTTTTGTGGATTGAGCCGAACGCGCTTCATGACGTCGATATCAGCTTGGACTATATAAAAATAGAAAGCACTATTTTCTCTGCACGAAAAAGTTTTAGCTGAATTTATATTTCAATAATCCAAGTAACAAAGTTTAAATTTCAGGTAGTATTCGTTTCTATTTTAAAAGGATTTGTAATATTGTGATTTGTTGTAAGAAAATACTCATACTCGAACATAATTTTATACGAGATACCTATATATTATGTCTAGTTATACTTTAGATAAATTTTCCTTAAATATTTTTTCCTAACATGGAACACATAATTAACCTACCTATTAAGCCACCAAAGGTTTTCTTGATCCAATAAAAGTAGTTATATATAACACTGAAACCGCGTTTCATTTCTGATGATCCAATCAAGAATCCATTTATCCGGATAATACCTAAGTTCCGAAGTCCCCTGAATATCGCAGATGGCTTTCAGGCTTGGAAACAATCGTTAGGAGGGCGGGATTAATGGCCCACTTTGACTTCCGATTTATATGTATAGCTGATACAAAAACCACTAATTTTAAGGCAAGCTCCATCTGCGACTTCACTCGTACTAGATTTATTAAATAATAAAGAAACTTGGTTTTATCTGTATCTTATTCTTTAGCATATATTAAACAAATTAAATGTTACAATAAAGTTTGAATACTAAAAGACTGCCGGTTGTAATTTCAGCGTATTCGACTGTCGGGAATTTAACTAAAAACTAGAACCACCGCTATGGCTCGTACACTACCTACTTCTTACTATACAGTGGATATATTTCGTAAGGTAATGTAATTCTAGATTCAGATCCTTTTATGTGCTGTTGAAATAGAATTAATAAACGATACATTAATGCGATTGTATTTTATAAAGTACTAGCGGCCCGTCCCGGCTTCGCACGGGTGGACATTTATTTTTTAAACATTTTTTGTATATATTGTTATGTTCTTTATAGTCCGGTCAAGTTAGACATAAAAATAGTGGTCAAATAACAAAAAATCCCGGAAAGCCAATAATTGGTGGAGAGCTGGGGTTTACCATTACAAATAAAGTTTTAAAAATCCCCATCGATCCTATGGGTGCTACAAAAATTATAAGGGGTCAAAGGTCAACATTTGAGGTTTTTTATTTTTACCTCTTGACTATATTGACAGGACTATTAATAATGTGGAACATTTTTTTGTTCTATCAACAAAAGTTTTCCCAGCGCATGCGATTAAATTTCTTATATTTTTCTTGCAATTAAATTAGCCTATATTAAACAGTGCTAATGTAGCATTCAAATGGTGAAAGAATTTTTAAAATCGGTCCAGTACTTTTTGAGCCAATTCGTTACAAACATGTTGCATACAAATCTTTCCTCTTTATAATATTAGTATAGATTTCCCTTGCCTAGTATACAATCCCTTATTTTCCATATTCACATGCGGTGGCATGGCAAAAATTGTATTGTAAAAAGAGGGTACCGTCTTATAATTAAAAATAATTGTTTAACTGTGATAGTTGAGCATGTTTCTATGCAGTTAGTCCTTTAAACCGATAGACACCTTATTTAAGACCCGTATCATGGAAGCGGATACAAGTGTTCTAACACTGGTGACACTAACAGAAAACTAAATCAGGAAACTTTGGTTGCGATTGCAAAGTTTCTCTTACTAGACAACTTTACTTTTAGACTACATAAACGAATCTTTCCTTAAGCTTTCTTGTAAATTAAATTGGAAGTTGTGACTTTAGTCACTTTAATTAGCTGAGTATAATGGGTAACTTTATAAATCTGTAAAGTTAAAATAATATTTGGAAAAGGAGTTTTTTCTCGTGGAGTTTCAATTAACAATATCAAGAAGAAGCATTAGCTAAATGAACAAAAGTATTTTTTTGAATGATGTCTTCGGTAGATGAGGTAGGGGAGTTTTATTTTAAATTTACCGTCTCTTAATGAATTATATAGAATAGATCGTAATCAATAACGAATTTAGCTATGAAGTCTAGAATAATGAAAATTATGTAGCAACAAATCTACTATGTATATAAAAATAAGTCGGGTTTTCCTTCCTGATGCTATAACTCCAGAACGCACGAACCGATTTCCACGGTTTTCCATTCGTTGGAAAGGTCTCGGGCTCCGTGAGGTTTATAGCAAAGAAAATTCAGGAAAAATTTCAACAGAAAAGCGGGATCACCAAACGAAATGTTACATAAAACGAAGCCATCTGGTGGCGAAACGGAGTTCGCCGAGTTTGCTAGTGTAGTATATGATAATTTACGAATATTATTACTATATTTATTGAAAGCAGTTCTATTCTTAATTGCTAACCTTGTCAGTTGTCGCATTTGACGCGTCGTGAAATTAGATGAACAAAAGTGCCTGGAGCAACTAATTGCTGGTATATTTTATGTTTAAATTGTTTACTTGTTTCTCAGCTTTCAATAATGCAACGTATATACATATATAAAATATACATGGGGTTAACTCTCACTTTCAGCAGTTTATATTAAGCTTGGCCATTTGCATAGAATACTTAAAATAATTTGTTTTGCGATGTCATTTTATATTTAATTACACTCTTTATAATAGCGTTAAGCAAGGGGGTTTAATTATGCCAACATGCAAATGAAAACGAGATAGAAAAATTGTAGGGATCTACAGAAATAATTGTGATTCTTAAAGAGCATTCTGTCTGGTCCAATTTTTCGCTCAATGAGCGTTTCCAGTCTTTGCAGATAAAACTGTTTATACAAAGACTACTTCTTAATAAATTCAAGAAAAGAATTCCGAGACTTCCTTTTCAAAAATGTTTCTGAAAGTTTTTGAGTCAACCAAACTGCTACAAATTACTTTTGAGGTTTCTTTTATTTTCGTAGGAAAAATATAACAATATAACCTTTGCCGTAACTAGTAATGTTCTGATGATTTTTTAAAGCCAATATTAGCTAAGTATCTACACTCTCATTTATAAGCTAGGCGCAAGGAATTTGAAATAATAATTCGAATAAAAATTAAAAAAAAAAATATATAGTGTATACTATAACCATAGATAACTCAAACATAATAGTTACCGTATGACCCTTTTCACCTAAGTAAGTTGTTATTATAATAAATATTTCGTAAATCGTGAGGCGTTTGAGAAAGCGTCAAATAATAACAAACAGCTATGGCAGGAACTGGTGAAGTTACACATTCGTGGAAATTTTGATCCAGCGCTTTGCAACAAGTTTTGACTGGCTGAACTCTGAACTAATGCTAATGGTGCAAACTTGGATACCATCTACATTTACGAGAGAAACTTTACGATCAACTAAATTCAATAAAATTGATATTTCGTGTTTGAATTATACGGTCCTAACAGAAGTATTCTTCAGTTCATTGGCACTTCAAAGATTGACTTACAAACCATAAACACGCAAAAATAATGTTGGGAGGCGGAGCTAACTTAATAAGTTTGTGGATTGATAAGAATTTAGAATTTCTGAATTTTATTTTTTACACATTTTAATTTCATGAAATTTTACATATTTCAAATAAATATATAATTTTTATTTAGTTTTAGTAGTAGTCATATCTAAATAATAATTATTAATAAATAATTTATGTTAATTTTCATTTGTTAATTGATTAAACTTTTTAATTCTCTACCACTCGACAATTTTTTTCAAACATGACTTTCGTTAAAAGTTAGCAGTTTATCACTATATTTACTTTTACTTAAATGACAGTAAGGGATATCATACAAGTATTCAGTATCGAAAGATTTGAATATAGATTGTCTAAAATTCGGCTCGTAATATCCACGATAACCCAAGAATTATATGGTCAATTGTTTTACCAATTTATATGGGTCGCGGCACACGGGGAATATAAACCCCGGGCCACTCTCGGCTAGTCAGCGTTGTGTCAGAGGATTTTATAAGGGGTCGGGGACTACACAAATAAAATTCAAATATCCCTTATAGAAAGTTCTGAACACGTGAAACGTGAGAATTTGACGAATTCTTTTTCACTCTCTTGAGTTTTGGGCTACGATGAACGTATTGTATTGTTAAATAAGCTTTAGTAATATATGAGTTGAGATATTTAAATATGAACAGTCATAGTCAAGCGCATTTGCCTTCGTTTTAAATTCTTATGCTATAGTACGCGAATACTTTACAACAATTCTCAAGGCAGTTCGCGAGCAAATATTTTTAGGTTTATAGGTTTAACGAATTTAATAACTCTAGTAATCTTATAAAAAACTTGTAATTATTAAAGCGTATGTACTAAAAACGAGATAATTATTAATTGCCTACATCAAAGGTACTTCAGAAGAATTAAAAATAAATGAGAAATTTTAATATTGCCTTCGAGAATGTTTCGGGTCAGCGGCTCCATAGAGTGCGAAAGGTCAGAGCCGAGTATTGTCTAATAGATATTATAATGTTAAGGTCTGAAGCGATATTTTGCTTAAAATATCAAAGGCTAGCATTGAAATAAACACAGAGGAACAAGATCTGGTTTCCGCTTGAATTGAATTAAGCTTTCGTATTTATAATAACACTTTTAAATAAATATTTTTTGTATCAATTTTGCACCGCGTTTTAAGACGATAAAATTAATTTTCTTTCCACATTTGTTAAAAACATTTTGTTTTTAATTCTTAATTTTAATTGACAAGTACTAACCCGAAATAAATGTTACCTTAGAAACCAAACCATTCTTTGTTCATTTAACGGAAGCGATAATAAATATATAGAGCTCATGATTCCTATATTGCAACATTGCTCCTTGATAATGTGGTTAGAAAAAGTAATAGTTTATAATTGGTATAATAAAGTAATAATATAAAAGTTTATACAATAAAACAAAGTAGTAGTAATTTTATCGTTTACCCTTTATTCAAGACAACCCTTTCCACAAATTGGGCGAACAAT
The DNA here is from genome assembly GCA_963693345.1 of Pieris melete. NCBI lineage: Eukaryota > Metazoa > Arthropoda > Insecta > Lepidoptera > Pieridae > Pieris > Pieris melete. The sequence continues at coordinate 3,227,690 of CAVNZK010000029.1, forward strand.
TAAAATGATTAATGACAGAAATAAAAACTCTTGATTGCATTTAGCGGCATTTTAGGTTGAGCTTTGTCTGCAATGATAATAAAATATGATTTATGTTTCCTTAATTTCGCAAGCTCTGAGCTTAAATAGCGATAAAATGCTGCTGAAATTAAACTTGAAACATTAGTTTTCGTGAATGTTATACATGTAGTAGGTCACATAGTTACTCACTAAATGAGCTATTAATCATTGTTCAAAAAGAAAGTGATTTAGTCTAGCTATTCGTAGGGGGAACGCTGCCAGTATCTTCGGAACATTACCTAAAGGGACTCCTTTTAGTAATATATTTTAAATATTATATTTAAAGGATAGTTATTGTTCTTCTGTTATTTTTTTATTTGTGATATATTAACATCTAATTGTTAAATCTATGTTCAATAGTTTTGCACATTAATTAGTTGATATCTAGACATATTTAATATTAAAGGTCACTTATGATCTTAACTATACATACGGAAATAATATTAATGTATAAAGCGATATTAAAAGAAAGGATCTTAAATGTAGATGATTTTTTATGAAACCTTGAATTGATTGTTTTCGCTCTAAAAAGAAGAGGTTTGTTTTACTAGCCCAACTAACCATACATCGTTTTAATTTGTTTATAACGATATATATATATAGATAGATATTGAAATGAACAGTAACTTTAATTATGATCTAATAAATAATAAGCGGCCGATAGTTCTGTAGAAAAAACCGCTATAGGCTTTTACAACAACAAAAACTATATTAACCTTTAAGTACTTCTCTTAGTTATAATTACGCAGAAAAATATATGATTTTATTATTAAAAGCATTGATAAACGACACAGTTCTGTGTTCAACCTCGGGTGGAGACGCAGGTGCGATTGGGAATTAGGAAACGCCGCAAGAGTTATGACGCAACTGATTTACTGCAACCAAAATATACACTTTATTTGCTCTGTGTATTTATTTTATTCAATAATGTTATAAATGGTTATTTAGGAATTGTATTATAGATATGTATATACAACGCTTACACTTAGTGGGTACTGAAGGTTGTATATAGCCCATATAGTGGTCGACGGTCAGTAGTTTATGTTTTTTTTTATTTTTTATTTTTTTTATTGAGAAAAAGCTTGCCAACGCTCGGCACACTGACACATTGGTAAAAACAAACACAAAATACAATTTTTAATGTGACAAGCACTTAAAGGCAAACATGACATACATATACAGATCATAACCTATTATTAAACAAAACAAACATTACAAAAAAAAAACAATTACTAATCAAAGAAAAAATTCAAATTACAAAAAACTAAACATAAATCCATTATTTCAATTCCAAATATTCATTATGTTTTGATAATCGACTATTCCGAAACTTTTTGATATCTGTGGTTGTTTAGATTATTTAAGGAAAAGTAAATAAAAACTTAACGTTTAGAGTTTTAAGTAATTTCTGGTTTGAAAATAGACGAACGCAATGCACAAAGGAAATGTGTCTTATATCTTGAAGATATAATAAGAAATGTAGATTTAAAGCCCGATTTATCCACTACGACACGTTCTGCTTTCTTCAGCTCTCCAGCTGTTGCATCAATATTTTAAAGTGTTATTGAACGTTCACTTAAATTTCCTTAATATACTTTTTGAGGTTGCATCTATTCTTTCTCTGCTATATTAAGTGATTTAAATAATAATAATCTTCTCTCACATATACATACAAGGATATGATTAAACTTAGATGATAACATTAGGAAGTGTATGTGAGAGACTGGTCTCTGTAACAGGAGACCTGAGTGACAGATAGCCTGCTTCTCCACCACCGGACCGGAACACGTACAATCAGGTCATTGTCATAAGATACAATAGAAGAAAAAAAATGGTGCGTGTACTTATGTACGCGCGTAAGAAGTTATACTTCTTTGGCTTTCTTTATTTTTTTTAAATAATAAATAATTAATAATAAATATATAGCGTTAATCATTTAACAATATTTAATATTTAGTATATTATTCAATTATTAATTAACTTTAATAATGAGTATTATTTATTATATTATTATATTATTAATTCAATTTAATAACTAGGTATGTTTCATAACCTTTTAACTAAGTAACAATAGGTCTTTGTGAAAAAGCATTGCTAAATTTCTTTGAAAAAATGATTAAAACTCCTTTATTTGTTTAAAAGGTACTACAAATGTCATTATGGTTATTCAAAATTCTTGGCATAGCTGCTTACGTCACGCATATTCTATTTCTTTTTACTTGTAGATTGTCTTATTCTCATCTCGCTCGCGCACGCTCGGCGCCCATACTGATAATTTTGTGTCACGGTGCGCGCGCATCGTAAAATTTCACTGTCATAAATTTTTCATAACGCGCCTAAAGAAGTATAACTTCAATAAGTAAGTGCTAAAAGAAAACATTGCAAACGGAGTCGTAAAAATAAATTTGGTGTTTGTGTGTATGTGTGAATGTGTGTGTACGCGCTTGTTTCTGTCTCTCTCTGGGTGTGTGTATGCGTGCGTGTGTGTGTGTATGTGTGGGCGAGTGGGTGTGTTACAGAGTTACAGTTATAACAGTATACAATATAGTGACGTAACTATATTGTATAAATTTATTGGTGTTCCGAACCCCTCAAAAAACTTTCATAATTCTGTGACTGTCTTATTGATATATATTTAAAAAGCAAATATCATTAAACTTCTATGCCTATCACGTCACAATGAGTGTATCGTCGGGACGTTTTGACGCAGGAGTTCTAAGGGTTTTATAACACGACTCTTTGTAGCACGTAGAAATTATTTTGAAATAAAATTTACAGTGGTTCTTAGGCGTTCGCCGAAGCATTCTGCATGGCAACTCGCTTGAGAGATAGTTTATTCCAAATATCCAATATGTATTACGAAGTAACGCGAGCTTTAACAAGAAAATTTAATATCTGTCGCCGGCGGCGGATCAAATACTAGCATGAATGAAATTCGAGGTTTTTAAATTTTAACGAAATAAACATATAACGATTTCTCCTTGGCTAGGACGGCAGAAGAATATGATATATTATTCATTTACAAATCGCTCACCTGTTACTAAATTCGTTTTGTGCATATTTTATGAATTCTAAATATAATTTTGCTTAGGCATATTCTTTTTTGAGCCTTCGATTTTAATTGTATTATTCGGTCTTGGAAGAATTATTTATTGATTTAAAAAAAAATATATGTAAAAGGAGGCAAACGGGCAGGAGGCTCACCTGGTGTTAAGCGATTCCGCCGCCCATGGCCTCTCACATTGCCGGGAGCCTCGCAAGTGCGTTGCCGGTCTTTTAAGAAATGGTACGCTCTTTTCTTGAATAACCCTACGAATTGGAATTTGGAATTTATAAATGCCACAGTTTGTTAACGTGTACAAACCTGTGTACAATCCTTAACTATTATGTTTTTTATCATTCGTGCTAATCACAATGCGTCGGCTTACAAAATCAGAGCAGCCTTGCGATTCTGTAACTCACTTTTCGAACTCTCACAGCGGTTTTCACAGCTGCGGTCGCGTTCAAATCAGTCGTAAAGCAGTCATTTTACGATTTGCCATTCTGATAATAACAATAAACTACAAGCTCCCTCCTTATCAGAATGCCAAACCGCTGTGAGAGTAAGAAAAGTGAGTACCAGAATCGCAAGGCAGAGTGGAAGGCAAAAAAAAAATCCTGTGTTCAACTCGGTGTAGCACTAATAAGCAGTAAAACAGCATAAAATGTTACATAATGCCGTCATCAGTTTTGAATTAAGCTTGACAAGTGTTTAGTACAAAAGGTGTCGATAACGACAAGAGCGTGGCTCTACGTGCATTCCGAGAATTATGTAAAGCACGAAGGCCGTTTGGCCGATCGCCAGGTTCAACAGGTCGAACAATTTATATTATCAACCTGTTACACTATAATCAATTCTACGAAATTAATATGACACAAAATGTTTAGGGAAAAATGCTTGTAATGTGTTGTAAAGCGAGCTGAATGGGTTTTATGTGGATCATAACAGAGTTTAAAGTAAAATACTCATTCGTTTCTCTCTCACCAAATCCGTATAATCTGTAATGAAAGCATATATCGATTATTTTGTCATAACACTATAGGTTATTTATGTATATTACATAGATTTTATTATAGTTAGGGTGTAATTGTTTAGAATATTATCTAGCTACTAATCATAAAATAAGGCAATAACTTAATTGTTATTTGTCAATAATTGACTGCTGATAACCAAGATTCGCCCATATAGAATATTCAATGTAAAAGGTTATTTATTAGCAATGTACTATAATAAATAAGAGTAATGTAATAATCGTAAATTTACTATCTCGAAATCGATAATTTTATATTCTATTCAGTGTTTTTGCTATGAAAATACATATATAAATTAAAAAATGCAAATTTACTGTCATTATAATCGGTTAATTTCGAAACGATAAAGCTTCAATTTCGTATTAAGATATAAGTTGAATTTTAATTATAGGTCCTATCAGTCATTATGTCAAAACATTTTACAAAATGAGAAATATTTTCATTAGTTTTAATGCTCAGACATTGTCGGAGGCCCTCGACGCAAAGTTATTAATTTCTTTGTTCCTACAGAATGACAAGCAACTACTACTACCGGACTACCGGTGCAATCCGCACCTGTACTACGTAGTGAAAATCCAGTACATTTGAAATTTTTGATTATTCCATACTGGATTATTGAACATTGAGCGTTGGGGGAGCTTCCACAAAATATTAAAAGTACAGACAGCCTGGCAATATTTAAATTAAGACTAAAAGACCATCTCTTGAGTGATCCCAGTTCTCTACGTAAATGAAAGTCCACCCAAGTTCTACTTCGCTAATTCATCCTTGAAGCTTTTCAATGACCCACGACGTGATAAATTGTATCTTTAGTATATAAGTTCTCATGTTAGTGACTATTGTCTGTTATGAGAATAAATGTCTTTAAACCTAACCAACTATTAAGCTGCTGAGTGAATATAGTTGTTTTAGTTATTAAATAAGAACTCGACGCTAATAACAGGAAAATCCGACGCATTTCGTCATGGAGGAAAACCTTTAAGCTAAGTGAACTGTCAAAAGTGAAATCTACGTCTTGTCGTTCGTAAGTGATGAAATATTTCCTGTAGTACGCACTTAAAAGGATCTGACATTTTGTTGTTGTAAAGTATTTTTATAAATGTTTAAAGTCTTACGACTGTGTTGTCATGGTAAGAATTGAAGAATGCAGCATGTATGGATTGCGACAATGTAAATATTTTTGTAGTAACGTTAAGCTGCGGAGAGAGTAGATTTACCTTTTTTGTGCAGAATTAATATTTGTTCTTGGTATGAAAATACGCGTTACGTTATAGTTAGACGACGATCGACAACGTGAATGGCGCACCAACTAGCTCTGGCTAGTTTAATTTAATTTTACATACTAACAATGAAATTGTAATAAATGCTTATAAAATGTTTGATAATTGATTTAAAACTTTAAAGTGCCTACCTAACCTTTGGTAGAGGTTGATGAGAGTTTGTAAATACAAATAAGCCAGTCAGTAATAATAGCAAATAAAACATATTACCAAAAATATCAAACTTCATAGACTATATATACACGTACATATACATATAAGTTGCCTTTTACTGTGCCAACCATGGAAGCTTTATTAAGGAAATATCCAGCTTGACATATTCGTAATAATATCTGATAGAAGTTACGTAAGCCAGTGCGACAGCAAAAAGACTTATCCGATATCCGATAAAAATCACATGACATTTTTTTGTATATTTTCGTATCTCTAAAAAGTTATCCGCCGAAGCCTAATCGATAGTGGGCTACGAGCGCAAAACGGGATTATCCGAAAACCGAAATAGGTCACAATCTAGACTTAGCAGGGACCCTGACATAGGCTCGGATCCGGATATTTTATATACCCGCGAATTACCAGCTTATTACATACCATACCTGCGCACGGAGCTTGTCAGACTTTTGATTAGAAATAAATCCGATGGGCATAGGCCTAAGTTCTAAGGCCTAAGGTATTTCTTCCATCTTCAATCTTTTTCAACAGATAATATAACTCCCTTATTTATAAATACAAAATAAAATATACTATTACACTATTTGAGCAGTGTTGCCGTTCGAAAAGTTTCAGCGTGCGAGTCTTATCCCTGGTCGTAGGTTCGATCCCGGGCTGTGCGCCAATAAAATTTCTGTCTATGTGCCTTTAACACTCGCTCGTACGGTGAAGGAAAACATCGTGAAGAAACCAGCATATCTTTCAAAAGCGGCTGCAGTGTTGTAGCGCCATTGGTATATATATTAAACTATTAAATCATGATTTAATTTCATTCATTTGTCTGCTTCCTTGAAACACTTTACTTTAGATACGAATATTCGCATTTTGCATTTCGCATTTAAATTTAAGCACTATCATGTTAATCAAGATACATGCAAATCAATAAAATTATCAAAGAATCGGTCTTAAACAGTAACAACTAAAAAAATTATAACAAACCTAAACAGATTATAATATCTCTGCCGGCAGAGATTTCAAGTTGGAAATGTGAAAAATTCCGACCTATTTTAAAAATTAGTTTGAAATTTGAAACAATAGTTTTTCTCGACACTGGACTGTGCCAAATATCTTCTATTTATAGCATTAATTAAACATATTAAAATCCAAAATAAAATATTTTAGATTTCTACTTTACGAGATTTCGATAAAGAAAGATGTATTACTACTACATTTTGATTGAGTAAACATATTTATTTATAAGTCAAGTTCTATTTAAAACCGTGTACATCCATTTCTCATTAGTGCATCCAAAAATATTGCCATTGTACCAACCTTTACACACCGACCACAGCAAACACAGGCCTCGTAATTAAGCAGTGGGCAGCTGCCTATTAACTAACTGAAGCTATAGATAAGCTTCAATTAATTCAATCCTCTTATCCCAACAAGACGGTATAATTTAAAAGGAATTGGAAGGTTTCGAAGTATTATTTAAAAATAAAAGCAAAAAGTCTCTGTGTTTTTATTACTAGTTTAAGTGTTCTATCGATAAATTTGCATTAATTGTCAGTAAGCTAGTAACTTTGTGAAATAGGGTGAATTAAAGAGAATAAAAAAAATCCATATTATTTTTGGAATTAAATTAAATTATGAAGTATTAAACAGCTTGTCAATGCTAAAATCTTTCACAAAATTTTCTCCTTTCTTTTGACCACAACATAAAACTAAGTTTTAAAAAACACGAAAGAATTACAATGTTCTCACCAGGTATAAAAAGGAACATATATCTTACGATAGCTTCGAGCGTGCATAATTTTATTAGTGGTTAAACCTCAGTTTGATACAGGAAATTAAACGTCGACTATAATCGAAATGAGTGGCGGCCGCGCCGGACTGGCTTTATTGGCAAGTGTTTCCGCTTCCTGTCATGATGACATCTTATCATTCAGAATTTGACAGCTTACAGAATATTTTGTAAGTACCTTTTTAAATCCTTCAGTTGGTCTCAGTAGCAGATCTTTGCTGCAGAAATATAAAGAAAACAAATGGTTTATTTTTTATTCCTGGTAAAAAATTTAGTACGAAACCTTAATAACAATCACATCATTTCCTACGAATGGATCAATCAATTAGAATCAGTAGTATTAAATTCTATACATTTATATACCCATTCTCATTCGTTCATCGTTTCAACAATTGATTGCGGTTAGTGAAAATGTCGTAAAACTTCACCCATATTGAGTGTTTGTGGGTTAATACCGATACTTTTTACACGAATTAAAATTAGTAGTTATAATTACGCTAAACTGTTTCCGTAACTCAGCAGGTCTGGCAATGAATCAGCCCCAGGTTAGAATTTTTTTTATAATGGGCACAAAGAAATTTATTACAATTATTTAACATAATTTTAAATTTATCCGACGTTTCGCGTGCTTTACAGCGTGCGTAGTCACGGTGACTGAAGACAAAAGGTGTTGAATGTCAAAACGTTTCACAGCTGCAGACAAAGTTGCATTATCTGTATTTATTTCCCCGGAGTTGGTATCGACTAAAAGATGGAGGGTTTTGGCAAAAATGGCTCACGGTGTCCTCTATTTTCGCGGAATGTTTTTCTCTTTGAGATTTTAATTTGGATATTATTGGATCCAAACTTTCTCTGCTGCTGTGATACTTTTTGACATTCAACACCTTTTGTCTTCAGTCACCGTGACCATGCTCGCTGTAAAGCACGCGAAACGTCGGATAAATTTAAAATTATGTTAAATAATTGTAAATTTATAATAATACATAACTTTAATCCGTTAAAAACAGTTTTTTCTTTAAATATAATCAAATTAAATAAATTCCTATTTAAGTTTAATCTCAAAGCGTGGCAATTTTGCTTAAATTCTATAATTTCCGGCCGTAAATAAAACAAAGGACAAATGTCGCCATGATGAGGTCATCAGAGTAATTAAATTAGCCAGAATAAAGCCAGGCTATAGGTGGATTGTAAGGATGAAATGAAATGTCTATTAAAGCGTCTTCTGCTTAAACCTATGTTAGTTTTCTTGTTACTTGGAAATTTATCAAAAGATGGCAAATAAAGTGGGTATTTTAATAGTCGGTTAATGGCTATATTAGATGATTATATTTGTCTATTTAAGGCGATTATTAAATAAAAGCGATGTTAACGGTGCTACTAAGGTGCTTAAATAATTTCAAATAAATTATTACAGAAAACCTGAAAATGAAATTGATACCAGTTTGGTAATAATTGTCTATAACTGTTGAATTGTATTAAGAACACATAAACTAAACTTGTCTTAGGAGTGAAATTCCGTACCCTAAAAAGTCATCTGTGCCTCCCTAATTTATCAATTGTTTATTCACATATAGAAGGATGTAAATATCAACTAACCCACTATATAGCATATCAACAGCACCATAATCTTGTAATTGTCTCTTGTCGTTTAAATACTACAAATTGTGGTTAAACGTTTATTTGCTTCAAAGAGAATAAATGTAGCCTGTAATAGAGTAGTCATACAGCTCGCAGCCCTGAGCCACCCTGAGCCGATTACTATCTCCGCTTTAGCGATCGATTGGACTGAATTTAAACATTGCACTCGCTATTTTAGTAATTATTTAGTAACAGCGTAATCCCTTGGTATTTCGCATCGTATATACATTGATGGTCAAATATTCTAGTTATCATGTGAACCAATTATTTGAAACTCTATTTAAATAAATCACATTATTTATTTTACGGTTAAATATTGGTATTGTAAAAATTGTAAATTTATTGTAAAAAGAAACAGATCTAACCTACATCCTATCCTACATTTAATATCCTACATTTAAACCGTTATCATAAGCTTTTTCACATTACAAGTAGTTCCCGTGATTAAAGCTGCGAAAAAAAATAAAATTAATAAATACTATAATTTGTCAATTGTCGTTCGTCAAAAGTCTAAAATTAAATAGTCTAGTCGACATATTTTTTTAACTTTTATGGCACGATCTTGTTAAGTATGTATGTAAGAAAGGCTCTACGAAGCGAAAATTTTTTACACTTACAATTAAGACGGTAGTTCGAGCAAATTTCGTTAGTTAACAATTGTTTAACTTGTTGAAAAAGTTAGTTTAAGTAAAATTTCCAACGGGAATAAATTAATTATAGTATTCAGAACACACCATATTTTTTTCAAATCAAAAAAAAAATATTCAATACCTTAAATAAATTAATTAATGTGCCGTACTCGCTTTTGACGCCACGCGCGCTTCCTAAAAATGTCACGCGGAGACCTATTTTCAGCGTTAAATTAAAATTATAAATAATGGAGATAGAGTTCCGGGAGTCGGGAGTTTGGAAATTTCCTCCTCTTTCAGAAAAAGATTTAAGAAATTTCTTAAATATTAATAGTTTATTAAATATTGGCAAAAAACGAAATGCCATTTTTTTTCATCTTTAATTGTTTATAACTTTTGCAATTTTTTATGTGCTAATACACGCTTTTGGCACATTTTTCTAGACGTCATTTCCAATGAGCTTTCGCACATAATTTTAAGAGCAGTATCTCTATTTTGTACCATTTTCAAATTGTCGACTAGACTAAAAAAGGACGTGCGATGATATCAATATTCGCACTTGAAATTTTCAATAGGAGTAACAGGTTAAAGCGTAACTAAAAATTACCAAAGTGCAGTGGAGTAATTCTTCTAATTCTAGTAAATAAAATCACTTGATTGTTTACACTTTTCTTACTTTCTGACATCGCAAAAGAAGCCAAAACCAAAAACCACCACTGGACTGTACATCCAGAGAAAATAGAACGGAGTCGGAGTGCAAATCTAGAAATTCGAATTGGCCGTCCATGTCGCGCAAGGTAGAAGTGGCTAAAGTGTAATTTTCTTGTCTCGGAAGCTAACACGTTGGGTTCCTACGCCAGCGGAGTAACTAAATTCCCTATTTCCACTCGAAAAAGCAACAGCCAAATCACTAAAGTAACCTAAAAGTTAACCTATTTGATTTTAGTGGCTTAACTTGATATATGGACGATTCTACCAGTTGAACAACTAACTGTACTATATATGTGAGGGTTGAAAATGGGTGCGTGACGGTCCCTCTGATGTGGGGATTACAGATACATCAACCCTTCAACTGCGGATTCAGGTAGATCTGACCGTAGTTAATTTTGTATTGTTGCCCTATATTCCACAATCCAATGCTAAATTAATGTTGAGGGTTTTGTGGACATTGGTTTATACTTAGATTTCCACTCGTATTAAAAAAACATTATGGCATATTGTCGTAATTTTTCCGTAGGAAAGTTGCGTTTACGAATAATATTTTAGTTATATCATTAAGTTTATAGTGACTGACTTATATATAGACCTATATAGTTCCGTAAACGCCGCTTTGAGGCCCTAAATGTTCGTTTGTTCGTGACATGTAATTACACATGTAAGTGAGACACGGCAGCCTTATAATGAACAACAGGAGACATGTGATGTCTATTTCCATCTTCTACCGGATTTAATAATCATGGAGAGTGTCCAGGTGAGTTCTTTGTGTTAATACTTGTACTAAGTTTCATCATCGGACGTCGAGGCCAAGTATGAAAATCCACCCATTTATTATACTTTTAACACGCGCACTACCTCTATGTGAAACTGGCTGACTACTAAACTATTCCCAAACCAATACGACTCCACACTCCGAAGGTCGGCTCCGCACTTGCGAACCATCTGGCAGAGCGAGGGACCATGGGCGCTGGTATCACCAGGTGTGGTGAGCCTCATGCCCGTTTCCGTAGTCAATAAAAAAATAAAAACAGTACCAAACACGTTTTATCACAGTAGTACTTTTATAATAAGATTGTTGGTCTCTCGGCTCATATAGTAAAATAGTTAAAATCTTTTATTTTTGTGCATTTACGATTCATTTGTAAATTATAAACAAAATCTGTTTTTATAGTGGAAAATTTACTAAGTCAAATGTTTCATACCAGAGGACAGGGGGTTTTAATTAATTATTGTTGGCATGCAATGCTCATCTTAACTAGACGCCGAGTAATAACAAACTTGCGAGCGCTGAATGAAATACCATCGCTAAATGCCGGGATTAATTGAAATAACGAGAATTTTAGAATCTCATATAAAGGATTTTAAGTAATTAACATTGAGCAAAGCAAACCTTGTCTTTTAGGTTTGTGTTGTTTTTGTTTCACTATCTTTAATCGATAATTCATGCCTGGGTCATGTGGTCAAAAGGGTAGCACCTGCATTCAATGGTTGCCACAAGTCACAGGATCGAAGTCACTATTTTCTAATTAAAACCTTTAATTGCTTAAGCAAATTACAAAAAAATTTTGTTCAAGTTTTACATGTAAACGTTGTCGATATGGAAAGATAAAAAATAGCCAAAGCGTTTGTACGAGAATATACGGAGATAAGGTTCATATTTACGTTTTTCAAGACTAAAGCATCTTGTAACACTAAAGACAGGGAGATATCGTGACAGATCAATAATACGACACACGTAGTCTCATGAGAAATCTTAAGACTAGACACAGACCTACATTATTTATGTCCACATGTCTGACGGACTGTCTCAATGGTTTGAAATGTAAATAAATAACGAGAGGACTTACTTTATATATTCACAAGCTTTTGCTGATAGCTTTCATTAATGTTTTGTTTGTTCACAAATAGAATACCCTAATGATTTTTATGTTATGTAAAAATTATAAATTCAATCTGCTCTTTGTCACAAAGTTTGATGGAAATAACGCGCCATTAGGTCGGTGCATCTATCTAGTACAGCTGCGAAAGATCCATCAAGTTGTAAAATATATATGTGGTGTACGTCACGTTTGGGACGTGGAACAATGTTTTGTATTCTATTTATATACAATGGATTTTGTTGAAATTGTAACTCTGGAGTGCGATTGAGATATTTCCATTGAATAAAATGCAATAATAAGTAATTCATTATAACTATAAAATTCGTATTTTTTTCACAAAAACTTAGATATCATACTGAAAATGAAACATGCTGAAATCTAAATGCGTGTTAGTCGTTATTTAAAATTATTCTGCTTTACAAATTTTACAACCTTCCATGACAATGAGCGCTTACTTTGATTGTCTGTGAAGAGAAATAGAACGAAAGAAAATATCTGTTCAGTTTTATTGAAAAGTTAAAAGCAATTCAGTCTGAGTACACAGACTTGATTAACTTTAGAACCGTCGACTGCTAATATTGGTTTAGTAACGTTTAATAAAACCTATATTAAGTGTTGTTTAATGTTGTTTTATGGATTTTGTTACTAAAACATGTCTGAACCATCTGTGAGTTTCATATATAAACTTTTTTGTAGTAAGTAATAATCTACTATTAGGTATTTATCACGCGGCTACATAATCTGAAGTGGTTATTTTACTTTTACTTAAGTTTCTATGTGGTTATCTTAGAGTATAAGTTGTAGGTACAAGGTTCATTCCGGCAAAATTGGTCGGCCCGGCCTTCTGTATGCCACTATAGTGAATTGGGACACTTTTATAGATTTTTACGTACACAAAATTTATATGCTTTGTAAAATTACAATTAAAAAGGAACGTAATACTTAAATTATTTCTAATGGTTTAGAATATTGACACAATAATGTGATGAGGTCAAAATCTGTCATCTTGACAATTTGATTAGCTGATTGGTATCCGGGTCGCTGTGCGTCAAAGGCAGCTTAAATTACACGACCTTCCTGGCAATGAGAAAAGGGTCAATATTTTTACAAGGTTAATGGAATCATACTTTATTTTATAGAATTAACCTAGAAGAGAAACAGAATTTAACAATGTGTAAAGTAAAGAAAGGATGGACACAGACCTTGACTCGGAAATCAGGATTGTTGGTCTTAGAACGATGTCTTAGACAATCAAAGTAAAGACCAGTTCCAGCCCTGCGATTCCGTAACTCACTTTTCGAACTCACACAGCGGTTTTCGCATGGGTGGTCGCTCTGGGATGTGAGTTACAGAATCGCAGGGCTGAAAGGAAATAATACTATTAAATAACAGTATTATAGAATTTGTAGGTGGATACTCGTACCTCGGTCAGACAATATCTATGACCGATGCAACAATATAAGAAATCGACATTAGAATAACAAAAGCATGGAAGAGCTTTTGGGGGCTTTGAGAAGTCATGAAAAATAAGAAAACGAGCATGGTAATTACAAGAAAGCTTTACAATACTTGTATACTATCTGTACCTACTAACATTTGGGTCTCATTTACGCTTTAGCGCAGCATACAAAGCTGTGCAGGCAGAAAGGATTCGTTTTTTTTGCCTTTGCCAAAAAAGGGCACACAGATACCTAAAAATAATGAGATAGAAATATAAATGTGTTTAAAAGTATCTGAACTTTTATCAGAATTATTTTATAATAATTATGGTTTAGGAACAAAATCAATAAATTAAGACATATTTCAGTTTTGGTCCACATAATTTTCTTTCAAATTATTGATTTAGTGTGTGAGTGTGTCCTATTTCTCATTCATAATAAAATTATCTGTGTGAATTGCTAGATCCCTCCTTAGTCACGATAAATACGTTATGTAATGTGTAACTTAGCAATGAATAAATGGACTTTAAATTAACTCAGGGTAAATACAGAATACCGTAAACTAGGCAACAATTTCAACTATTATACATATAGTACAATCAATGCCGTTTATTCTCGCAACATAATTCCCAAGCTAGTTTCACATCTGTACCGACACTGCACATATTTATTCGACGTAATTTAAAATAAACAGAACTGTTGGATGTTTAACTTCGAATAGAAAGGGAAAATATAAGAATTTAGGTAAACTAATTATCAGACTTGTTATAAAACGTGATGAATACAATATTGATATACTACTAATTAATCTTTATGAGGCTTAAGTTTTTATGTTTCTATTTTAGTTTTAATTTTCGTTTTTATCTCTACTGTTTTGCGTGTGTTTGCAATTTAACTCCTCCCTCCGGCTGGAGTAATATAGTTGAAAATTGTTGTGTGTGGTGTATTTAAGAATGGTTTAGATTTATAATTAGATGGTATGTATATGACATGTCTACAGGACAACGTCTGTCGAATCTGCTTTTAAATAAATTGATAATTTACCCATTAAGAAAAGTAGTTTTTAAATTTTTGAAGTTTACTCCTTAAGAAACGATTTGAGTTATGAGGCCCGGTACGTAAATTTTATGAGGAGTAAAATCAAGTGTAACACGAAAAGTTGAGGCGTTATGTAGAAAGAGACAAATGGATTGATCGTGTAAAAGAATGAGATGGAATACATTACACAGACTTTTCTATTTTGAATTCACGTTTTGACAGCCACGTTACAACATTGTCAGGTGTAAAAAATAAAAGTAGATTGTCTAGCGTGCCATAGAGTTTTGTCAATAGTAATGGTCAGTTAAAAATTAAATTAAAAAGATTGTTCATTCTTATTCTTCTCTTACTATAAAGGTAACTTTGGTCACTGAAAGAAAATCCTATTTGGGCATAGATGATGTAGGTACGTTTTTTTACTGCTACAAACATTTATATTATAAAAATATATATTCTTACCACCTTTAGTATGAAAATATGGTCGACAGCCACAGAATATTATCGCCATTTTATCGTTCGTAAGGAGTAAACTCCAATCGTGCGTCGTAGCTGACACACACACACACTTTTTTTATTTTAATTTTAGGAGAACAGAAGTTAACAAACTATTACCGGTATCTTAAATTAAATTTTATCTTATGATAGTTAAACTTATAAGTATAAAAACTACATTTTTTAACAACTGATTAAAAAACATATGGTAGCTTGTTTTTACATCCAACTGAGTTTTAGTAATAGCTTTAATCTAAATAGCTAAATTAACCGCAAAGTCCTCCAGATAGAGAAATGCAGCATCATTCTATTAAGCTTCAATGCGCCAAAGACTTGAAACGCGTATAGCGTAATAATCCAATAATACGCTTGTCATAACAATATGTTATTTTTATTTTATTTATGATCTCAAAGATACACACACACACATGTTAAAACGCGAACAATCAAACACTTATGAAATATGTAAGAAATAAGATATACACTAGAGAAAATGATATGAGAACTTAAGAAATCAAGCGCAGCGCTAACCAGATCCATGCATGCTCCTCAAAATCGAGTAGCCCGCGATATCGCGGCGTACAAATCCCGAGGGGACTTTTTGAATACCGTAAGCTGATAGTACTTAAGATTACCTTAAAAAGGCGTATACAGGTAGTTAATTATGTCTTCCTTAAAACAAGAATAAAATCTATTGTTCTATTTTTGTTTACAAATCTAATTTGTCTTCGCATGCATTTATTATGATATTATGGCATACATCCGCCAACATGCTCGCTGTAACTAGATTTCAAATATAATTCTTCGAACTAGACAATATACTGAAGTGAAATGGAAATCGTGTTCGTTATTCAGGGCATATTTCCATCGGGAGCGTGTTCGCTTCCGCCAGTTATCCCGGGGGGTACGGCTTCAGAACACAACTTGTGTTTTAACTGCCTTTTCACTTTTAGCAATGATTCTAAAATAAAAAAATCACTTTATTTGACGAAAAACATTTGGTACTTACATTCTAAAGGTTATAAACATACAATATGCAACGAATCGTTGTGTTTTCACTATTAATTTTGGTCAACCTCGTACATAAAATAATTATATGTGCACTAGCGATTAAACTAGGCCTAGCCTGTATCTTAAACGCTAGTTCCTTCCAGTGTCTTTAACAAATTGGTTAGGTTGTTTGTCATTAGATATTTATACGGGTTATATTTTTATTGTTTATAAAACTAAATGAGGGTAGAATCTAAAAAAAAAAAAAAAAGTTGTTGCAATTGGTTAGACTATAGTAAATGTGAACTTCGACAAATGTTTTTTTAAATCTTGTGGATGAGAAACTTGAATTTGAGATATGAATTTATTGTCGTTATAATTTATATCATTAATATGAGAATCATTTTTAAATAAAGACAAGTATTTTATGACAGAGTTCTGATATTTTAATTGTATTGTAAAGAAGACATGTTCCGATTAAGTATGGAATAAAATATCCGGCAAATGACCTCCACGGCTCCGATGACAGGCCAATACACTTTTCATGAAATTTTCCACGACTTTTGCACATAGATGTGGCTGTATCTCACCGATGATGCGTTGGCTTTCCGATTTGAGCCCAGGAATGTTTGAGGGTTTATTCGCATAAACTCGAGATTTCACAAAACCCAAAAAAAAAAAACGCATGTTTAATCGCACGATCTTGGTGGCCAGAATTTCATGAGATGTAATGTGTTCTGTTCCTCAGAGAAAATGACTTTCTTCGAAAAATTAGCATCGATTTCCCTTGCTCCATTACTCATTGAGCAAATTGCCGGTGTTTTCCTTGGTCTGCTGGTTTGAGCTCCTGAGTTAACTGTATCATATACCCATGAAGGTGGAGGTATTTAGTTAAAATTTGCTGCGTCGAATTGATGTTTTCGGGTATTCGACACTCTCGTTTACAACAGCAATGTTTTCAAGGGACCGACCGGTACGTTGACGCAAAGGATTCTTCTAAACAGAGGTGACAGCTGTCTAATTTCAGAGTTGCCACTTGCAGGAAAACAATAATATTACAATTTTAAAAAGTGCACTCTTACTGAGACACCCTATATAAACAGTGCTTTGCTATACAAAAAAACCAGCCATAAGCTGGAGGATTACCGCTAAATACTCTAAGTAAAAATGTGTAATGTTTATGGTACCGGAGATATTTAGTGCTAAGTCTGGATGTTAACCTAAGGGTACAGGGATAAATTGTAATATAGTTTTTAGTTTTGTTTTATAGTATATTTATAGTACTCAGGTTAAACATAATAAATATAATGTTGTAATGTAGCGAATATAGTTTTTGTATTATTTGTGTATAGTACAGATAGCCACAAAAGAGCTTTTGTTCAAATTATAAATACATATATTCGTAAATGGCAACGACGTTTTTACTCATAAAAATTAATGGTAGTTATGGTATTTATACCGTGAATCACTATAGGAAATTGTATAAATGTTTTAATAAATGTTAAATGACTTTATTATAATTTAGAAATATCTGCCAAAGGCAGTGAGTTATCTGCGCCTCAATATGAAATTCTGAATACCCTTCAAAGAGAAGCCGAAGTGGCTGAAGAGATGCGAGTGACATATTATCATTTATCTCCGATGGTTGTCACTTACGTTGAAAAGTAAATTTTGTCTTTTTTTTAGTTCGAAGATATTTGACTATAATTAGGTATAAATTGATTAAGGTATGGCAGTGTAGAATTGACTTTATTGTCTTTACTAAGTCGCATAATATGTATACTAGTTATCAGTAATTACTATGCTATTTATAAGCTATTATAGAAAAGCTTGTGACAAAAAACATAATATGTTAATAATAAAATATATTTGCGTTCTCAATTTCATATGAATAATTTTTACACCATAACTCCTTCTAGCCTTATAATTAGATGAATTGTAAGAATAACGCAGAGACCATAAATCATAAAATTCAGATATACATACAACTAAAATATAGTTATGCGAAAATGTATATGTCTTTAGAATTTTTACTTTACCTGAATAAATAATTCTACAATATAATGAATAAAATATGACCCAAATTTGAAGCACGTGTGGACAAAATCCTAAGCATAGCTTGTAACATAATATTCAGGCGTACTTCTATAATTAGATTTTGAACATAAGTGTCCTTATTTTATAATTACCGAGTGGCTATTATAATTTGAGTGCTTCGAACCGAGCGCTGAAATTGGTCACTTTACAAAATGTGTGCCTGAATGAGTCAAATTATAGCAGTGCTTCAATTTGTCGTTGTTTTGTACAATGATTAAGAAATATTGCATTATTTTTAGACGAAAGTAAAAACCTTATCATATTATATGTTATAGCCGCCAATTGTACGTGATACAAGAGTCTTTCCTTTAACTTTGATTTTTTTCCTTGCGGGGGCGAGACTTTGGCCACGGTGTACAAGTGAACAGGCGCTGTACAAGAGATTCAAGAGGTGATTTCCTTGCTTAGGATCTAAGCATCGCATACAGCGAAAAAATTACGAAAAATATGCTGCCAGCGTAGAATTGAGTATTGCTTTTGATTATTGTAATTTAATTAATTGATGTATTTGGTTTATTCGTAATGTTGTATGTACGCTTAGACCAATATATATTGTTTTTGTTATTAATTAATGTAATTACCAGGGCCGATCGCAAAAACATTTTTTTTTAATTTTGGAAGTTCATAAAAATTTATAATTCTGTAATAAAATAATTAATGCGTCTGATTGCGTGGTTCCTTCATCTACCCATGACCAGCTTCAAATGCTATTTACTATATGTCCCTTAACTTATTAACTCTGAATTTAACGATAAAATATGTTTTCTAGCTTAGGCTTTAACGAAAGGCTTTTAGCTAGGTCTTGGAAAAGTCTTTGAAGTATTTTAAAATACAAAGTCGTAAGGTAGAACATTCAAGGTACATAATGTTGATACCGTGAACATCGAGTTTTATACCGACGCAGTCCCCGCTATCTCTAACATTAGCTTGTGAAGGAAGCTCTTTATCGGGCCCGATACATTACTTCGAATTACATGTATTTTGTAGGGACCGGGCTTTAATGGAGTTACTGAGCTTTTTTAGCGATTGTTACGTGAATGTAAAACTACATTAATATATAATGTACTGAGATACTTTCTACTTATATAATCATTGTTTTAAAGGTTTTTTTCAAGTAAGTCGTGAGAGAATGTTACACAGTATTCATATTATTGTTCCTGTTTCACTGAATAAAATATTTAGTTCGTATAAAATATTTGATCCTTAGGTATATACATGTTTGTTTAGCATCAAAACGGTGTAAAGGCCCTCACGCAAGTAAGCATTAGTTATTGCCTCAATATACATTGAAATGTTTCATCAAATTGTGAATGATAACAAATTCGTGAAAGCACTTGAATAATTCATACATTTCGATCAATATTACGGTATAACGTAACGTTCTCTTCCATTCGCTCTTATTGTTATAGCATGGTTTCAATTAAACTATTAGTGTATTTACAGGCATTTTTGACGCTTGAAAGAGTCAAGCGAACGACACACTCATGATGAATGCTGAATGGTTTGAATTGGAGTGTTCAAGTGTTCTTAACTAACTATAGCAACTGTTTAAATTGTATACTGACATAGTTTATGATTTACTCAGAAAATATAGTAAGGATTGCATTTATATGCGCGCTTATAGGTTAATTTTTTTCACGTTTATGTTTTTGTAAAGAAGGTTTATAAATAAGAGTTTAAATTGTCTCTTGACCTAGTTGGAGTCATTAGGTTTGTAAAATATCCGAACAAATAATTAGGAAATTATTTCAAAGATAATCAAAATAAAAATAAAACATTATTTGCTTTTATTAAGCTTTATTTTATACCACTGTGATTATAGATAATTTAAAATGGCCAGAGGATAAAAAAAATATTTTCTGAAGAAGCCAAAAATTACTTTCTACTGTAATTAACTATTTACTTCATCGAAATCAAATATAATTTTATTCACGGCAATCGCTAAATCTTTGTACAAAACTCATTACAATACATTTCGACAAAGAATATAATACATTTAAAATAAAATAAGCAAGCAGAAAATAATTATTGGCTCCTAAACCACGTTTATCTAATATACATCTTAATTCTATATCTATATCAACACTTTATATAATATAATTTCTTTACATAACTGATCTATTTTAAAATATTTCGCTCTGAATACACTTATCACATCTTGTAGCATTGTTACGATGTGTGGCAATTCTGCTTAAACCTCAAACTACGAGTATATGAAATTCAGGATTCTCTAAACCCAAGAGTTACTTGCATTGCTCATATAGACTCATGGTACTCGATCAGAGTCAACACTATGTGAGTTTTAAATTTTACTTTCAACGTTAAAACAATTCTATAGTGACGTACTATTATGCATATTTATTTAAAAATTAATCTGCCTTGTCACCTGTCCCTTATCATCTCAGCGAAAAGACAATTTGGCAAAAACAGACGAAAGAGTACCTACATAAGTTGAAACAGTGCAATTAGACTGTTTTTATGAATAATGGGAGATAATATAGAAATTAAAACAATTATAACATCTTGGCTGAGAAGAAATCAACAACGTTGTTTTGTTTACTATCGTAAAGTTCAATGTTCAAATGCTCTGTACATAATAAGATAGTCACTTATGTGTTAATCTAATTCGCATCGACTATTAAAACACACTCTATATTAGTCTGCGTTATGAAACGCAATTGTTGCAATAAACCAACATGCAGTTGAAAATGCCCAACATCGTAACTTAATAGCTGATTCATACAACTGGCTTGAAATACTAAAAAAATAAAAAAAAATTACAAAATGATATAAAAAAGCTTTAATTTTTTAACGCTCATTATATGAATCAGCCAGCAACAAAAATATCTACAATAGTCAGTGTATAGAGCTGCAGGAAGACATTCAACGCCTCATACGAGATCCGATCTTTGCAATCCAAATTAAATTATCTACTGGAATAGATTACAAAAATAAAATCTCATAGAGGCAAACACTATTATTAATTTTCACAGTGTAACACTATATACCCCATGAAACTAATTCAATCATCGAATTTAGAGGAATAAAGCCATATTTAATTACTAGATATGAAAGTGATGAGAAGTTCGAGTTGACGAGAACAAACTTCTTTATTTGGTTTATAATATTTGGTGTATATGAAAAATGATTTTGATACAAACGTTGTTACAAATTTATATATTTCTTTAATAAATGAATTTTTATTATAGACAGTAAGCTCAGGTACAGATAGGTACTAGATGCGCAGGATATTTAAGTATAAAAGTCCTAAAAGCACAAAATCGAACATAAAAATATCAGTAGTTGTATTTACAACATTAACGCTATGACCTAGCACAATAAGGACATAAGTTTTTGCTTCATGCTATTTAATTAATAAAAGTTACATGTAACCCTATCTTTTATTTGTTAAATATGAAACACCACCATAGAATATTTGTATAGGTGGGAACTGACCAAAGTTACGAGGTGTAATGTAGCATTCGCATCGAGCGTGTTACGCATCGAGGATGTGTTCGATGTGTTCTAAAATCGGCATAATATGCTCATCAAAACTCTGTGCTCCGCTTTCGCCGCCAGTGTTCACGAGATGGCCGACAGCGAGGACGCGTTGGTATCTTTGATTCTACTTAATTATTGTTTCATCCAAATTAAGAAGAAGAAAAAACGTTACTGGACATCAAACTTATTTAAAAACAGAGGCGTATGCGTCAGGCGTAGGCGTGAAACTTCAAAGTCAAAAACATACTGTATGACATATTTTAACGCCGATAAAGAAGTTTGACTTCAAAAAGCAACATGGCGCGTAACGGAAAAATGTGACGCGTAACGCAAAAATGTTACACTAAATGTTTTTCCAACCCCGATAAAGAAGTTTCACTTCAAAAACAAATGATTACTGGACAGTATAAAACTTTGTATGCATATCTCCGATCGATTTGAAGAACTGTTGAATTTAATTGGACCAAAAGTACTTTAAAAATTCACAAATTATAGATAACCATAATCATGATCACTCGCGACGTGCGACGCGTACTGACTGAACCGCGTAGCACACAAAGGATTCGCCAAAAAACCGACAGCCGAGCACTCAAAGCGAGCAACGAGCGGCTCGTTGCTCGCTGGTTTCTCCGTAACACGACGTACTGACTGCAGGAATCCTCGCTGTGTAACGTGTTACATTACACCTCGTAGCTTTGGTCAGTTCCCATCTTATAAAAAATGTTGACAACGCCTCTGATGGTGACATGCAGGAGTATGATTTTTCAAACAAATATGTTTCAGTCGCATTGGCAATCATTAGTCTAACACAAAAATCGCTAAATAGCTCA
Organism: Pieris melete; assembly: GCA_963693345.1. NCBI lineage: Eukaryota > Metazoa > Arthropoda > Insecta > Lepidoptera > Pieridae > Pieris > Pieris melete. The sequence goes on from CAVNZK010000029.1 coordinate 3,250,303, forward strand.
CGAAAGAATAAATGTATTAGATACATCCTTTTTTTCTATAGTCAGGTTATAGAAAGGTGATAGAAGCGGACGGGAAGGAGTATGTACGTATGAAACCAAGTAGCAAAAGGCGTTGGCAAATGGTATTTTATACGAAAATTAAAAATCTTTACTAACTTATGCAGTCTTTAAATTAGTTATTTGACGCTGAGATCTAGTTTGAAGATAAATAACGTTTTAAAATATATCTTTTGGCTCTTAGAGGGTACGCTATAGAGGGTAGTGCGTTATCTAAGTAAACTAAATTCTGTAATACAAAAATATAGGTACATAAAGAATTAATTGACCTGAAGGAAGCTCACATAAATAGGGTTCTTTCTAAAATACGTCTCTGTCTAAAAAAAAGAGCAAATGTAAGGACAACCGTACACCTTGAAAGTGAGACGAACATAATTACAAAAATACTTATGCATCTAAAAATCTTAGGGAATTTAGACTAGGGTTATTCTAAGCTCTTGGATAAGGAAACTGTAACCAATAAGCCAAATCGGGGTGTATTTGTGAAGCGTGGTTGCCGTACCGTTTGCGACACTTGTATCCGATTGAGGTTTCTTCAAAGTCAGCTCGTTCACTGCAACTGCCAAAAAGCATTAGAGATTCAGTGTCTATCTTTTTATGAGTTGTCGAAGTTTGCAAACTTTACTTTGCCGCAATATTGTTTAAGAGGAATTTCCATACTTGGTAGTTTTGAAGCGGCTTGCGAATAAAGTTTTGACGCGAATTTTATTGTTCTTTTCGAAATATAAACTGCAAACATTTAATCCTTTTGGTTTATATTGCATTTAAAGTTTTATATATTCTTTCACACTAATCGATTTCAAACTAATAAAGTAAAGAACAAAAAACTGCATAAAATATGGCTTTTAATGGAGCCATAGATTATAGTGGTAAAAACATTGACGGTATAAAAATATAAATCGTAAGAGTGAAAGGGAACATTTATTTTTCGTCCCAGGCTTAATAGTTTTTTTAAATGTAACTAAAATCAAACAAGTTTACACTACAATGCTCGTTTAACGAATCGTATTTTGTACTTTGATTGCTGTTTTATTAAGCGATACGCTTAAATAAAGACCTGATCATTAAAGTTTATTAACCAGATTAAGGTTTTATCTTTAATGAGTCGACAGAGCTGCGATTTCGTTTTCAAAACGATTTCGTTAATAAAAATCTACCATCGTCCGTAGCATACATTAATAAGAGGGATTAACATTTTATACTTTAAAAAGGTTTTTAACAAAAATTTAACACAATAATTTAGAGGGAAGTTAACAGAAAACTTATTATAATAACATTAGTTCTTTAAAGAGGTTTTTTGATTAACCGTAAAAACCATATTAAAATATACAAATACAGAAAATAATTTTAACTAAACTCGTAGAAATACAAATAGTTATTTGACTAAACTTTTTTTATGTATCTTCTTATGTGTCTGATACTGATGGTGTAATACGATATTATTTACACATAAAAATTAGTTACCAGTGACAGTCTGCTTCTTAATATCCGCGAAACGTTCGCCTGGTCCCACTTCTTCGGGTATGGTCGCTGTACATGTGAGCTGCAAACGCCCATGGGCTGGAGTCCGTAACTCAGCAATGGACACCCATAAGGATATAGGTGGTGGAGCTAATTCACGGGGCTTTTCAATCTAAGAAATATTAATTATATGTCTTAATTTAAATTATTGGATTTTTCTCGAATAATTTTATTAGAAAGCTCTATAAATAAATTTATATTGGCTAGACATAATACCAACTCTTCAGGAAGTAAAATAATTATAAATGTTATATTTTTCAATATTTCAATAAAAAGTGTTTTTATATATAATGGTAGGGGAGCCCAAGAGGGGATTTCGGGATTTACTAAAGCGCGGCAGATTAATATATAGGGGGATACCTTGTACCCGGTTAAGTACCTCCACAAAATATGAGGCCCATATATAAGGCCGCCCGTGAAGGAGACAGGATCAGATTAGTAAAAAAAAATTGACCATCAGAAATTCCCGAGCGCTTCAGATTAAGGTAGGGTGAGTTAATTACATCCTAAAAAGTGTATATTCCACTAATCTGACAATTTGAGAGTGACGGAAAAAAAGGGGAGGGCAACAAAGTTGTAAAAAAAAACGTCATCTCGACATTCTCGAGCGTAGCTAATTTTTTTTTTATTTTGAAGGAAATAAATCAAGAATAATGAAAAATATATAATCTGACGATTTCCGCAAGCCGAAATAACAAAAATTCGTCGATAAAGTTAAATAGGTGCAGCTGCGTGATGCCTACATTTCTTTAAACCGATCGGAATCTACTAAACGGCGTTCTAAATATTTCCCTCAAAATTACATTTCCTGTGAATTTGAACCGATTCGGACCGATAGATTTTGAGAAATTTCGAAAAATCTTAAAAAAATAAGAAATATTTTTTTTTAAAGTGGTTTCTTTATCGATCAACTTCAAATACTAATCCGCCTTTGAGCTTGAAAAACCACGTCGATCGCCACCAAGCTGGTCAAAAGCGGTTGATTAGTTCGAGAGATATCGTGAACGAAAGAAACCCGAAAAAGTGTTTTTTCGGGATTACTCCGAAATTTGTGGTTCGATCAATTAAAATTAAAAAATTACTTATGAGGATGATAAAACTACGTCGAATGCCGCCAACCGCGTGAAAATTGCTTTATCCATTCAAAAGTTATTGCGGTTTGAAAATTCCAAAAATAGTGTTCTATGAAACTTCTATCAGACTTTCGAGCTGGGAGAGCTCAAATGCATAGAAATGTTATTTCTTTGAACTCAGCGAGCTCAAAATATCAATTTTAAGCGCCCAGGAATGGAATTAGCGGGAAGTTGCAGGGATGGCCCTTTAGGTGAACCGTTTTTCTATTATTTTTTTGTCAGATCAGGCGAATCCCTCTAGATAATCGTCAGATTATGAGACAGTACGTTTAGAACATAAAGATGAACCACATATATCTTAATCTGACGCGCTTGAGTATTTCAAAATTGCGATTTTTTTTGCAAATTATGAAAATGGCCGTGGGTTTACGTCCCATCGAAATCGTCAGATTAGTGAATGAGAGCTTTTTTTTGGTGCACTTAACACTCCCTTAGAAAATCTGACGCGCTCGATAATTTTTATTTTTTTTTCATTTTCAACCCTTAAATACAACCACCCGCATCATGCAAACGATCAGATTAACATACGTACATTATTAAAAATACGTAGGGCATTGATGCTATCAATATCTGACGCGCTCGAGGATGTCCATGCAACAGTTTTTTTTTACATATTTAACAATCTATAGCCGCTTCCCCCACCGATGAAAAGGTATAATATATCATATAACATTTTTTTCTTCTTATTATCTAAGCTTTGCATCCCAATAGGTCTCTACTAACTAGAATCTAGAAAACTAGATAATGTTTTGAAAGTATACTTCTTTAGGTGCGTTATGAAAAATTGATGAGAGTGAAATTTTACGATGCGCCCGCACCATGACACAAAATTAACAGAATGAAGTTGCCCACGGAAAATGCTACGGCATTGGACATAATTTAAAAACAATATTCGAATAATAATATTATTTATGTTAATGAAAGAGAATAATAATAAATATTTATTTATTTAATTTTTCAAATGTAAATTGAACTTTATTGACTATAATGACTCCTTTTCCAGTCTTTGATTATTTAATTTTAATTAATAATTCGCATGCAATCAAAAACTATTTTTAATAATGCCAAAGAATTATAACTTCTTACGCGCGTACATAAGTACACGCACCCTTTTTTTATTACTGAACACTGTCAGACACATATAATTTATAATCTAGTGTCAAGCTAATAATTAACTACCTTCGCGACTTCCTCATGGCCGTCCTTCAAAGTACATTTGCTGTGTTTAAGGTTCGCAGGAGACGGGGTGGTCGTCTCACTCACCAACGCCCAGTATTTTGCCGTGTAGTTGAACTCCGGTGCTATGTATCGATGCTGGTACTTCCGGTGTCGGCTCCCCCCTCCTTTTGTCCTGGTGGAACTTGACACGCGGTATGAGAAGTACTTAATTGAGTCTTCGGGCACCTGCAATATTGTTACTGCTGGGTATTTAATGAATTTGTGCTCATTAGTTCAGCCAGCTATTCTGACGGGATTAAGTTCAATATTGCATCAAAATCTCGTTTAATGTTTGTTCACTTATTAGATGCTATAATAGTATATAACTACTACTAATAAAAGTTTTAATTTAAGAATATTCATTTAACTGCATGCTACTTATGAAAACTTATAACATCATAGCTGTTAAATTTTTACTTTTCATATAGATTTTTATTTATTATGTGTTAATATCTTGGTATATCTTCACAGTATCTTCGATAATTCACAATATAGAAAACGTCTACCACATCCATTATTAAATTTGTGTCTGAACGTTGAACTTGTAAATATTGCTTGCGGCGGGTTAATTAAATCGTAATTATTATAATAACAATCCCCTAGTGAACTTTGGGGTGTTCATTAATAATTATGATATTCAATCTACATTATCTTCAACCCAAAGTGAAGAGTCAAAACATTATCATATACAATAGACATCATTTATTTAAAGTAAACGTTTTTAAAGCTTGTTGAAACTTGAAGGTTTCAGGCCTTTTTGTAGTTTTACAATAATATTTTTTTTATATAATACATAGTTTTGATTATTGATTGGATAAACGAACGTGTGAAGGAAGGATGGTGTACTGTTCGGAGTAAACTCGACCAGTCAAACCACAGGCCAGCCTGAAGGTCCCAGTGGCTAAGATCGAAAAGTTCTATAAATCCTTAGCGGCTGAAATAGTTTCGTTTGCGCTTTTCAGGGTATGACGTCACCGCAGTGACGTGAAAGCGCAGATTGTAGATGTCGCTACAAGCGTAATATCAAGATTTAGACGTACCTATTATGTCCCGTGGACAAGGAATGGATGGAACGTGCTGTTGCAATTAAAAGGTAGGTGATGTTGGCACCCTCATTCAATGCGGTATATTGAATTAAAAACTAAGAATGATGTACCTTTTCATTATCAATGTACCAGATGAGTTTGGGCGCTGGGGCAGCCGGTGCGCTAGTACAGTTCGCTCGAAGTAATCCTCCAACCACAACATCAGGCTTTCCGAAAGTTATTATTGGCGGGTGCTTTTGAGAATCTGCAGATATAATACTTATAATGTGCAAAATAGTGTGAAATTTGGAATAATTCCATTTTTACATTACAATGGGTTTTATCGAGTAAATACTGAAGAAAGAAATGTAGGAGTTTTACTGACTTTAGTGAAACATAACGTATAAGTGAAAATAGCGCCAGTTATGGGGACAAATTTCACACTGTGCAACAATTTAAAAATAATATTGAGATTAGGTATCGATATAGTCTATGAAAGATACATCTTTGGTACTAATTAATCTAATTAAGTTGCAAGAATTACCTGTATAAAACTCACCATTGCTCAGTGGTTAATTCCTTAGTTTATTCAATTCATAATAAAGGTCGTAAATTCGTGTTCAACTATCCTATCTTTAAAAAAAAAATATCTTTGAAAAATCTCTGTATATTGTATTTAATGTATATAAATTTTATTTGTTTAAAAAAAGACATTTATAGTTTTCAAAAATATATAAGATATACTGGTATATTACTACAATAGTACAACCATGCACTATAATGCTTAAGATTCAAAGAGTTAAAGGATATTAATTCCCGAAGAGGTATCTTTCGAGTTGTAATTTTTTTATTTTTGCATTAAATACATATATTTATTTATTTGTTTGGTAAACAAAACAGATACGAGATAGTCAAATCGCGACGGTATTTAAAGGTTTTTTTAAAAAGGAAAACTTTATTAAGTAATTACACTTAGTATTCTTAACTAATAGTCGATGTTAGACTCTAATTCTAAGGTGGTCGATGTTAGACCCTAATCCTAAGGTGGTCGATGCAAGACCCTATTACTACGGTGGCCGATATTAGACTGGCTTTAATATAATTATAATCTTACAGCTAAAAACCCTTACATGATAACTTTGATTCGTGGAACATAATAGAATAACAAAACTATGCATTCATTGTAGTGATTGCATTAACGCTTATGGTGCGTTCTGGATATATGTGTGACATTGTAACTTTTCCCTCCTTAAGCTCGAAATCATCTGAAGAACAATTTTTCGGAGGATGGTTTCGGCCTTGAAATATTATACATGTTTTTATCTTTTTGTATGCCAGAAAGGATATAAGACATAAAATTAAAATTACATATAGAATTATTGTCCCTAAACTGACACTATTGGTTTTCACTACACTTTCACTTTGATTTTCACTGTTTTGTAGGGCGTATGATAGTACTTTTAAATTGGTTAAATCAACCCCATTAAGCTTAACAGGATTAATGTTGCTCTGGATACTGATCTTCAAATTTTCAGGTAAATTTACTAGCGGCAGCTTTTGAGATATAAGCTTCTCACCGTTACTGCTATGTATTCTTAAATTGTGATTTGCAATGTTATATTGGCATTTATCTTCTATGGTTAATAAGTAGGTATTTATGAGAGTGTAATGTAAAATTTCATTATCACAGGTTCTAACCAGATCAACAGGTGATTTAGAGTAGATTATCCATCGGTTAGTCTGTAAAAATTCTACTTTAATTTCTTCGAATTCTATTGGAATTTGTTTGCAAGAGACGTTGTGAGAATATTTCATGAGGTCCAGGATACAAGTGTCTTCAACAGGTACCATGGTCTGCAGCTCATCACAGAGGTATATTTCTTCTTCTATATTCTTACATGGTGTCGACAGCGATTTCGCTTTCAACCCCTTCGCAATAAGGTAGGGATACTTGGGTAGTATTATTAAGGTAAGGTTTGTTTCAGGTTGGGTGATAGGTAAGGGTACAATTTTATAATAAAAATAAGTTTCTTTCTTAACTAAGGGTATTTCTAATACTAAAGTAATAACATTGTTCTTAAAATACGATTTCAATGTCATGGACTGTTCAATTCTTACAATATTTTCAGGAATTACTTTAAATATCAGCTTATCTGTTTTCTCTATGATTCTAAGTACATTAATGAATTGATTAGTATTAATTATAGATTGATGTAATACGCCCATTCTACTGAATGCTAAAATGTTTTCAATCTCGGTCAATTTTGTGTAAATTATTTGAAAATTATGTAAGAAGGAATTATAGATATGTGTTATTTGGTTAACATGTGAAATAATTGAAATGTCTTTAATATTTTTATTAATTTTATTAATTGCATCATTTAATTGTTCGAGATTGTTTGTAATATTTATAGTAGAGTTTGCAACAAGTCTTATCATTTCGGATATAACAGTAGTTTTCTTTTCCAGAGAATGTTCACGAGATTTTACATTTTTTATTAAGTTGTCATATTTAATAGCATCATCGTAATCCAAATTTCCTGTTATCATTTTAACTAGAGATCCCAAAGGATTAATGAGTCCTCTTTTCTGTCTATTAATTGGTACAATTTCTGAATATTTGTTCAATGTGATATTTAACATATAATTAACTTGAAGCTTAACATCATTGAAATATATTAACGAAGGGCTACTGGTATTTAACTGTAATTCTACTATTCTATTTAGTTCTATATATCTATGCATATTAAATTCTAATTCTTCCTTAATAAGTTTAATATCTAATGTCTTAATTATTATAAATTACTATCCACTTATCATACGTAATCATAGCGGTTCCTTCTCTAAGAGGGAGAACGCCTGGATTCTTCTCAACCTTTTGAAGTTGAAGGGCCCGGATCGTTACTGCTTGGGTCACTAGCAGGACGAACCTGTGGGGGACGTTTTATGTCTTTTATTGGAACATTTTTATCTTTTGTGCTAGTTTCTATCAATACTACATTTCTTTTTATTTTACCCTTAACTTTTGCTTTTTCATACCTAGGCTTATCCTTGCTTCTACGTCGGTTTACACCTTTAATAAAAACATATTCGCCTTCATTTAAATCAAAATTAGTTTCACCTACTCTACTTTGTTGAACTTTTTCTTTCCTAGTTCCTATTTTATCGGTTAAGTATTTGTATAAGTATTGAGTTCTTTTTGCATGATCCCTAACTAGTTGTTGAGTATATTCTCTATCAAAATTTAAATTGAATTGATTGTTATTTTCCGTGTGACCAAATACTACTTCAAACGGAGTGAGACCTGTTACTGAATGGATTGTTTGATTGTAAGCCATTATAGCATAAGTCATCACTGATGTAGCATCTGTGAATTTATGTTCATATTTCGCAAGTCTATATATTTCTAAAATTGTCGAATGGAATCGTTCTATTAATCCCATTGAGTTTGGATTATTAGGGGTGCCTATGTGAATGTCTATTTTATATAATGTCATTAAATCTTTCATGAGTTTATTATTGAATTCAGAACCAGGGTCTGAACTGATTTTAGTAGGTACGCCGTAGAATGAAAAATACTTTATAAGTGCCCTGACTACTTCAGGTGTTGTTCTGTCTGGAATTTCAAAAGCTTGTGCTAACTTACTAAATGCGTCTAATATGGTTAAGTAATATTTTCCTTCTATGGAGAATAAATCTATAAATAATTCTTGAAAAGGTCTTGATTGAGTTTGTGTAAGTTGTAATTGAGGTTTAAATGGTCTACGATCGTATTTCATACGTTTACAAGTATCGCATGAATTTATTAAACTGGTTACGGTTTCTTCTAAATTTGTCCAAAAATAAACTCGTTTTAAATGAGAAATTGTTTCTTTAATTCCTCGGTGACAGGTTTTGCCTACGTGATACTTCATTACTATTTCCTCTTGTTCTTTTTCGTCAGTGACATTAATTACTCTTTCAGTGCATTCATAAAGCTTTACGGTTTCTTTTCTAAATAATGAAATTAATACTTGTGTGAATAGTTGTCGGTGTGCTTTATTTTCGTAATAGATAAAGTATTTAATTTTGGGTCTAATATATTCTTTAAGAAATTTTTTTATTAACTCGGAATTATCTAGGGGTAAGTGAACCTCTAAAATCTTTTGCTTGGGATGTGAACGAATTTTAACTGAAAGTTCATTTTTAAACCATGGGTATATTAATATTTGGCTTGGTTTTGTATCTATAGCTTCGTAAAGTATGGGAATGCCATCAGTATCCATATCTTCAGCAGAATGTGCTGTATCTGTACTAGAGTTTATTGTTAATGTACGTGATGATGACCTGGAATTAACTCGAGATGGAATAGACCTAGATGCTTCAGAAAAAGACATAGAGTTACTGTTATCATTTTCAGGTTCTTTACTTTGGTTGTTTTGTCCTAATCGTGTTATTGAATCGGTTAATTCTTGAATATAGTCATCAAGATTTCTATCAGAGTTATCTACATTAACTACCATTGATTGATTATCTTTATCGTTTTTACCTAAAGCATTTAATTTAATACGCGAGAGAGCATCAGTATTGGTGTTTTGCTTTCCATTCTTATGAATGACTTTAAAGTTGTATTCAGCTAACCTGAGTTTATATCTAGTCAATTTACTATTTGGTTCTTTTAGAGAGTCTAGCCAAGCTAATGGTCTATGGTCGGTATAAATTGTAAATTTTGTTCCATATAAGTACGGACGAAAGTGTTTAACTGCCCATACAATTGCTAATAACTCTTTTTCTATAGTACTGTAACGTTTTTCTGTGTCATTCAAAGTTCTACTAGCATATGCTATTGGTTTATCACTGCCTACTTGGCCCTGCGAGAGTACAGCTCCAAGTGCATAGTCAGATGCGTCAGTTGTCAAAATAAAAGGCTTTGTAAAGTCGGGATATTGAAGTAATGGTGCATTAACAAGAAGTTCTTTGCATTTTTCAAATGATTTTAAATAATTTTCATTAATTACAATTTTACTGTTCTTTTTTAGACATGCTGTCATGGGTTGTGTAATCTTTGAGAAGTCTTTTATAAATTTTCGATAATAACCAATAAGTCCGAGAAAGCTCTTAATTTCTGTCGTAGTTTTTGGTACTGGGTAATTAAGTATGGCGTCTATTTTGTCGGTATTAGGTTTTAGTCCGTCAGGTGTAATTGTATGTCCTAAGTAATTTGTTTCTTTGCAAAGGAATTCCGATTTATCGAGTTGGACTTTAAGGTTGGTCTTTCTAAGTCTATCGAATACTAGTTTTAGTTTTATTAGGTGTTCGTCGAGGCTAGATGAAAAGATAATTATATCATCTAAGTAAATTAAGCAATGTATGCCCTGCAGTCCTCTAAGAATATTGGCCATTGCTCGTTGGAATGTCGCTGGTGCGGTCTTTAACCCAAACGGCATTCGAAGGAACTCATAGTGTCCAAATTGAGTTGAAAAGGCAGTTTTAGGTTGGTCTTCTTTTTCTATTTCCAGTTGGTGATAACCACTAGCCAAATCAAGTACTGAGAAGTAACAGCTTTTACCTAGTTTGTCAAAGAGGTCAGTTATATTAGGTAATGGATATTTATCGTCTATTGTAATGTCATTCAGTCTTCTATAGTCAACAACCATCCTAAACATCTTTTCACCACTAGCGTCAATTTTTTTTGGTACGAGGTGTACAGGTGCACACCATGGAGAATTAGATTCTTGTATTACATTATCTTTTAAAAGTTTATCTATTTGATTCCTAATTTCAACAGCTTCGGCTGGAGATTGACGATAAGGCTTTACGTAAATTGGGTCTTCATTAGTTGTACGAATTTTATGCTTAACTTGATTAGAAAAACTTAATGGTATATGCTCGCTGTAAAAAATATCTCTATATTGAAAACACAAATTAAAAATTTTAGTTCTTTCTTCCTCATTCATGTGTTCAAAACGTAATTTTGACAAGTTTTGTTTCAGAATTTTATCAATGTTATAATCATGAATTGTTTGCGTATTATTTATATTAATTATTTCTTCATTGTAACTTGTAACCATTAGAGGTTTAGTGAATTTAATTTCATAGTTTTTATCAGATGAATTTTGTATTATAGTAGTAGCATAACCGTTTTCGCATTTTACAAGAGCAGATGGTGTTCTTATACCTTTACCAAAATTAATTGAATTTAATATTGCTTGTCCATTGGGAAGATTAACAGGAACCTTAACACGAGTTTCAGTTCGTGCATCAACATGAATTGCAAATGGTGGACTATAAATAATTGGTATTTCTGTGTCACGAGTTCTTAAAATTTGATTTTTCATGTCTATATTAGCGTCAAGTTGTTTTAATAAGTCTGATCCTATTAAACCGCCATAATCGCTATCCACATTATAGATATAAAATTTGTGATAATCTGTACTACAAAAAGTTTTAAAGAGAGGTATATAAATTACTTCGTTATGGTGACTCTGTGCGTGTGTACTCACGACTTCGAATGGCTCATAATATTTAAATTCTGACAAATACTTATTGACTATTTTAGGACTTATAAAGGATCGTGAACTACCTGTGTCTATCATAAACTTACTATTTATTTCGGGAATTTCAATATGTGGCAACTTTAAAGCACCGTGATGATTTAAATGTATTACTTCGGTTTGTCGGTTATTGAGGCCTGTGTATGAAAATTTTCAGGTTCTGAGGTCTCAACCGCTTCTTCTGAATTTTGTTCTAATTCACAATAATTATCTGGTGTAAAATAATTCGGATCTATATTATAATATTCATAGGGATAATTATCTTCGAATGTTTCATGATCGTAATTCATATCGTCGTTCATGTAATTTGTGTGAAATAAATTATTTGATGTTCTTGGTGTCATAAAATTTGGCTTAGCTTGAGGCGCCGTTCGCATCGATACATCGTTTTCATATCTATGTACCGGTTTCGGTTGATGATTTTGTGGGATACCAAATTTAAATTGTTGTTGATTTGTTGTTTGGGGGAATTGCCTATATCCAAATTGAGGTGGTCCACCACCAAACTTAAATTGTGAATTATTAGGATTATTAGGATTATGTAACCCTTGCTTTTGGTTGGTACCGAATTTAAAATTAGGTTTAAATCCTTGAGGTTGTTGTTGTGGCTGTATTCCAAATTTGAAATTCATTGGAGGCTTATTTTGGTATTGCGGTAATTGATTAAACTTATTAAAATTATTTCGTGAAAAATTATTTTGTGATAAATTATTTTGTGGTAAATTATTTTTTTCATTAATATTTTGAGTATATTTTTGTCTATTAACGCTCCGTGATTTATATTGGTTAAGGAAATTCACTTCTTCCATTACTACACTGAGCGCGTCTTCTAGAGTTGTACATCTATGTAACCGGACAACGCGTATCATATCTTCGGGCAAATTAAAAAGGAAAACATTTAAACATGTATGGTTATATATATTCATCTTCGCGTTCTTAATATTTTCGTCCTCTATTAAATTAATTTTCGAAAATAATGTGCTACGGACGCTTTGGATTCGATTACAAAAACTTAAATATGACTCGCCTTGATTAATTTTAATATTTTCTAATTCTATTGAAATACATTCTTCAGTTCTAGGATCTCCGAAATGTTGGATAAGAGTTGTTTTAAGCTCCTCCCAATTATTAATGTCTTGTCTCTCGCTAATCAAGTGACTTGCCTTACCTCTAAGGCGGCTAGTTATAACATGAAATATGTATATATCTTGTGCTATATTCGGGCGTTCTGGCCTAAAGGCTCTTATGACATACTCACTTTTTTTTAAAAATAAATTTAATAGTTTTTGTTCCCCATCGAACTTAGGTATAATATTTAGAATATCAGTTGGAATAGTGCGTATTTCTTGCATTTTTAACAAAAATTATTTATTACAATAAAAATTAAAAATAATATAAATTTATTTTCTTTACTTATTTAATAATTCAATATAATTTTCTTTTTATTTCAATTAAAATCTTTATCAACTTAACATAACTTAAATCTATTTTACACAATACACAGTCAAACGGAAATAAAATGGGACAGGTTGGAATGCGAAGAGGTTTACTCACATAAGTCTGCAACCCATTTCTTCTATTTATAACTGCTTATTCTTCTTTCACTTTTTGCCTTTAACCGTCGAATTACGCGATCAATAATGACTTATTTGTTTGGTCGTAAAATATCCGTTTAATGCGTAAAAACACACGCGCAACCCTACACTCAGACTGATTTTAAGTCTTCACAGGCGCAGGATCACGACGGATATCCTACCGGCTGCGCCAGTCAAATCGCGACGGTATTTAAAGGTTTTTTTAAAAAAGGAAAACTTTATTAAGTAATTACACTTAGTATTCTTAACTAATAGTCGATGTTAGACTCTAATTCTAAGGTGGTCGATGTTAGACCCTAATCCTAAGGTGGTCGATGCAAGACCCTATTACTACGGTGGCCGATATTAGACTGGCTTTAATATAATTATAATCTTACAGCTAAAAACCCTTACATGATAACTTTGATTCGTGGAACATAATAGAATAACAAAACTATGCATTCATTGTAGTGATTGCATTAACGCTTATGGTGCGTTCTGGATATATGTGTGACATTGTAACTAGATATACAATAAAAAAAGTTAAAAATAAAACATAAAACAAACACATTGGATGTATCCACAAAAAGTTTCACTGATAAAAAGTATGATACAGAGCAAAGCAAAACAAAACATGACAGCACAAAATTTATAAATCCGGAGAACGACAAACAAACTAGTAGCTATAATAAAGAAGAAAAAAAATACACATTTAATGACAAATTACATCCTACTGTCCTATTTTTATGGCTCTTCTTTCGAGCAGATATCACATAATAATACTCACAGACAACCGTTAGTTGATGGGGAGGTGAAGCTGCCGTGAAAATAGGAGTCTCCAATGACACCTCGCACCAATACAGCCCTGATGCAGTAGGGTCCAAATTTTCCAAGGTGATGGAGTTTTCCGTTACGAGAGACATCTAGTAATGAATATACAAAGCGTGTTTCAGATTTATTCCTTGGAAATGATACTACATTTAGTAGTAAATAGGCTTGAAATAAGTAAGTAATATTTTCGTATCTGTTTCTTATTTTGTTTGATGCAATACAATTCCTAAATAAATTATTATTAAAGGCATAATATTTTCCCCTATCTATGTGGGCTATTTGTGAACGATAGCACACATAACCATAACAATAAGTAATGATCGAATAATTCGCGTAACACAACTATAGAGTTCGATACGAGCTTAGGTCATTCAATTTGCGTATTGGAATATAAAAAATCATACAAATTGAAATCATTCGCTTTCGAATAGTATTCATAACTATCAAATATTAGGTTAGTTAGGGTTATTGTTTTCTATGCACTTTTGCCATCTCATAGGTAGTTCATTGACCCCTTAATAAAAAAACCAGTCGGACGGGAATGAATAAAATCTGTGAAGGCGATTTGGACTGCCCCATCACAGTTAAATTTTTTCCCAAAAAATTTGCCCAAATTTAGAAAAAAATGGTAATCTGTTGGAGCAAGGTCCGGGGAGTACGGAGGATGTCTTAGACATTCCAATTGAAGCTCTTCTAATTTGGTAGCCGTCTGTTGTGTAGTGTGTGGTCTAGCGTTGTCGTGAAGTAGCGTGGAGCGATTGACCAGCCTAGGTTGTTTAGCCGCTAGCTTTTCCATCATATCGACGCTTGAAAGGCAAAAATATCTAAGCGACAAAAATACCTAAAATGAGTTCTATATACCATCCGAATCGTCTAATTTTTCTGCGTCGTTTGGTCTACTCGTCGTGCGTTTACGATGCATTTCATGTCGCTTAGATATTGAGGAATTTACACAAAATCACCAATTATGTGCTTACTAACCGACGAAATAAAAGGGGTTTTTAGAAAATTCTACACTTAGGAAAAATTAGGAAATGGCAATATCAACTTAGTATATTTTTCATGTCTTTCATTTTTTATTTGTTTGGACTTAATTATTTTTACTTGTTTGAAAATTTCTCTTCGAAAATACTTAGTAGATTCTACCCGTAAAAAAATATTATGAATTGTACCTACAGTTATATTTACTTGATGCCTTTATTTTGTGAAATTGTGACTTATAAGATTTTACCTGTACTGAAATGGAATATTATTGGTGCTTAGATGTTTTGACTACTTTAACACAATATAACTTTTTGAATTCTAGATATTTTTACTTGATAACTTTTTTTATCAATGATGTCGGTTCGATATTTTTCAAAACATATTAAATCTTAATGTTTTGTAGTTTTTGAATACTGATTGATTAATTATTCCTACCTTAAAAATTATTTAAGCATTAATGTTGCTATTATTTGTAAGGATGTTTTGTTTGCTAAAGGTTTACTTTATGTTTTATTAATGCAGAGCACAAGAGCTACTTTTTTTGTTATTGTTTTTGAAGACTGGTTTTGATACTAATATTGATCTAATTTTATGCCTTAAAGTTCCGAACTACATAAATTTATAAGTGTTCTATAATACAAATTACACAATACAAATTAAATACAATACAATATTGTTTTGATTTTATAGATTTATTTTAAATAAAGAATTTTATTCAACATAATTTTTTTTTAATTTCATGTATGTTATATGCGTTATTAATTATTTATTACTTTTAGTAAAATATTGTCGGTTATGAAGGATCATTCGCATTCATTTTATCTATTAAGTTACATTTTAAGTGGTTGATACTAAATGTATAATAACATTTATACAACTTACCTTGATTTTTTTATAAACTATTAGATCATTTAGTTACTTATTTCTGTATATAAATTCTAAAGCCTTTTGAATTTATCTATTTCTACCTGTTGCCGCAGAAATTTTAATGATAGCTTATATAATATTACATATTGCTGCTAATATTTCGGAAAAGAATTATATAATTTCACTTGTTATTACAAAACTTTCATTGATAGCTTAGATAATTTTACCTGTTTATCATAAGGGGTAAATTTTTATCTAAGCGACATAAAGTGCCTTTTATACAAGAGCTATATGGCTTATTTTAATATCATAAATAGCTATAAAAAAATACATATATACGTATGTTAAAAGTATCGAAATCCGACCATTAGGTAAATTTTTATGATTTTTTTTCTAAAAATTTGAACTTTAAATCACTCTCCTGTAAAGTTTACTCAATGTCGCTTAGATATGTTTGCCTTTCAAGCGTCGATATTTACTTAAAATTAATAAACACATTTTTTTATTTTTTCTATTATCATAGATTTAGAGAACAGAACCAACGTCATTTCTCAGTAAACTAAACTGTTTGCGATCAATCGTTTGTCTATTTTAGTATATTTTGAACAAAATAGATTGTTTATACAGTTCATCGATATTCAAAATACTTACATTAACCTTTCCTCCTTGAAAGGTGTAATTGGTGTAAGGTGGTACCCGCTCTCGGACATATTGCAGGATCTTTGCCCCGGAGCGCAGAAACTCAACTTTGTAGAGTAACTGTGGCGGGACCTGGTGGAGGCATCGCAGCTTCGCTGAACCGCCTCGTGCCACCCAACTAGGTGCCACCAGCTTCACATCTACGTCCGTTGCTTGACTGTTGACTATAAAGAAATTATAAGTACAACATGCGGTACGCGTATGGTTACTATTTAGTTTGATACGTTTATTTAGTATCTATATTGTTATTTTTTTGTTTATTTTATTAAATCATGAGTATTATTCATCTATTTTACTTATTTTGGAAACGAAATAGAAATTCTTTCATCGTAACTATAAGACTATCTTGAAGTATTTAAAGTAAAGTAATTGTTAGGTTCTATAAAATTTAAATTGGGCACCGTAAGCAATTATATAATGTATCTCTTACTTGTCTTTTTGTCTTTTTCGACATTGTCTGGTTTACAATAAAATATAATTAACACAGTGATTAATAAAATACTCGTTTCATTTAACAGTAATTTGTTCTGAACACAGTATAGAAAACGGTTCTTACAATGTGGAAATGGAGGACGAGTAAGTATGTACGAGCTTTGATATATCAAGTTCATTATATATTTAACGTAGAGTGATGATAAAGTTAAAAAAAATTGCAAGTCAATTAGAACATTAATTGCTCCGTTTGTTACTTGAAAGAATACTTAAAATGTCTTAACAAATCATGTCAACAGACTAAATTTAGTGAACACAAATTTGGACTTAATATAAGTTTCCTCTGAGAAATAAAACTTAAAAGCGCCTTTCATCCAATTTGCGGTTACGAGAATTAATGGTTAACCCTTGTCCACTGCATATATTCAACCACTTTTGGTTAATCCCGCACTTCACACGCCAGAAGGTAAATGAATTCGGATTTAACGAATTTATTCAATTAATTATTGCACTTGGCTTCGACCACTTCAAAGCATGACTGTGAAAGTGAAAAGCTTTCGAAAGCTTTTTAGCGATGCTCGGATAAATTCACTTAAAGCATATATAAATGGATTATGCTCTCATATGTTGGTTAAACTACAATTTCACCAATTACGTTATGTATTTAAAAAAAAATATTTTTAGGTGTGTCATGCAACTGATAAGTATTATAACTAAGGAATATAAAAAAATCAAATATGCTAATTTTTTTTAATAAAAATAATAATAAATAGGGTAAATTTTATTGAAATTACCGTTTTGATATACATTTTTTTGTACTATAAAAATAAGTGACGTAGTGCAGCGAGGAAATGCTGTCAGCGTTAAAGGCCCAAAGTCCACAGTGATCAAAAGTTTTTAAATTTGTTTTAATTTTCTTTTTAATATTTTTATAATAATAAAAAAAATAACCGTAAACGTAGGTTAAGAAAATTGTAAGTACAAATTATACGTAAATAAAAATATATCTTACTTTGAGGAAAGTAAGTCGGATGTTAAAACAAGTCTAATGTTGAGCCAAAAGTAAGAAAACTCATTAAGAGTGTAGCGAATTTTCAACTAATAGAAGTTCTTAAGGCTTTTGGATCAAGATGATTAAGTTGTTGAGGCTAAATTACGTGCTAAGAATATTCTAATAATTGACTAAAGTTTTTGCTGGTTTATAGGCTAATGAAGTATAAGTCAAAAATCATTTTTTCATTTAGGTCACACAATGTACACTTAAGAACGTCAAAAAAGAAATATACATGATATGCTTCTAATTTTACATTTACTGCCAGCTCTCAAATCAAGGGCGTAGAACGGAAGAGAAGAACTAGCAATAAACTCTCCGCCACTCTCTTTAAGCGCCAAGTTTTTTGTTTCATACAACTACAGGAGCTGCAACTCTATCTAATAAATAATAAGATAATAAATTAAAAACAAAGATCCTCTATCGGCAGGAGGGATGGTGAAATAGGAGCACGCACTTACATTCTCGTGGGACCGTGTTTATATAGTTTTAGTTTTAAAAATAATAATAATTTGACAATTATCAGGAGGCCTGTCGACGTTTTGAAATTGAACAACTACACTTAGATGTAAGGGAGCAGACAACATATTTTTATTATTATTATGTAGTTTAAGAAAATTGTAAATACTGTACATTTGATTGTTATGTTTAGGTTTTAATACGAAAAATATTAGAGAGCAGGCTTAAAGTTTCTACATGGTTTATAGAACAATCATATTAAATGCTGCTGCGAATTGCTTAAAATATTTAACTTAAATGTACCCGATTTTTGAACTCGTCATACTGAGCTGTATATTTCTTGGTTCAAACTTGGTTATTATTATGTATTTTAAATGTTTATAATATGGAGAACGCGAGCCTCAACTTATTGCATATTATCTCCAAACGAATATTTTCGAAAGAGATAGAAAATGGAATGGATTTTTAAGATAACATAAAAACTCATACACACACATACTTACAGACCTCTACACAGACCTCGGCCAAACATCATATTACGATGTCTAAGGGAACAGGGAAACCTTTTGTACTTAAAGCGAATTAAACTCATATAAAAGTTCTATAAATCCAATTGAATATCAACTATTTACCAAGCATCATTGCACTTGTGGTGCTTTTCAAAACTTTTAACCAAGCACAGTACAACTTTAGCCCGAACAGAAATAGTTTTTGCTCGCGGCGCACCCATTGTTGAGCGAATATTCGAAATTACGTTTTAAGAGATACTTATGCACTTTATTGAGCTCATAAATTATAACTTTCTTAGAAACTCGGGTGGCACTGGATAATTCGCTATATAGACATCTTCGTTACATTATTTGTTAAAGATTTTAGACATAGATGCTATATGTTAAATCCTAAATACTGATAACAACGAATGGTTTTTAGTGTTCTCGCAAGTTAGAAAGTACGGCAACAATTGTACAACCTTGGTACTTGCTAAAACTTGTGGAATAGCTACTAAACTGAATAGCTGGAGTATAATAGGCTTAGAAACATGTCAAATGTGACTTAACCTATTTCATGTTCTGCTATTGAATGTAGACGTTTTGGCACCAAACTTCAACCACTTGATGATCTCATGTTTGGTTGATGGTTGACCCAACGACGGGCGATTTATAATTACATATTTAGATTTATATCTCAGGTTGTTTTTTTTCTATTACGAAGCAATTGTATTGATCAGTTTATATTCGTGGTAGTCCATTTTTCTGAAAAGTGACCTGAATTTCATATTCAATGTTATAATTACATTTACTTTACTACATTACTATGACGACTCATTGGTCTAGTGATTAGTACCCCTGACTGCGAATCCATGGGTCCCAGGTTCGATCCCCGGCTGAGACGAACATCGATGTGATGAGCATTTGGTGTTGTGCTTAGGTCTTGGGTGTTTAAATATGTATTTATACGTCTATCTATCTATAATATGTATGAATATCCGTTGCCTAGTACCCATAACTCAAGCTTTACCAGCTTAGCATGGGACTTGGTCAATTGGTGTGAATTGTCTTTAAAAAAAAAAAAACTTTAAACATAAATTAACACTAATGTCGTTTAATTATGTACAATATATCATACACATGTTTTACTATAAAGTAAATTGTAACAGCGTATGCATTTTCATGAAGGCCCTTCAGAAGGGGATTAAAAGAATTTTACTGTATGAAAAGAGATTTTACACAAAAAGCAGCAATTGAAATATTCACACCGATGGTTTTCAATAGTGATCGATTTTTATACGCAATATAAACGTTTGCTTTTCATTTTGGCTACAATTTAGTAACAGATGGTACACCTAGCGGGTTTTATTAAAATTTTCGCTTTTGAATGTGAACATGTGAATTTTTATATAAATATTTAAGGCCGTGTTCACGTTTTTTTGGATTTATAACATTCATGCTGTAACGTTGTGGTTGGCAGACTTGATTTAATATATCCCATTTGTGAAAATACTTTTAAAGGATCAACTATGAGTATTTGAACAATCAACTTATACGCCGAATTATAATTAGCTGAAATTAAGAATTTAAGAACTGTCTTTTAGTTTTATGTGCCAATTTTGCTCTTTACCATTACAAATACTCTTTTTACAATACTTATTACGAAAAGCTGTGTTAGCGTAATGGCTTCAGCGTACGACACTCATCCCTGAGGTTGTAGGTTCGATCTCCGGCTGTGCGTCAATTAACTGGTCTGCATTTTACACTAGCTTGTACAGTGAAGGAAATCATCATGAGAAAACCGGCATGCCTTAAACGTAACAAGTCGACCGCACGTGTCAGGCATAGAAGGCTAACCATCTACTTCCCTAT
This sequence comes from Pieris melete, assembly GCA_963693345.1. Taxonomy (NCBI): domain Eukaryota; kingdom Metazoa; phylum Arthropoda; class Insecta; order Lepidoptera; family Pieridae; genus Pieris; species Pieris melete. Next base: position 3,271,047 of record CAVNZK010000029.1, read on the forward strand.
AAGAAAAAACAAATCATCAAGAAACAGGTACACAAATCCGATGCCTATTTTTATGCGAACGATGAAAAACATCACGAGGAAACCAATATGTCTTACACACAAAAATCGACGGCGTGTGTCAGGCACAGAAAAGTGACTAAACTACTTGCTTATAAAATGATTAATGAAAGACACGCAGAAATATATTGCAGGATTTATATAAAAGATTATTGTATTCAATAGAAGCATTCATTCTAAGCTAAAATTAGAATAAAAAACCCAGGAGTAAAATTGACATAAAATTGGCCCTTTGTAGGGCGATGAGGTTTTGTTTATCAATTTAATTTAAAGCTCTGGGGAACACGTTCAATGCCTCTATTGTATTTTTATGTCCTCGGCGAATACGGGAGATGAAAATTGTCTCAATGGCCGTTCAATGCCTCGGTACTATGTGGGCTTTTTAATTAAAAGTATAATGCTTTATATACAATGTGAGGTTTTGGCCGAATTATGATGGTTATCGTGAGCATTTAAATTGAACATTTCGGTTACAAAAGCTCTTAATGTTTCTTCTCGAAAAAATCTCCTCCCTGTTTAAGTATATAAGTATAAATTCATATTATTTGTACCTGTCAATAGAGAGTTCTCTATGAGAACCAGTATCGTAAACATCGAATTTGGCTGGATTAATTTGGCTTAATTCCACGAAGTACTAGCTAGATCCTTAAGTTATACTTGATGTTAAAGAAACATATAGTACATATTATTTAATTACTTCTTATAAATGAAAGCTATAAGCCTATAAATCTATAGAATTTTGTAAAATAAATTAGGTTTCGTGAATTATAGGTAAATTACATGTACTTTTTGAAGTGAAACTTTTTTTTGAGGGTAAAGTTTTTACGGATGAAACGCAATAATAACAAAATTAGCGTCACGAGGATGTGCTGCATTTTTGTCAATGAAAAGGGAGCGATTGAGACCGATTGAGAGGGGCGAATTACCTTATAGAAATTCTATTTTTAAAATTAAAATTTCGTAAAGAGAATTTATGAAATATTAGTTTTTCTAATTTATGCAAAATAATTTGTTGAAATCTTAAATGTCGAATTGTAAATTAAGTTGCCACGTCTTAACATGTCTTCCTTTTCCCTCCCTCTTAAGTCTCGAAAATCTAAAGTTTTAGATTTGTATATTTGTAATATGAACAAGACTTAAAAATTAGTTTGCCAAAGAAGTTTCATTTCTGACATATGTAAGAAAATAGTTCACAAAGATGGGCGCATATTTTTGAAAATATAATTTATGCAATAATCCAGTCTTTTCATTGTCATGAACAAGATTACGAGTTCTAACATCCAAGTTTTCTTGTTCATACAAAAACGCCTAACAATGTGTCATTAGGCTGCATAAGTTAGTAGGATGTGGGGTGCATACATAAGCTGTGACGTCATGCTTAGCCGGGCAAGGCATCCGGTTATCCGGTTGTATAGCTCATGTCTGCCCGCTTCTTAGTTTAAAGTACCCTAGAGAATAAACTAAGTTATTTCATCATTCCATGTTATTAGTGTTCGAAATTTACCATCAACTTAATGAAATCGGGTGATAGGGTATGTCAATTCCTGTTAACCCCAGAAAAATAGTAAAAAAGATATTAAATTGTATTGGAAAATGAAATTATTTATTCGTATATTTTTTCTCTTGTTTTTGTTTCTTTTATAATGTGCATGTTTCTCACCATTTAAACATCCACAAATATTTCAAGATCGAAAGTAGCCAAATCTGTCTTGCCATTCTCAAGTTTTGGCGGAAACGAACAGACATTAATTTTTATATAGAATTATCTAAAACAGTATAAGTTTTTAACGTTTATTTCTAGTGACGATGCTCTCTGTTGTGTCAATGGAAAAGAAGGGCGAAACGTTAACATTAAACACGGTAACAGTAAGTAGTAGTTAACTTTATGTTGTTTAACATAACATTCTTTTGCAGAACAAATAGCGTCAGTTATATATTTGTAAGCAATGTTATAAGCTTATTTGGTCATACTGTATTCATATAATTTTAGAATTTGGTAGTTTTGCTATAGCCGTTGTCATGAGTATTTTCTTAATAGGATATATTTAAGCTTTATTTATAAGCAATCATTAAGCTACGTAGCGATGTGGGTTATACATTATGACGTCTCGCTTACCCGGACCCGGTTTAGATCCGGCTTGCATACAATAGTTAACCGGATGTAGGCTTCGATATAGTAACGGATATTGCCTCCGTGAGCTGAATGTGACAAGTGACTTTAATATTCTTTAAAAAGAATCTAATAAAAAGAATTATTTATTCACTTACAAAATGCATTTAAATAAAAAAAAATTATTCAAGTTTAAAAATTATTATTATTGTATTAATTGCCTCCCGGTGGTGCCCATGGGCGGCGGTATTTTATTCAATATATATTCGTAGCTTAAAGACTATTTACAATCAAGGAACTTTATCTTCTCATTCTTTTTGTCAAGTGGCTGATAAGTGATTTGGGAACACAAAACTAGTTTAAACATGAGTATATGATTCTGAAGTACATGATGAAAATGTTGAGAATCACCGGGGAAATCGTATAAAAGCAATTCCGCAACTCAATAACATTATTTCCTATGAATATCAATTTCTTCTGCGTCACTTACTTTTGACCTAAATTTCCCTTCAATTTGCCTGAAAGCAAAATTATTGGTTGCGATTTTATTTTTATGAGGCTATTATTCTAGCCTTGAAATTTATAATAAATAATTTAAAATTAACCTATTGGTAGGGGGGTAGGGGGAAATTGTTTAATTTCAGAACTCCAGTGTAGACTTCTACAACTTTTAAATATCTAGAATAAAAAAATAGTTAAAAATAGTTCTTAATAGTTGAAAACCACTATTATGGTCGGTGAAATAGGTAATAATTTATCATGTTTTCCGTATTCGCAAAACAATCGGTAGTAAATTGGCACACAGTTTTGTGCACGTTCGATTAGCTTCAAGATATGGTTTGCGCTCGAGTGGACCCATGCGAGTGACACGTTAAGATACACGGATACGGATATAGGTATTTGAATTGTTTGCTTCGAGTGTTTTCAATTAGTATACGAAGGTAATATATATACTATAAGAGCTATAAAGGAAAATTGAGAATTTCCTGAAAACTTATAGAAAGAATACACTTTTTAAATGATTGCCAATAGATAAAAACGAAAGGTTTTTAACAGAAATTACCTATATTAACTCTTATTGATAGACGTGTATTAAATTTAAAAAGTGACTTCAAAAAAAAGAGAAATGGGCTGGACACGTGGCCAGATACAACGACCCGCGACAGTTGGAAACAAAGACTGGTAAAATGGCATGGGCACCAGATCGAGAGCCCGGCCTTGTACCAGATGGACAGACGAAATAGTGATGACCGCGGCATAAGGATGGCTTAGCTAAAAGTTGAAAATTTTGGAATGCCTTCGAAGAGGCTTCATAGGAGATCCATATAAATATTTTTAAAACATTTTATTTATTTACTTACTGTAATTAATGTTTTGTGTCGCATATGTGTTAGTATTATTAAAAAAAACCCTGCATCATTTTTTGACATTTAGGATTTTTTGGTTTGTCGGCGAACAGTGCGATTGCAACAAGAATAAGATTAAACAATTTTTTTTAGATTAAGATTAAAAAAAGCGATCATTTCAACTTAACCAATAAAAACATGTTTTAAAATAATTTCGTATTCATTAAAGAACACACAGTCGCCGATGAAGGTAAACATCGGAATTAGACCTAAAATTAGTGACAACGTCTGTCAAGCACAAGAAAACATATCAATGACCCAGAAGCAGCCTTGCGATTCTGTAAGTCACTTTTCGAACTCGCACAGCTGATAAGTATCCCTCCTTGTAGCTTATAGTTTATTGTTTATCAGAATGCCAAATCGTAAAATGACTGCTTCGCGATTGATTTGAGCGCGACCGCCGCTGCGAAAACCGCTGTGCGAGTTCGAAAAGTGAGTTACAGAATCGCAAGGCTGTTTTATCGAGCCAATATATTTTATTATCACTAGATATTTTGCCGGATGTTGTTAAAAATCCTTGTAATGTTAAGTTTGTATGTGCATGGCATTAAAAAAATGTGTAAGAGCAACTTACTGGGTAATCAGTAAATGTGAAATAGAACGGAACCAATTAATATACGCGCTAATGAAAGAGGCATATTGTATGCATCAATGGGTTCGCTTGAAATTATTGCATTGGCTTTTACGGGAAAATATTTCAAACTTGTACCAGTTTATAATTGCCTGATAATTTTTAACTAGATATTAATGTTATTCCGAAGACCTTAATTAATATTACAAATGATTGGAAATTATTAAACCTTCGTGTATAAGCTCTTTTAATTTATTACATTGAAATTGCAAATAAACGTAAAATAAATATTTATTATAGGAAATCTTGTAACGCTATCAAAAAATAACATAAAACCAATATTGTCTTTGCTTTACGCGAGTACTACACATTTAAATAAAACTTCTTAAATGGAAATAAAACGAATTCATAACATGATTTACCTAAGATTACGATTCAAACACAAAGTGAAAATGCAGGGGACTTTTCCGAAATCAGGACAAGTGATGGTGTTAATATGGCATCATTTAATTTGATTTCTAATCATAATATCAAATAGTGCCAGTCTCTCGCTGCCCACGATTGTAAAATATCAAGTTATATAAATAATGTTATAAATTCGAAATTGTATCCGTTCAAGAAGTATTAATCAAATGTGCAGTATACTCGTAAACCGTTTATTGCATTTATTTTGTTTTTGTACAGCATCCTGTGGTAAAATGTAACGGTGTTCATTTACAAGACTTCCAATAATAAATTACAAAAATATATCCAATCAAATATATATTTGCTAAAAAGTCCACGGTAATCACCAAATAGCGCCTCTAGTATTAACAAATAACAATGATTACCAAACAAACGATAGCTTTGTGGTTTGTGTGGGCTATTTTGCTCATTGGAAACCATTTAAATTAAAACGCACCGTCGGCAAACAATATTGTATGGTATGAATAAAATTTTACATTCCACATAGTTCCAATATGCATAAATAAATTTCATTATTTACTTTCCGAATCCGGCAACACGCATAAATATTTATTAACCAATGTTACTGAATTCAGTTAGATTGCACTAACACTTCTAAATATGTATTGATGGCTATGCATTTTCAAATATTGATTATTGCTTAGGATCGTGGATGGAGTATAGGTACTGGAACAATAACTATTATACACTTCAGTACGTTAGTAACATATATAATATTACTATTTTGGAATTTAATAAATATAGCCGAGGTTCCAATCCATGTTATGTTGGAATGGTTGACATTTTAAAACAGTGACGAAGTTTATTGCCAGCTCGTTTTGCCCATTCTACGAATACTATTACCTACATAATTAAATTATATTTCGATTTTTAATACCTAAATTTTGTGTTGAGAAAAATAAATTTATCTGCTTACAGACTTCATTGAAGGTTATAAATTAACCGATACTATTGCTTGAGTAGTTTTTTTAAATTGTGTTTGTTGTTTCGCTGGGAACTCAGGTACCTAATTATGCTCCGTGTTCATATACAAATAATTCACGGGAGTAGTTAAAAGAAACAATATATCAAGTTAGTAACCCAATAAATATTCGAATACTTATAAATATAAATTACCCTCATAAATGCAAAGTAGCAGCGGAATAAACAGCCAAAACCGATAAGGCACCATCCCAACGTGTTCAGCTCTTATCATTAACTGGTCACCATTATTCAAATCCTTACACCAAAGTCCTCTTTACTGAAACAAATAAATTTAATTATTAGAATTATTTTTATTATTATTAGTATTAGTAATTATAATATAACACATTTATCTTATATCAAATTCTACAAAATAGTAATATAATTATATCAATTCTACACAAATAAATCTATTCGCACTTATAGAGCAACAAGCTATATAGGTTTAAATTTTATATTTGTATTCATAATAATTAGTTGCATCAACGTAATGGAATTAGTATTAATTTCATTCCATTACGTTAAGCTCACTTCTAGACCAATTTTCAGCTTAACACTATAGTACTTATAAGCTTATTTGGCGTCGTTGACTTTCATTTCGTCCTTTGCTTTCATAAAACCCCCAAGTACATCAAAATAGCAACGTAAATACGTCTATACGACAACATCTGTCCCAAGTAATGTGATCGCTATGTATCCAACGATGCGACGTTTTATTCAATGAACCGACGATACATTATCTTCCTTTTCCCATCTTTTGGGACGTTTTGTCGGATTCTTATATTACGTAACGTATCTGACCGTGAAGACAGGATGGGATTTATTTCTCAAAACAGCCTTTTGTATTGCCAAAGGTCGACCGGAAAGTATAAATAATCGAGGCCTCTTAATGTGCTCGATGTTTTATTGGTCGAAATAAGCGGTGATTTATGGATTTGATTGATTTATACGGGGAAGGACGACAATTTAAACAAATACGAAATTTTACTAACATTATAAAGATAGTAATTTATATAAATAAAAGAAAGGCAGGTTAGTCAATTCTGATAATTTATAATTATGGTTGGCCAGAATAAAAAAAAACCTATAAAAACTTCGGATTAGCGTTAAAAATTATAAATTTAATAGTATACATTTTATTAAGTTGGTTAGATTCATAATTAAGTTTATCTAAACAGTAGATATTACTCCGTTCCTTAACTGTTATGTAAGTTACTTATCTTAATTACCAACGACGTTCACCACGTCAGACAGTTAATTATTAAACCTTTAAAAAAATCTCCATAACACGTGGTATATGGGAGCCAAACCTGGACTTTTACGGCAAGAATGAAGTCGAAGGGGCCTAGAGAACAATGGAGAGGAAGATCGTAAGAATCAAAAAGATTCACAAAATACGACAAAATATTACGACGTAAAGTTTATTGTAAAAGTATGGAATTAAAGTGGCCTTATTATCATCTCCACGACACAACGTATAGTTGTGTACGTAATAAGCGAAAGTATTTTGTGGCCAAAACCTTATAACTATATTTGCATTAATACAAATGATTAGTTATTGTTGTGACTTACTCGTCCTTATGCCGCTATGCGTGACAGTAATATTAATTGAAGTATACAATTCAAGGCTATGCATTTTTACTTACTCTTATAAACGGTATAGTGGGATATTTTTCTAAAAATAGCAAAAGGTCAGCCCTTTGAAAAAAAATTAGTGGCGATAAAACCCTTAGTCTTGACCTCAGATTTCTGAAGGTTTCGTGTTCGTTGCGTTTTAATAGTAAAGAAATGATCAGCCTTCTGTGAACAACACTGTCAACTTTTTGATTCCAAGGCATTCCGGTTACCTCGGGAAATTAAATGCGCATATAGAAAAAAGAGTCCATTGGCACATCCGGGATTCGAACACACGACCTCAGATAAAAGTCGCACCTTTAAAGGTTAAACTAAATATGAATAGCTAAAACTAGATTATAAAGTTGAAGGTTGAATCCCAGCTTCAACCATACACGAGTTCGAAGCATAAGTTTAATAAAAAAAACTGCATTTTCCCTCGTAACGTGTTTTGCACAGGCACTATATTTCTATACATATTTTTCTAACCCAATTGACATCTGAAAAGTTCTTTCAAAAAGCTTATACGGGTAATTTTATTCCGATTGAAAGTTTATTTTATTTGATATCTTTTGTCAAGTTTTGATCCTTACTTTTTATAATGCAGTGTTCTTATTATAAATAAAATTGTTATACATTGCAAGTATTTCTTTCCAATATAGACTGCACTCATTTATCTAATGAAAAATAGATATACTATGTGACGAAGTACATACTAAACTCCTACAAGTACTTAAATTATTTTAGAATCACTAGCAAAGAATATTCGTCCCTTATAGGGTAAGCAATACATATACAATATTTTTAGATATTGTCTCACTTCAAGCCTGGTACACAAGCTTCACGTCGCTTAACAAGCTATGAAGAGAACTATGCTCAGAATTTCTCTATGCGATCAAATTAGTAATTAAGAGATCCAAAGACGAACTAAAGTAACGGACATAGCAAAAAAGGGTGTAAATGGCAATGTTGCGCGAGGAACAGATGACCTTTCGGCAAAGTATTGTACGGCCTACCACTAGGTGAACAGATGACCTGGAGTGGAAGGAAGGTGTTGGATGCAAAGCGCAGGGACACAGCCGTACTAGAAATTTAAGGTAGAGGCCTATATCCAGCAGTGTACGTCAACAGGCTGAAACGAACGAACCTACAACCACAACAAGATAACTATAAAAACACAAATCCATTTATTTCTACAAATAAAGAATGCAGAAATAATATTTTTTGCATTTCTTATATAGATGGCTCGAAGATTAGTGCTGATGGCTTAGTGGTTTCAGAGTGTGACTCTCATTCCTGAGGTCGTAGTTTCGAATCCCGGCTAACCAATAGAGGATCGTACGGTGAAACAAAACTTGAGCGGATATGGGTAGAGACGATAGCGTGTGATGACACGTCCATATTAGAAAAAACAAATGATTACGAAACAGACACATAAATATGAGCCCTGGACCTAAAAGTTTGTAGTGCCACTGGTTTTTTTTAATATCGCTCAAGTCCTTCGTAAAACCTCTTTAATTGACTGAACATCATATTAACAATGTGTAGAAGTTATACACTTTCTTTTAAAAATAAATTCTAGAGACGATTTATACGACATATTTTTAATTAAAACATCTAATTTACTTGCAAAGGCCAGCTATAGATGGTGAGCCAGCGCATCTGTTCTGGAAACTAATTAACTGTTAAAGCTAACACAAGAGACTGCAATTATTTCCGAGATGTATTTTAAACTAATTCATTAAGAACTTGTTGCTTGAAAGGTGATTTCATTTCTCAGTTTTAACCACTTAAGTTTTTCCTTAGCTTAAAGATAGTAATTGAAATAAATGTAACAGGATAACCATCTTACATAATGAACGGTTTATTATTATTCTTATAGTGCCATCTCCTTGCGAAGGTTGGCGATCATCATGGCTAGTTTAGCTTTCTCTAAACCGCCACGTGTACGAAGTATGCGTCGAACGAGTTATCTTGCATTACCTAAAGTACGTACGAACTACGGCAAAAAAATGTTTACCTACGAAGGCGCACAGCTGTATAATAAACTACCCACAGATATAAAAAATATTACTTCTATCAATTCATTCAAATCGAAGCTAAGTGAATATGTTAAACAAAATTACTTTTAAATTCATTTCTTATAATTACTTTTAATTCATATTTCTTTGTTTACTTTTATTTTTAAATTTATTGCATGTACGGCTATATTTTATTGTAATTATTTTAAGAACGACTACAATGTTATGTTATCTAGAGTATTATTCTCATGTAAGTGACATTTTTTGGTCTTTTTGAGAAATAAAGTCTTTAAACCTAAACCTAGTTTAGATTTTGGATGCCGCGCTTCTAAACAATGACTTGGTGGTTTATAATTGTTATAAGTTAAACACATTAATTAGTGATTTCAATGCATTCCTATGCTTTCACGATTGGCATTTGCAGAATGTTATGTAAGACGTGTTGGGTGTGAAATGCTGTGACTGATTTTAAAATTTAATTGGTTAAAGTACTAAATGTATCCGTTTTTATATTACGTACCGCCTAAAATATTGTGAAATATTTATGTGAAATCATAAAAAATATGCTGCGCGTGTAGATAGTACCCGTTTCAGCGAACTTCCCATAAAATATTTCTTGCCCGCTGCGAGCGACCCACGCTAAGGAATATTTACTTTAATGAGAAACGAATGACGTGACCCCACATACAAACTGATGTTTTATAGAATATACATTATATAATAGGACTCCGATATAGCAGTATATTTATAAACGGTAATTGTAAAAATTAAAGGTCTCTAACAACTGCATCCTTTATTTTTATTACTAAAACTGCGTTTATTTAAAATACAAAACATTTATTCGATAATTAATAGATAAATTCATTACGTAAATCTTAATTTAAAAAACCAATACCGTCACAATCTTTTTTATCTGTTTTGTTTCATTTGTTTTTGGCTAATAGGCACTGAAGATTTAATCATATTTTTAGTGCTTAATTTATATTAATACACTTAGATACTTTTTGAAAAACAACACTATGTACACCAGACCAACAACAGAATTCAGTAGTCTATACAGATAGGGTAAGACATATAATAAAGATTTACCCGCTAATGTAATACGAGGAGCGAAAATCGCTTCACAAATGTTCTAGATCTATGATTTAACACAGGTCGTTGGTTGAAAAATGGCGAGATCATCTACCTGTAGTGAGTCACTTTAGTGGAGTGCTTTTAACTAATAACAGACCTACGTCATTTGTCCATACGATAGCCCATTAAACATGCTTCTCCGTGCTGCTTCACGGTGCATAGTAATTAAGCCTTTGTTGTCTATGCATAAGGGTCAATGTTGTATGAATATTGGTAAGTCTATCGTCCTTTGATGGCACACGTTCGTGTAGGATGAAATTGGTGATTTTTTAATTTTACATCACTAGTTTTAGAAGATTCATTGGAGCTATTTTTAATATGCTGGCACTATTTAAACTTCGATGACAGTGATATATTTATTATGCTATGGTTGTATTTATAATCACGTAAAAATAAATAAGAGGTTTTTAAGGGCAAACCTGAAGCCGTTCATGCATCCATTTTAACTATTTAACCATTAAAATTTAATATGTCTTATTGCACTACAACACTTAATAATAACTTCTAGTATTCCGATATAATATCATATTCTAAAATGATGCCAATAATATGAATATTATATTATGGATTTGTCCTATAACTAAATCAGTCGTATTTTTTTCTATCTACTGTATCCAGAGACTTTTTTCTATCTTTTATATTGTTAACTAAAATATACATAAATAAAATCATACGTTGCGCGGCTCGCGAGAAACGCCCCAAGAGTACATCAGTACTATACTAGATACTTTACAGATCACTGTAAAGTATATGTTATCATCAAAGAGTAAAGCATTTATTTTTAATTTATAAGGTAGTATCTTAACAGACTTTTATCCCTTAACGTCTTTGATTGACATAACCTTTACACATTTAAAGAAAAAACTTTTTAACCGGATTAAAGTTATTTATTATTATTAAGTTATGTTAAATAATTGTAAATTTATAATAATACATAACTTTAATACGGTTAAAAAGTTTGTTTAGACTTTTATAATTTAATTATCTTTAGAAAAAAGAGGCATTCCTTACCAAGCAAATCAAATTTGTCAAATTTGTATAAAAAATTGTATTTTTCGTAAAGACACCACAGACACCGAAGAAAAGCGATAGAGACTTAACTTAATCATGCCGTTAGATAATTTAAATTTCTCCCGAGAATATCTCCTTAATTAATGAGCGCCTCGATATAAGGGCAGGCTTTGCGACGAGTAATTTACATCTTCGCTAATTCACTACACACACTGACTTCAAAATATATTATGTCTTTATTAACCTTGCGTTGTTTATTGTAAAAGTTTATTCTAAAATCAGACAGTTTTAAACTGTCAATACTGCCCTGCGATTCTGTAACTCTGGGCATTCTGATAAACAATAAACTACAAGCTCCCACCTTTTCAGAATGCCCAATCATAAAATGACTGCTTCACGACTGATTTGAGAGCGACCGCCGATGCGAAAACCGCTGTGTGAGTTCGAAAAGTGAGTCATAGAATCGCAGGGCTGTAATCTGATAATTAAATGAGATTCAATAATTGCGAAATCTATCTTATCGGTTGTCATAGTTTTTCAAACTAGATCATTTAGATTCGTCATAATTCTTATTCTTGTTGTTTGTTTGTTCGTTAGTTCTCTTTATTACCGAAGGAATAATTTTCTAGTTAATAGTAAAAGGTTTTGAATTTTAACTGTGATACAAATGCAATACATCCCAAGCATATTTCTGAATTTTTTTTAAAAGTAAAGCTATAAATGTTAAGCGTAAACCTTGAGCTCCCAATGTACAGAATAATAGCCATAGATTATTTTGCATAAAACAGCAACCTGTAACTTAATTCTAGTAATTGACACAAAACCAGAGAATTCAAAAAATAAATAAATAAATTTACAATCAAGTATCTAGTATTTACATTTTACATACAAAGAAGTAATAAAAATAATCAAAAAGATATGCAAACCAAATCTAAAAAGTTTGATTCGCGTGGTACTGTACCTTGAGATTGAAAAAAAAATAATAATATATTTAATAAATCTCGATATACAATTCAGATGCAAGTTCTCTTTCGTATGATGCCGTAGTTGTTTGAAAATTCTAAATTCACTCATTTATAATTTTAATATTGTCTCGCCATGGCCTACAAAATTTTCGAATAAACAAGGCCTCTACGCTGTCAACGCTTTATTAACTTTTTAATTATTATAAAATACGAAGCGGCGCTTATTTCCTGTGTTTTATCGTTTCAGTAAGAAGCCAAGTATATTTTAATTAGCATAATTATTAGTTAACCTTCATAACAGGTTGTATAAAAACTTATTAAAACGGATTTCTATTGTTTTTTTTACATGACAGCTATAAATATTATACAAGGATAAACATTTAAGTAATACTTCAATAAATTTAACTTATATTTACAAACAAAAGTATGTGCAAGCGGAAATTAATATCAACGAAGTCAAAAATCAACTGTAAATAATATATGTCAATAAGCTATTGGAAAGAAATATCAGATGTATTATAAAGGTTACAGCCCGTTATAGCTTAGGTCGGGAAATGAAAACTGTCATGCATCCAATCTAACAGAAGACAAGCTGAAACAATGACGTCACTCTGTCCATTTTCTCGTCAAAGGGATTCTAAATATAGCTGTGACTTCGTTGAAAGGTTCTCATAATTGAATAAGATTTCAATATAATTTGCTAACTTTAATCTTTAGATTGACTGTGGGTTGGTAATGTAGTTACGTTAAGACAATTTAAATAAATAATGTCTTACCTTAAGATTCAAAACCGCGTCTGACGGCCGTATTCAGAGTAGAGCATTTAATTATATGTATTTAAATTTGTGAATTTAACTTAAGTGAGTTTAAAAGTTTACTTTGCTATAACAATTAAATTATTTCACTTTTTTAACTTTTGATTAATGGTGAACCTAATAAGATCATTCCAAATCGACTAATCGTTAACCATTAATTAAGGGCTCTAAAACCCACTGTAGGTAATAAAAGGCGTAGCTCATTAAACTTGTAGAAATGTCCGTAGACCGTAATACATTGCGTAGAGGCTCTACAGGATTTGTGTAGCCTCAATGTGCACCGTGTATGTAAGGAATGAAATGTTTTCATAAATATCGCTATCGTAATCTTTACATTAAAATAAATCAAATTATGCAAATAATGTTCTATACATGAATAAATTAGTTAATTTGTTCATGTACTTTTGATAGCTTTGAGTGACATTTTGTAGGCGTGGTAGATAATTAAATTATACTCAGTGGGTGTTGAAATATATACAATTTATAAAATTAAAAATATTCCATAAATTTGCAGTAGTTGTTAGCTTTAATATAAATCAAACAAGTTACAATGTTAATATTCTACGTAATTTAATACATAATTCATATCTGGCTTTAGGAATTGTTTGCTCTCTCATGGTTGAAGCAAAATTTCTAGGAAAATTTACTACAACCCGGTTAATTACAGCTTGAGGAATGTTATTTCTTAAAACTGAGGAGCTGTATTGTATGTTGATTTATTTATTTAAACAAAATTAGCGCTTACGTTCAAACATATTAAGAATCGTATTATTTTTGCTCTGCATTTCAATAATTTTCCATTAAACTTTAGGCGGAGTATAATAAAAGAGTTTATATTTATTTATATTACTGTCGTGTATATTTTAATAATGTATGTTTAAGATGGTTGTGTAAGAACAATCAGAAGGTTGCGTGTTCTGATCACGTCGGGTTCACCAATATAAGATCAATGTAAAACTTATGTAGTCTATGTCGAGTTACCTACTACCTTACCCTTAAAAATCGGTATATAAATATATATTATTGTGTGAGTGATTATGATGTCACTACAGTAGAATAAAACGTTAAAAAGATTATTAAAGTTACGTAAAGTATTAACAATTTAAGCCTTATTAAGTGGCATATAAAATTGCACACACATGTCAAACGGTGCTTTACAAAGGAGGGTATTAAAACTGAAGCAATTCCCACTGGATGTAAATTAGGCAGTGCGTAGGGAGTAATTACAAGCGACGAGAGTAACGTTTATACCGGTATTTCATTTTTAATTTCAGGCCGGATGTTTGCGGCTTCTTTTAGGATGTATGAGGTTTTATATATCAAGGATTTTTAAAAAAAAATAGTAATGTATGTTAAAAAACCAACTAAAATCTGGATTTTAAAACAAAACTTGTACTGTTTAGTTCTACGCATTCAATTAATATTGATGCAATCGACAACTCACATACAGCCTACAAAACAAAATGATAGTTTAACTAAAAACAAATAATTTTTATAAAAATTACAAATTATGATTTTAACCAACCTTTTAAAATATACATTCACTATTATTTGGAGATCAAAAATGCGTTTTAAGCGCGTGTAACTGTATTTCTTTTATGTATATTATTAGATTGAAATTATAGATTTTAATTTGATTTCCTGAGCTTTTATTTTACTTATAATTCTAGTGAATTTATGACATATTCAATGCAATTCCTAGTTCAATTCCAACTCGTGGAACTAATTTCAATCAAAACTATACATTAGTAATTCTCTTTGCGATAAAGTTAGTCTTAGTATTTCCCATTAGTTGCAAAGTTGACGGAGTGAATATTTTATACAAAGTTATTTTACCGGCCAAAGTTAAACATTACGACGGTCTACATTACCAATTATTCAATCTTATACGGTAATAAATCAACACACTAGCCCACTAAAACCATACCTGTATAAATTTTAGTTATTTAAAATCAACATACATGACATATTTTCTAATATTAAAGTAACTCTTGGAGCTCATAAATCAATTATAAAAATTCTTTGAATATATTAAGAGTGGAGGCAATGTGACGTATTGGTGATTGATATTTGTGTTTTCCTGTTTATACGAAAACTTGAGCAGAAAAAAGCTTGTATTGATTTATTAAGGCATAATTAAAATTACTATTCCCTTTTTATGTAAACAGGATTATTCCTTAAAAAAACATAATAAAGAAACCATAGCCAAAAATTAAAGACGTGTGTACACAGATGACTGATTCAAGTTGTTTAAAAAGAAAAACGTTTAAGGATATAACTAGTCTGGCCATAAATATGGTTACATAAAAACTTTTCTTTTTTTCAACATTTTAACTATTTTGAATTTGGAAGACGTATATTATTTTAAAAACTTTTTCGTTTTTGCGTTTTTTCAAATTTTTTTCGTGTTCGAACAAGACCTGGCTGTATGGACTAAAGTCCTTTGCCTTTCCCATTAGGGATAAATTAATATAATCATTTTTTCGTGTTCATTATCAAATTACAATATGGAATGGGGTGTGAAAGAAAGTAGTGGTCAGTGATGACTGACGCAGGATGATGACGATGATGATGATATTTTATCCAAACCAACGTTTGGTGAGGCGTGTCTTATCAAGGAGTCACCAAACTACATTTTTGTGAAAAACGAGTGAAAACTTCAGCCAAAGTGTATGAAGTGTATTAGTCTTGGATCAGATTGTGAAACCTCTCAGCAATACACTTTTTAAAAATATGCCGTGGACTATCCAGCAGGATTCTGCTCCTGGTTACAAAGCACGAACTACCCAAGCCTGGCTTGAAACAATCGTTCAGGACTACTTTATAGGAGCTAAAGACTCCCGCAACCCTTTAGACATTATGACATTATGGTCAGTTTTAAAGGACATGGCCTGCTCTAACCGACACGGCGACATTGAGACTCTTAAAAATCTTTGGAGCAAGCGGTGGCGAAATTTCCCTTGGAAACAGTGTGTAAATCTATAGATTCGTGGCCAAACTGATTAAAGGCCCGTATAAAAGCCAAAGGTGGCCATTTCGTGTAGAATATTTTTTTATTTTTTGCTGAGACTTTACTAAATATGTAGGATATAAATTTTAAAAATATTAAATTACCTAATTTAAAAAATGCATTTTCATTTGTAACTGAAATTATGTATGGACTACCTAGTCCACCTACAGTAGTAGTATATAGCTATATACAGAAGTACCACATGATGTAATAATAATAATAATCAGTGGCGCTACTTTTTAGGACTGGGCCTCAGATTTCCGTATCTGTTTCATTATCATTTGTCAACTAATGGTCAAGTAGGTGATCAGTGTTCTGTGCCTGACACACGCTGTCAACTTTTTGGGTCTAAGGCAAGCCGATTTCTTCAAGATGTTTTCCTTTTCCACTCGAGCGCATTTAAGCGCACATATAAAGAAACTCCATTGGTGCACGGGGATCGAACCTACGAACTCAGGGATGTGAGTCGCATGCTGAAGCCACTTGGCCAACACTGCTCGCCACATGATGTGCGCCACTTATTTCTTTAATGAATACAAAAGTTTAGTATATTATTTGTAATTGAAGTAGTTATGTAAAACACGTACATTAATGTTCATTATCGGCAAAAACTCTTTCCTCGAATTCTCTTTTAACCTAATTGGTATTTAGCGTGAATTTTACAAAGAACAAAAACGAGCTGTTTCAACACGAGCTATGTTTGTGACGTAATTTGTGGTTTAAAATGTTTTAAAAATATACTTTACTAAATACGAGTTATATTAACCTTATGCTCACAAACTGAATTAAATTAAATTAGAGGGTTCTCATAAATAAATAAATAAATAACCTTAACATATAATAGTGAGTCCCTCTAGGCAAGGTTCCGAAGATACTGGCAGCGTACACCCTTTGAATAATTAGACTAATTCTTTGTGAGGTAGCTGCCAGATCTTCGGTCTCCTGTGATGTCGACAGAGTTGTATTTAGTTATGTTATATTGTTGAATCATTTAGTTTTGTCTCTACCCAGGATTAGGGTAAAGAAGAGTTTTTTTTTGTTTTAACTTTAGGTAAATAGATATAGCAATATTGTTCTTATATTTTGTTGGGTATTAAAAAAAATTGTTGTAAACGTACAATTTAAAAGTTCTTGCAAACAATAAACATTCGACTTAATGCGTAAGACATACAGGAAACTCATATTAAAACAAAGCCTCGAGACTCAAGTGACAGGTCGGGACAAAAGAATCTTGACTAGAGCGATGGGAATTTCACGTACGGCGACTGTAACAAGTACTTGTGAGCGTTACTTCAAAACACGACAATTTTTTTTAACTCAACTTTTGTAACTGTCTCATTAGTAGGTGACAGGGGCATAACAGTCAAAGCTTTTTTAATAAGATCGTAAGTCACATGTGTGTTTTTGATGCCAAAATTTATATAATGTTGTCTGTGCAACTGTCAACTCTAAGCTCAGTCTATCGAACAATGGATGATCACTTTTTACTCAAAACGCCCATGTAAATGATGTATTTAACTCGTGTTTATATACAGTAAATACGTTTTAGTTAAATGTAATAAATAATAAATGGTTTCTCAGTTAACAGAATGTTAATATTTTATCCATTAAATCTCTTACAGTTGGATATAAAAAGCATTGCAGTAGCAGGTGGAGTTGTCGAGACGTACGTGTTCCGTTTGAGAAACAGAAAACATCACAATGGCTGTCTGTTGAGCTAACACTACAATATACACGCTTTAAACTACGGTTTATTTAAAGAATACAGCGGCTACTATATTATACGACGTGCATTACTAATAATATAAAAAAAATATATAAATAAAATAAACATGAACAGAAGTTGTCAGATAAAGAGGAAAGAGACAGTGCAATGACACATTGTTTTGGTGGGATTAAAGAACAATCAAAGATGATGTAAGTACCGTACGTATACGTGATTTATATATAAAAACTAGCTGGCCCAGCAAACATATTGCCATGTATATTATTTCTAGGAAACATTTTTTAGTTCAATAAAAATAACTATCTACTTTAACAAAAAAATTGGGGGTTGATCCTAGAGGGTTGTATCATAAAACAATAAAAACTAAAAAAATGTCAAAAAAATCAAATCAAAATTTTTGGGGTGGACACCCCTTAATACTTAAGGGTTTAAAAGATAGATAGTAGCTGATTCTCAGACTTACTGAATATGCATAAAAAAAATTCATAAGAATCAGTCGAGCTGTTTCGGAGGAGTATGGGAACGAACATTGTGACACGAAAATGAAAATGTATTAGGTAACACCAAGTAATTGATACGAAAAATTAAATTCGACATTTTTCTCTTCTTCGTGATTCGGAACCGAACTTATTAAACCTGGTATAACTATAGTTATAATATGTTTATGAATAACATCCGTTCTCAGAGTATTCTTATAGTCTATTAAATCTCTAATGGTAAATTAAATCAAGGTATTTAATAAATGGCACTATAGCTAGACAATTTAACTCCCGATTAGCTAACGACTGACAAAAGGAAACGGATCAATAAAAGGTGTATCCATTATCTCTTCGTAAGAGCGTTTAATAAAATAAAAATTTCGCAACAATTTAAATAATTTTTACCATACGTATTCAATGAATTTAAGTTATATATTTGTATCAATTAAACTAATACAAAACTCGGCATATATTGCTACCTCTCAAAATTCAAATATCTCCTGAATATGGAAATTAAATTGTATGCGGGTAAACCTTGGTATTTCTTATATTCTCAATTCCTAATGCTCGGTTTACATAAGGAACGCGAATTCCATTTTCTCTTCCGATTTTCCATTTATATAACTTACGAAAATTGAAATGTGTTTTCTAGAGTATGTGATTCTACTTAATGTTTTTGAATACTATTTAATAATGCCACATGAAGGACTTAAGGTAAGTTTCAGATTACTGAATTAACAGGAACATTTTGACATTCGGGATTGCTGTATTATTGGCTCTGAATCATAAATAAAGATAAAGATTCCGTATCGACATTGGATAGCTTCATAGATTAAAATAATTATAATATTTTCTTTCAATACTCAAAATGACACCAAAACAGATTAAATGTAAATTAAAAAACATCAAAATGTAATATTTTTAATTAAATAAACTAATTAAGCATACATTTTTAAAAGCTAGTTGTCGTTGCTGAATTCTAAAGATTTTTTAATGATATGAAAGCTCTTTAATCCGATTATCTGTTTTTAATTGGTCTAAAAGCTTAAAAGATTGAAAGCCGCAATTCAAAGAGTTTATCTTCATCCGTAGAAATAAAAGATAACTCTTATGTTTTTAACAAAGTATTATTTGTTTTTTTGTTACTTGTTTGAAAAGTCAACACTGAATTCATTTCCTGTTAAAAAAGTATGAGAAATGTATATGCTACGTTGGTACCTCGTTAATAGTCGATTAATAAACAATTCCAAAACTAAGTAACGAAAAAAAACCATATAAACCTAAAATAATACTAAAAGAGGCCTTCTTTTACTATTATTAAGATTCGGGGTGGCGAATTATTTTTAATTGTGTGGGGAATTGAATCACGAAATAGTTGAAGATCATTTTATTAAACTTTTAAGAATTCACGACATATTGAATACCGCCCCTAACGTGAACAAATTGGCTACTGACTAGTCATAAATTTTATATTGACCATTGAACAGAAAAAGAGGTTTTCTAGCTCAAATATACGGTGATTTTACTCATTAAGCTTATGTGAGCTAGGATAAAACCTGAATTATGGGTGAAAGTATTGATGAACACTCGTAGCGAAGTATAGTGCTAGATAATTAAAAAAGTGATGTAATAACTGACCAAAAAAAAATTTAATACAGTGAATCCAAATTATAAAAAGATTTTAATTCTAAAAGTTATTATAAAATGAATAATTAAACACGATAAAACTCTGTTTAACTGCTTTTAATGTAAATTAGAGATAAATAATGATAACGCAATGTATTTCTTTTTACTAAAGCAGTTTATTATAAAACTTTTTGAACTTGCCGAATAAGCCTAATAATAATAACCTTGAAAATCGATTTATTAATTGACTTCAATGCAATTTGTAGCTAAAACTCGGTGATAATGAAATTCTCGGCTTTCAATTAAATTAAGTTATTTGATAGAATTTACCTCACGGGAATCATTTATAAAAATATTATTTTTAAAACCTTAATCAAATCAACCCTCCGAAAATTGACACCTTAAATAAAAATTCAATTAGACAGTTCAATTCACTTTCGGAATCAAACTAAACAAATGACGATCTAAAAGCTAAGCTATTAGCGATATAAAACGTATAATTTGTTTAGCTTTGGCGTAAAACTTGAGTTGTTTTTATTTAAAGTTATTATTTAAATTCAAAATATAGTGATTATGGTTAGTAGTTCTGTGATATTGGTTTATAGCTGTCACCTAAAATATATAATTATATGAAGACCTAAACAAACTCCTTTCATAAATATTTTAGTAGCAGCAGCAGGTCCGTAACCATTCTTACGTAATTAATATTGAAAAAGCAATATTCCACAACTTTCATACACCGTAGCTATCCAACCCTTCTTTTTACAAAGATACTGAAATAAGAGATACAATAAGACTATTCGTAAACTTATACAAAAGTTTTCATTACTTTGCCGTGTATCAAAACAGATGATAATAAATTTTCATAACTTACTTGAAGCCTAATAAATTGAGAGTTTGTCGAACAAATTTCAATATCACGATAACACCACAAGCTCATTTCAAACTTGTCTTATGATATACTACCTTACGGCTTGCGAAATAAAATTTAGGTCACAGGCAATTTTAGTTTGTATAAGATATATAGTGTTCTCTTGCGCAGCGCATGCGTATTCGTTATTAAATCAAAAAGTTAGTTATAACTTTTTGGACGTCAAAAAAATCTATGCTAATTTTTAAAACCTAATTATGATGTTTGTAAAAAAAATATAAAAAGGGTTTTTAAGATTTACCGTAGGAATCACTGTCATATATCATGAAATCCGTCACCTGTGGAGTCGACTTTACACTGGGCGGGATTTTCCGACGAACCGAGTGCTTTGTACCCGCTCCACGGTAGTACTGAGTGAGATTCCCGCCCCGCGCATCGACCGCCCGCCTCACCCTACCGTGTCTTTACTTCTATAATCTTTAAGCATTATTGTTTGAAGATTTTTATTAGCAGAGGTATTTTTAAAGGCTTTGCAACATTTGCGTGTAAACTTTTTCGACTTTCGTGGAGAAAGCCGAGTAGCACTGAACGTGAAAAATATAGATTCTTTATTATCAATTGAATTTTAGCGACGTCAGAATTTATTATGTTTATTACTTTATAGAATAGGTTTTCGTCTAAATATGAAAAAATAAATTATGTTATGTAGAACTATTATAATATGTACATACGTGTATGTATATATCATGTAGAACTTAAATAAAATAGGTATCGCCCCTACGTATAGATCAAACCAGATCAATTAAAAATAACAATCTCCATAAAGTTTATCCTTTCATTTCTGATTGTATCTCTTAAAATCCCTAATACTGCTATCTAGTATTCATAAATCAATCATAAATCAGAACGAACAGTCTTATACCTATAATCACTAACATTCAAAGTATATTATTATCTTTGACCTCTTTTATAATGATTTGAAATGTATACTTTACAATAATACAGACGCGTTTGTACCTACGCACTTTCCACCCACTCACAAGACATCCTCTAAGAGAACCACGGTCAACAGCTATAATGTTTTAATACAATATTAGCTGTGAATCAAAGACAAGTCTAACTTCCGGTAAAATAATATAAATTGTACTGTTAATTAATGGGAAAAAAATCAATATTAAAACTTCACAATTTTTTTTCATTACTTGTAGATAAGAAATCTTTTACGATTAGGCTTTATATTTTTTTTACGGTACGATGTGCTTTATTATTTTGTGCGTTTTCTTTCTTTGCTGTAGGCTTACGAAGTAAATTAATTTCTATAATAACGTGTCTTCTCATACCACAGTGTATAAAGTTTTAATTACTTTTCTCTCTTTGATATATTAGGTTAGTTGATAATTCGATAATACTTCATAGTTAATTATTACGTTATTAATATTTCATATTATTCTTTGCTGTATTTATATACTTAATATAGTACTGTTTAAACAAATAGTTTCCAAATTAGGTTCAGTACAACAACCCTTTTTGTTCCTTTTTTAACGGATGTGAATATACTTATAAATTATTATAATATTAATTCAAATATGATTCAACTTCTCAGATTCACACCTCAACTCAACCTAGCTGAATATCATGATTTTATAAGGTTTCTGTTCCCTTCAAGAACAGTAAACTTATACAACTGCTCCAAGCACGTGATTCATAATTAGTAAAAATATAAAAAAATGCTAACCAATTCGATAAACAAAACTTTTTTAACGTAAATAAACGTGAGAGGTGTGGCGTGGTTTGGCTTCGTGGTGATTTCGATTTTTATAATAATGTATACGCTTTTATTATTGTATTTATGTATTGGTTGAGGATGTTTCGTTTAAATGTACACTGAAGACAATATTTATTGATTTCAGAGTATTAACACAAGAACTTATAAAATATTATTGTATTAATGTGAAAGAATCTTATAAGCATTTATATGGTTCAGCGTGAATTTTTATTATAATCTTACTTATAAGCGATTTTATTGTGTATAATATTAAGCATGTTACGTCTTTTACTCCGGCTGTAACATTTTGTAGATATATAAGCTACTATCAGGAGTACTAGTAATTAGTACTTACTAGGGAGAGAAACTGTCTTTGACAATATTTTTCAACGTTTCTTATATATCATTGTTGTCAAAATATACCTAATTATTATACTTAAACATAATAGCTTATTGTAATTGATGAAATATTAAAACAGTTTTTAGATTTAATTTATTATCATAGCATCATCTGTCGAAGCAAGATTGACAGTTAAATTACAGAACTTATATAGAAACCACAAACAAAATCATCTTTCTTTCGTTCAGTCTAGCAATTCCGTTTCATTTGGTACGAAAAAATAGCGATTTAATTTAAGATCCTTAACTCATTAGAATCTCAACTGGATCGTTTTATGAAAGCTCACGGTAGTCCTACAGTTGTCACAACACGCATGTAATACATCTTTACTGACTATACAATAGAAATTCTCAATACAAAACAATACGTGTCAACATTTCACAAAATGAGAGAAATAATTCTCTTGATAATTTCTGTTCCCAATTCTCTGGTTCGGAATAATCCAATTAAAACAATTGCGACACCTGCCCTAATCCATGTTTCGCCGTCTTACGATGACTGATCGCCGAATAATGTTATTATAATCAGCTATAGACATTAATTACATTGGCTGAATGCTTCATTACTCATGGACGTATTAGTTCAGGTATGAAATTTTGGCGAACTTTTCTGACCACGTTATAGTAAAAGTACCGATTAATAAATGATATGCATAATAATTGAAGTCACTGGTCCACACAGAATATGTAGGTACAGATATTTCAAATGTAAGGAATCAAGCATTATTAAATTAAAAATTTAATTAGGTTCGTCGGAGGCACTCGCTTGGAGCTAATTATGCATAAGGAAGGTATTCCTATTATGATGAAACATAAGTTAAAAAAAAGTTAGCATCACTACCGTTTGGCAAATAAATAATAATTTGCAATTTCAATAACAGAGACTCTAAGTAAAATTTATAGTTATTTACTTATTCTACTAAACATATTTAGAAAATAACTTATTATTAGTAAATATCTTTACAATAGTACGTAGTTCTTTCGGGAATTAATAGTTTTTCCTAATGAACGTGTATAAAATCGTGGTTAAAACATCGGCACAAAAGATACCCAGGAATTTAGGGGACGAAAGCGAAAAGAGGGATGACAGTGATGGATCATACTGAAGCAACAGTTGCCGAGTTTGGACAAAACGGTCCTATTACGAAAAGTTTCCTAACAATTATCTCTAATTACACCAAGAGCTTTGGGAGCGTTTTGTTATTTTAATACTTAATCCCTGTGACAAGCGTGATTCGAGTGCTTTACACGAAATAAATTGACGTATTTTTAAACTAAGTCAAACGTCTTTTTAAAAATTACTTTTATAAATTCGCCATATTTTATATTATATTTTTCTCTATAAAACTTTACAGGACTTTTGAATAAGATATTGTCTGATTAGGAGAAATTCATCCACTTATTTACCTACTTCTAGTGGGAGTCCAAGTTCCCAACTTCGATTTTTTTTAATAGAACGGGGGGCAAACGGGATGGAGGCTCATCTGATGTTAAGTGATACCGCCGCCCATGGACACTCTCAATGCCAGAGGGCTCGCGAGTGCGTTGCCGGCTTTTAAGACTTGGTACGCTCTTTTCATGAAGGACCCTAAGTCGAATTGGTTCGGAAATATTTCAGTGGGCAGCTGGTTCCACATAGTGGTGGTGAGCGGCAAAAACTGCCTTGAAAAACGCTCAGTTGTGGAACGGCGGACGTCGAGGTGATACGGGTGGAATTTCGTATTCTGCCTCGACGTCCGATGATGAAACTCAGATTTTGCTACCTCGGATGCTGCAGCACCTCATTTGTTACGAAGAAGAGAAGATGAACGTAGAGCACTTGAGGGTTTGTAGCACGTTTAATCTTACTTAGTGTTGACATAAGTGCGCTGTTCCCTCAGCCTGTAATGACTCGTTGATAAAAAAAATATTCCTAACAACATGAAACTGCTGCATATACTATAATACCATCAATAACGTTTATTAATTAAATTGTGTTCAGGTGATACGAAAAGGAGACCATTTTAAATTAGTGAGTTTGTGTGTAGGTTAGTTTCACCAGTAGAAAGCAAAAGTATCAAAAATGCGATACGATTTGAGTCCTTTCCATGACTTCCGTAGTTCACAGATTTTCTTAAGCATTATGTATAACCTTTAAACCAATTACCAACTTTAGACATTTCAAAAGATAACTTAGTAGTTAGTACTTTGTGGTAAGCTTATTAAAAAAAAAGTGTAATGTATAGAAAAATTGACAATTGGCCCATTAAAGGACAAAAAACTTATAAAACATCTATATGATTAATTTACGAAATCCGTACTTGATTTAATAAAAACATGGTAGGTTTCGACGAAATTATAAGGCGTTGATTGCTTTTCACATCCAATACCTACTGAAGCCTAAATAAACTACTTAATCAGTTTATTTAGGCAACATTATCGGGAATAATAAATCTAATTTGGTAGCTGTTTAAATCCTGCTAAAACGTCGATAAAATTTATTTTCACCGTAAAATTAAATCTAAAAATAATTTGACAAAAAAATCAACATCTACACTACTATTATAAAGAGGAAAACTTTGTTTGTTTATTTGTTTGATTGTAATGAATAGGCTCATAAACTACTGGACCGATTTTAAAAATTCTTTCACCATTCGAAAGCTACATTATCCACGAGTAATATAGGCTATATTTAATTTTGAACAAAAATAGGGTTCCGTAAGATATTAGGGTTTTTCGGACACAAGGTGTAAAAAATCAACCAAAAAAGTTACTATTTTGCGTACCCTTCCTAAACTATTAAAGATAGAACCAAAAAATGTTCTAAGTAATTATAGATCTTATAAATATCTACAAAAAATTTCTGGACACACTATACCTATCTATGTCGAGTGAGGCACAATAACCATAAATGATAAACATGGCAAAACGACGTTTGCCGGATCAGCTAGTTATATATAAACTTAATTAAACGCTGTCTCGATTTCATAAGTTTGATTCTCAGGTAAACAATAATTAATCTGCAATACAAGGTCTAAAGGATTAATGCGATACCGGTAGGAACTATACTGGGTAACAACGGTTTTATTTTAACTATAGGTTATTGTTTAAAATATTACTTCCCAGAAACATAGGGATACTCAATTGTCATTATATAATACCAACAATCAACGTTTTTTTATCGATTTAATTAGAGATTAGTTACGAAAGTTGTAGATAGTTCAGCAGTGTAATGGTGAGTGCGTTTGATTCTTAAGTTATACTTTACCTTGGGTAATGTTTCTATGCGCAATTAACTTGCCACCATATTGTAAAGGTTAACATTGAGCGGAAACATGCATATATATTTGAAATAAAATAAGCTGATGTTTGTAACACTATTGACAAAATGAGATTCTCAACAACACCTCTGTGTTCATAACACTACGAAGAAATGTTTAGTTTAAATATTTCAACCTACATTCTTTAATTTATGACGCGATGTGAAATTCCGGACCCAAGCTGGGTAACAGAATTACTATCTTTAAAGTTTTCATTTAAATTGTATGAAGCAAGTGCCAAGGTAAATTGATCTCTAAAAACTAGGAAAACCTACAAATAAAGTTCTATTAGCCTTTTTAAGCACATACGCTATTCTATACTTGTAGCCTGTACAAGCGAAATAACTGAAAAGCAGTTGAAAAATTCTTAGGTAGGTTGTGCTATGCAATTAATTAATTCTTTAATATTTTAATTTGGTGGTACGTTGTGTTTGCTGTATCTTTCTATGTGTGTAATTAGCACTTACTCATACGGTAGCAAATGAGATGATGTCTTAGGCAGTTTGTCCACCGACGGGGATGTCACCGAGAATGAGATTATTTCGGGCCGAGTTTAAAATGACGTGACGGCGATCGTGTGTCCACCGCGCCGATATATCAGTGGCTCAGTTCTAGAGCTTTGGATTTTTTTTTATTTGCCAAGTTTTTTGTTTTACATAACGTTTGTAAAGAGCTGCAACCATTACACCATGATCCACATGACATCTTAAGTAAAAAATAATAATAAAATAAATTAAAAACAAAGACTTGTCCTCTATCAGCCGGAGGCATGGTGAAATAGGAGCAGTTACATTTTCGTGGGACAAACACGCAAACAAGTGTGAACAACACGTGTGGACAAGAACAAACGTGTTTTGTATAGCCGGTACATCGGCCCGTTATAAAACCGGGCGGCGCGGTGGACACACGATCGCCGTCACGTCATTTTAAACTCGGACCGAAATAATCTCGTTCTCGGTGACGCGGACGTCCCGGTGACGACCGCGGCGGCGGTGGACAAACGGCCTAGGGTTATTAAAGCCGCATCCTAAATTAATTTTTGGCATATGTAAGTCTTTTCCTTCGCTATCGACGACGTGTAATGTGTGTGAAACGGCTGATCAAAGAGTATGAGCTTATCTATTTGCCTATGCCTACAATCATAAAGGAATAACAGAGAAATATGTGTGAAAAATCAATGTATGTCAACCAATGAAATCTATTTAGGTTTTGAGTTTATTTCAGATGCAAATATATTTTGCTTATGTTAACTTCAATTCGAATTCTCAATATTTGTAGATATCAATCGAATGGTGTTGAAATATTTCGAAGCCCTGCCGTATACTGGCTGAAAGCTCGAACCATATTATATTCTATTAAATTGAATAAAATCCAGGCGTTTGTGATTTTTGTCTTTTTTTGCAAGTATCAGCCTATTGGGCCTACCAATACGACGTAATTATAGTTTTATCCGAAATCAAATCCAGGACTTTCTGATTATACGCCTATAATGTACCTATAACACCACCACCCAGACTTTTGTTGGAGTTTATTTATTTATTTTTTATTTATTTACACTTTGTTGCATTACAATATAAAAATTTAACATAATCCTTATCACTTTCGAGCGATCTCTTCCAGGCAACCACTTTGAAAAAAAGGAAAAAAAGTGTATTAAATTAGATAAGGTAGGCAAGAAGTGCTAAAATACATATTACATATAGTTAATAAGACAAAAAAGGTGAAAAAAAAAGAAACTAAACAGGAACAAAACACAAACTAAACCAATAAAGGATACATGAAAAATAAAAAGTTTAGTAATGCTGTACAAACAGTAGCAATTAACCAATAACTATTCAAGTTAATGATCTGTTAATGTATACGCAATTCAATGTAAAAGTTAAATATTATTATTAAATAAATAATAAAAATAATGTAAAATCTATAATACCTAATATTTGCAAAAAGGTTCTTTTCGCGACGTGTTTTAACTAAAGCATGTGTGCTGTAGCATGGTGCGGGTGATAGTTTTAGTAACGTTTCGTTTCACTCTTGAAAGTTACTTAATATTTATTTCAGCTGTACCACATTCGTAATATATTAAATCATTAATAACTGTAGTAACTTAAATTTAACCCAGCCAGAATGTTCTAGTCTACAAATAAAATCAAATTGAAAGAAAAATTAAGTAACTGTAACCCGCAACATGCTTCGGCGCACGTAGTATAGATTACCGGTAATTTTGGACATCAAAAACGAGTTTAAATGTCAAAAAAATTCTTAAAATTTTGACAAAACAATTTCTTAGGATTCTCATTGTTACAGGTTTAATTAAATAGTTCCTTGTTCTTAGGCCTTAACCGCGCTACCTATTGTAACAGTTTCGAATACTTAAAAGACATCCTTGAATCTAACCGTTAAATTAAAACGTTTTGTACCAAACAGCTTTGTTTAGTACATAAAAGACCTCTTTGTCGGCCTTTATCCACATATAAAATGTTGCGAATCTAATCCATCGAAATCCCACACGATAAAACTAAGTAAAAGTTCAACCCGAACAATAAGGCTTTATAAACTTGTTCGAGTTATATGATTGGATGTATTTATCGATGGAACAATCGCTAAAGTTTTAGGAAAAGCATTTAACTCGGCAGTCGTAAATATAAGTAGTCCCAAACCCTTTGAACCGACGAATCATTTCGAATTCTTTTTCACTGATCGGCGCTGATATTGTTTTAAGAATACTTTGATGCACTTTTTTATATTGTTTACAGTTTTTCAAGCTGTTGCACATAGTTCGTTTTTATAGCATATATTAGTAAAATAATTAATAAGGGTAACACACAAAACACACTACATTCGTTCCTAACGGAGATTTATTAAATTTACATAGAATAGACTTTGATCTAAGTTATACCGCCAGAACACGACTAAATTTCCGACCTTTTAAGTTATTCCCTTTAATCTTTGACTTTGAAATGAAAACAGTATCATTTTATAATGTACTTAGTAGGCTTGGAAGTACAAGAGATTTGTACCTATTATTTATTTCATTTTAATGCATGATTTGAAAGTAATAAATAGCCTAAACTTTTGTAGTTTTCTGCAGTGTTATTAATCTTGTTGGCTAGCTACCCAACTATTTGCAGTACAAGAGAAGTGTACATACATTTATTTCAGTCAGCGTTCAGGTCGAAAGCCTTTTAATAAAATAGCAGGTAATCCATCTTCCAAATCAGAATAAAGGCGTCGCAGAATTTCAATGAACTATGTAATAACATAGAAATACTCGTCATATATATGGAGTGGGCGCGAGTTTTGGGTCTCAAGAAATTTACGATGTTTTTCTGTTACAACCAAATAACACAGCTTTCGCGTTGTGTGCCTATATTAATTTGAATAAATAACATCTTTTGTTAACATAGTTTAAATAGGCTTATGTATTACACTAAATTAACAAATGTTACTTAGTGTTGGTAAAGAAAAACAGTGTTGCCTAGTGGCTGCCAATGTGACTTTCATCCCAGACGTCGATAGTTCGATTCCCGGCAGTGCACCAATGTACTGCTTACCTATGTGCCGTAAGGCGAAGGAAAAATTTTAAGAAAAACCGGCATGTTTCAAATCCAAAAATTTACTACATATGCCCGACAGAAGGCTGATCAGTAATCTATGAAAAATGATATAAAAAGAAAGGTGAGCAATCTGAGGCCAAGACTCATAGGATTGTACCCCCACTGGATTATTATTGTACATATGTGGAAAGAGAATAATACTAGCTTAGATATAGTAAAAGCTTTAGTATTGCTAACACATAATTGTAAGCGTAATAATCAGTAGCCGACGGGGAAGTCATAGTTAAGTTTATTGCTTTCCAACTTGTGATATTAACTTTGAAAAATATTGCGAAGTTCAAAAAACACGAGTCAAAGACTGAAGTTGAATTAAGGTAGCTTCAAAAGATTAATGATCATAAAGTCATACTTATTTACTAGTTCTGCCTCCCTCATTTTTCCACTAGGGTATTTAATGAGGCCATCGGGTAGTTAGAAATATTCAGTGACCTTTGACATCTAGAAACCCCGGGAGGGTGCGCTGCCGGACTAAAAACGTAACCCTTTACAATAGTTTCTATTTGTTTATAGCTTATCAATAAAACTTATATGAAGTCGCATAACTTCCCAATGGGACACGGAACAGACATTTCTAGCGTCTGTCTCATTAACCAAACTTCTTAGTAGATCATCAGCCGTCTGTGAATCAATATGTAAATGGGCATTTTCTTTACCATCGTATTCGACTGTTAATTGTTGAATTAAAAAGTAAAACGAATGACAATAGAACACATGACTTCAGAGTTGAGAATCCACACTTGAACACCAGGCTAACTTAATAAACTTATTGTATTAAAATAAATAGACAGCGTTGATTATCTCCATTTTACTGATATTTAAAAACCTCTCGCGTTTCGGGAGCTGTTGTTTGGTTAGGTCCAGTAAATCTTACTTTTAATTGAAATTTGTGAAGCTCAAATAAAACCCAATGCGGATATGGTGCTTGGGTCCACAAACTTTTTCAAGCTAGTAGTAATTTTTGCGGCTTACATAATGAAGTTACTTTTGAATTTTACAAAACCGAATAAAAATATCATCATTTTTGTTTAGGTTTTAGGTTGGTTTAGCCATTTTCAATTGGTTCATTATTATAACTATTTTTTAAGAACTTACACAGCTTGTAGTCAAATTGAAATAATGAATAAAAATTAAACACATTCAATAGCAATAATAGAAAAAAACATTTTTTTCGATAAGTACAGCAATATAAATACTATAAATAAATATAAAAAGAACCGACGTCTAATGCTAATACATTTGAACACAAGAACTAAATTCCATTGTTTTTAGCAGACTTTAAAAAGCCGTAGGAGTTTGTGTATATCCTTGCTTAACTCTTTCGATTAAGGGTTAAACAACTCGGTTCAGACTCCATAATATTATTGATTTAGAACACAAAATCACCTAATTAAGATACAGAAATTTAAAAATAGATAATAGACACTCCAAAGTGTGATGATATGTGATATATTATAAGTGAAAATAAATTCTTAATAGAAGCATATCATCCCTGTGTTATAAATCTACACTGAAAAATAATAAAACATACCAGATTATTAAGGCAATTATTTTAAATTAACTTTACTCATATTGCAGCCTACAAAGACAATGTTTTCTTATATAAATCCCGACTTAGGAAAAATTGTTAACATCAGCACTGTGATATTGGGAAGGTAATTTATTCCTTCTACCGAGCCGATAGTCTATTTACTGGATCTCGGATAAGGTTACGAATACAGTTACGTAGGCAAGAGCATAAGGCAAAAAAATATTGATTTGAATTGATTAAAAGATTAAGTATAATAATAATTACAAGATTGTGACAAATCTTAGATGTGGTAATCGCCTTTTTGAAGTTATACTTGTTTAGGCGCGTTATGAAAAATTTATGAGAGTGAAATTTTACGATGCGCGCGCACCGTGACACAAAATTCAGTATGGGCGCCGAGATGGGAATAAGACAAGTGAAAAGAAATAGAATATGCGTGACGTATGACCAAAATGACATTTGTAGTACCTTTTAAACAAATAAAGCAGTTTTAATTATTTTTTCAAAGAAATTTTGCAATGTTTTTTCACAAAGACCTATTGTTACTTAGTTTAAAGGTTATGAAATATACCTAGTTATTAAATTAAATAATATAATAAAATAATAAATGTTATTAATATTCATTAATAATTGAATAATATACTAAATATTAAATATTGTTAAATTATTAACGCTAAATATCTATTATTAATTAATTAATATTTTTAAAAAATAAAGAAAGCCAAAGAAGTATCACTTCTTACGCGCGTACATAAGTACACGCACCATTTTTTGTTCAACGTATTGTCTGTAGGTAACGGTTTAAAAACAGTTGAATTGTACTTGCCTAGGAATAAAATACCATATAATGCTAATGCTGTTTTAATATAGATTTTTAAGTTAAATAATACACAAATATTTGTTTTTCCTTAAGTTACTTTGGTTAATTATAGATTTCAGGAAATTAAGTACATATACTGTTTAGAAACATTTCGTATTCAATTTTATTTTGTATAAATATTCTGTATTATAAAAGAAACTGACTATTGATAGGACTCTTCTCATTGTACTTGGTCACTTAGTTTAATCATAAAAAACCTTATGCATGTGAGAGAAGAAAATAAAGATTATTATTATTATTACTTGGTTGTACCTACTTATCTTCTATGTCATGCGGAAATCAAGTTCTTTATATAGAACGGATAAATGGAAAGCCGGGAACAATTTTGAATGTTAATTTAAAGAGAAGAGATATAATTATAAGAAGCAGTTAGTTAAAAAAAGGACATTAAAATTACGAATTGCATTTTCATTTTATTTCTATATAATTATGTCAAGCGTTTCTAGTGTTCCCTTTATAGCTTATCTTTACAGCTAGACACACAAAGCCTCTACCTAGAAAGCTCTAAATAAATCATTTTAATTTGTCCTCAGGGCACACCTCATTATTGAATATTTTACTACTTCAATATTTTTTTATATTAATTATATATAAAATATATCGATATTTTTAATATTACTTATGGCATCTGCTTTTTAATTTTTTAGCAGCCGAGAAACTCACCCCACCTAGTAATTATTTGACTTGAAACTAAATGAAAATTTCTATTATGAAGCGAATAACTATTACCAGGGATTCAACAATGCAATTGAATACAAGACCGGATTTAGGAAGCGGCGTTCCTGCTGCTTTCAGATAGCACAAATTATTGCATTGTTTCTTTGTTATAGAAAATGTTTATTTCTGCTAATAAACGCGTCGATTATTAACGGATTCGAGTGCAGCTTTTCTTCTTAAATATGATTGATTTAAGTAAATCGCGGATATAAATTAGCATTTTTATGGCACCTAAAAATTCCAAACCTATTAAAAAATGAACTAACAGACCATTTAATAGATGTTCAGACAGTTCTTTGAGAGGTTTTTTGCCATATGCTTACCATTGTGGTTAATAAGTTAAATTAGTAAGTAGAAAATAATTTCATAACTACGTGTATTAATCTGCTATCAGATATAATTTAACGGACGTCTCCTATGATACGTAATATTAAACAATATTATAACCAACGTTAATAAAAGAAATTGGGCTACTTTTTATAAAAAGTTAACCTTACTTCAATGTTTAAAGAAGGGTTTTCTCGAAGTTCTATAGAAAGAGACAAAGGAATACTACATATAACAGTAATAAGTTATAGCTGCCTTGGACTTGAAGTGCCTTAGGTACTTGTTCGAATGCTGATAATGAGAGTTCGATTTTGAAGTAGGGTTTCCCTTATCAACTCCGTACACAATTATTATAATATAGTGAATCATTTTAGTAAATAATAAAAAATGTAAAACATAACTTATATAGACATAATGTCAAATATAACGTTCATTCTATTTGAACAAAATCCAACGAAGACGCTGTTCATTTCAGTAAATTAAAAAAAATGGTGCGTGTACTTATGTACGCGCGTAAGAAGTTATACTTCTTTGGCTTTCTTTATTTTTTTTAAATATTAAATAATTAATATTAAATATTTAGCGTTAATAATTTAACAATATTTAATATTAAGTATATTATTCAATTATTAATAAATATTAATTATTATTATATTATATTATTATATTATTATATTATTAATTCAATTTAATAACTAGGTATGTTTCATAACCTATTAACTAAGTATAAATAGGTCTGTGAAAAAGCATTGCTAAATTTCTTTGAAAAAATAATTAAAACTGCTTTATTTGTTTAAAAGATACTACAAGTAGATTGTCTTATTCCCATCTCGCTCGCGCACGCTCGGCGCCCATACTGAATTTTGTGTCACGGTGCGCGCGCATCGTAAAATTTCACTCTCATAAAGTTTTCATAACGCGCCTAAAGAATTACAACTTCAAAAATGTGAAATCATAAAAAATAGGAATCTATATTCTATGTTATGCCATTGTTGTAAAATACCCTATATTTGAAGGTTATTTATTATGTTAAGTTAAATTTATGGACTTATTGCTGTCAGATAACATTTTTTGTAGAATTTCTTTTCTATAGAACAGGGGACAAACGAGCTATTGTTAAGTGATACTGCCCGCAGTCCATGGACACTTACCCTGCCAGAAGAACCCTAAGTTGAATTGGTTCGGAAAATGGAAATACTTCAATGGATAGCTGGTTCCACTTAGTGGTGGTCCGCGCCAAAAACTTCCTAGAACCTGTTTAGATTTCGCTTATGTTTTTTTACATGAAAATTAACAACCACAATTGAAGATACTATGTATGATATAAAAGCGTATTTAACTATAAAACAACTCTACAGTATATATAAATAATAGATTATAAGTCTGTTGTTTATTTTTTTACAGAAAAGCATTGCTAAGACAGCATTCAGGTAAAACATATTACCGAGAAAACTTGTCCCTTCGACGCAAGCTTAAAAATAAGAGCACTTACATCAATGAATTTTTCATCACCCTAGTTTGGGGTGAGGACTAAATACTAAATATTGGCTTGATAAATAAAATATGTTTGATAGAATGTGATTTTTTTTCATAATAAGTACGTTTATTATTGTTTAGGTACCTAATTAAACTACCAGCTATAATCTTTGCTGTTGCTGGGCCACAGATTGTAAATCTGTTTCGTGACCATTTGTTTTTTTTAATAGGCAAGTATTCCGCTTTCTATGCCTGACACACGCCATCGACTTTTAGTGTCTAAGCCATGCCGTATTAAGTTTTTCCTTCACCGTACGAGTGAGTGTTAAATTAGCACATAGACAGAAAGTTCATTAGTGCACAGGGAGGAGAGTCGCATGCGTTGTTCTAATATTACAGTACCATATAACTCAAACTCAAACTCAAAATATCTTTATTCAAGTGGGTAACCAAGTACACTTTTGAATCGTCAAGTTAAATTAATCGTAAATTTACATTTACTACCAGTTCGCAAGTCAAGGGCGTAGAGCGGGTAAGAAGAACTGGCAAGAAACTTTCCGCCACTCTTTTTAATCGCCAGGTATTGTCATACAAATTCTTTGAACTGGAGCAATTCAATCCCAAGGATTAGGATCATTTAAGTAGTCCTCAAATTTATAAAAAGCTTTGTTGATTAGTTTCCGTTTAACGACGCCTTTGAATTTATTTAGTGATAATACTCTAATTTCGCTTGGGAGTTTGTTGTAAAAACGAATACAATTTCCATATAAGGAGTGGTTTATCTTTTGGAGCCTGGTTGGTCGTACACTCAAATTAGTTCTATTTCGCGTATTATACTGGTGAAAGTCACCATTTGTTTTAAAATCGTTTATATTCTTTTGGACATACAACAAGGCTTCAAGAATATATTGACCAGATAGTGTCATAATATTTAATTCCTTAAACTTATTCCGTACCGACTCCCTCGGAGAAACAGAACAAATACCCCGAACAGCCCGCTTCTGCAGCACAAATATGGATTGAACGTCTGCAGCAGCACCCCACAGTAGAATACCGTACGACATTACGCTGTGAAAGTAGCTATGATAAACAATTTTTGCCGTGCCCTTATCAGTAAACTGTCGGATTTTCTTTACTGCATATGCTGCAGAGCTGAGAATATTCGAAAGAGTATCTATGTGCGGGCCCCATTGGAGTTTACTATCTATTGTTATGCCTAGAAAAACAGTTTTGTCAACAAAGTTTAGTTCACTATCCTTAATTTTCAGGTTACCAATATCTCGCTTTACGCTAGTAGTTGTAAATCTAATACATTTTGTTTTATTCTCATTAAGCAGTAAGTTATTTACATTAAACCAGTTAACTATACGAGAGATAGAATTGTTTACATCGTCCAATAATACGTTATTCCTATTCACTTTAAATAGAAGTGAAGTGTCATCAGCAAACAATACCATCTCATGAACTTCGTTGACAAAGAATTTATAATATGTATAAGACTATAGTAATCACCTAAATGAGTTATGATACTGATATACATTTATCGTGTTATTTGATACAACCATTTAATGATACTACATACCATGCTTCTGCGCCAAAAATACTAAAACAATTATTATTTCGTCGGGAATTGAACCAATACACAAATTTCTCTCAGATCTATCATCTAGGTATAATCACAACAAAGCAATATTCAAGCAATTGGCGTTTTCTGGTATTAAGCTTTTTCCATCTCAAACACCATAAATGTAATTTAAAAACCCCTTACAAAGAACTCGGCAAGTTAAAGAAATGATCGGGCCAACTGAGTAGCTAATTCATTATGCTAACGAGACTTGCTGTTGACGACGGTGATGGATTAGCATTTTTCCTCCGAATAAACACGAGGACAACAAAAACGAGGAAAAGGTACGTAAATATACGATATATACGCAACTACTGTTAAAAATTGTTTTATGGCTGACGGTTGTGACTTTCGCTGTTAACGAAAACATTATTTTTGTAACGATTTCAATAAAGTCACAAATCGGATTTCAAGAAAGTCTTTAAAAGTGTTATTCACAATCAGTCTTTCAATTTCTCAATCAGTTTCTAACTTATGTAATCTATGCTTATTTAATGGAAAACTCTAAGGCATAGTCTTAGAACTAAGTATGTATGGCAAATCCAATACGTTGTTGACATATGGGAGGGGAGTCATACTTAACGTGTAGTCTTGATCCAATTCAACAATTTTACATGGTACTGAAACTTGGGATCAAAAACTTGTTTATTTCAACTCGATTTTTTTTTTGGGAAAAGGGATACTCTTCTTTAATAAAATCCCAGAGGCTCTTGTATAAATTTACCTACGAGGCTACCTTTTAATAAATTTAAGAAATGTATTAAAGAAAAGCTGTGTTAAAAGGCTTACTATAAAGTTAACGATTATCTAGTTGATAAAAGGGCCTGGGACTAGTGCTAGACAGCCAACTTCAAATTAATTTGCGATATTTGTTTTAATAAAAGTGTTGTTTGATGATTTGCTATTTTTAAAGGGTACCGAGAGTTTTTTACGCCGGCTTTTTCTCTCGGCCTACACCCTCTGTCTTCTTTGCAGTAGGGATGCCTACAAATTCAAATTTAATGACGTGAAATAAGTGATACCTGTATCTTATGTTCCATAATAAACATATTTTATTTTTTTTATTTTTTACCACCTCTTATTTATTAAAACGAGGCTCTTGTAAAAATCTTAATAGATTGTTAAACATTTGCCTTCTCATCACAGCGTAAAGACACATAATATGCAAATTAAATGTTTTCTATTATAGCGTTAAAGTGAAATTAAAACCAGTTTCGGAGACCCTATTTGGATCGAAGAACTACGTATGTAGTTCAGATTCAGTGGTCTCTTGACGGGCTCCGTATCATTGATTATACAATATTTTTTTTCTATATTATATAGAAAAATAAATAAACCCTAAGCAGGCTAATATTACCAAAAGACTTATGATGACTATGAGATGACTGATTGAAGAGATATTATGGATTTAAAATTTGTTAAAAGTACATATCAATATTATTTGCACGGAATTACCATAATAAAACACTTCGTATAATTATTTGAAGCTGGCAACACTAACTGTAAACACTTAGTATAAATATCACTCGCAATTTTCATTAACATGAAAAACAAACTTTATTAAGCGAGATTTAAGTGTTTCAGACGTAATAATGATACATATTTAAAACATTTAATATTATCATTGGTCTGGGATATTGTAATTAAATGTGATACTTATAAATAAGTATAATTCAGTCGAAAGTCAGCAGTAATTATTATGACTCTTGTTTGTCAACATTTTTTTAGATGTTCACATAGGGGACTCGCAAATTAGGTGTCTGATTTACCCCTAGACAAGTCATATTAACTTTAGAGCCAAATAGCTAGGCGTAGTTCTTAAAGCAAAACTTTGAATTTGATTGTTATCGGAAATTTGATTGTTGTCGCGTGTCACCGCATTGTGGACTCCAGTCTGCATGAGATGATAGAGCACTCTAAAAGGATCTCTGTATTGTTAACCAATCAGAAACAAACATCGTCGTTTTATAATAACTCTCACACCTTTATTGAAGTAGTAGTAGATTAAGAAAGGCATTGTGTTCAGTACACATTAATTTAATTTGCTTATTAAATAAGAATACAATATTATCTTATAAACAATAAGACACAGTTTTGATTTATAGAATAGTTTTATCAATTCAGTCTCAAAAGATATAAGTTCCCATTTTTATTAATTAAAAATACTTGAATTACACACTTAAAATCAACTAATTTTTATCCAGTTTAATTTATTTGAACAACCATCATAAATTATTAACAAAATTAAATAAGTATAAAGTATACAGTATTAATGTTCATCTTATTAATCATGAAACTGATATTAATTTATTAGTGTGTAGTGTATAAGGGTTACATAGTATGTTTAATTTACAGTACAGTTTAATTTCCAGGAATAAATGGAGTTTATTATTTGTATCTTGCTTGCAATTCACAATTTATTAAAATTTTATAAATACTTTTAATTTCAGTAGTATTACTAAATTTTCCAGATTTTAGAACTTCTCTTTTAATTCTCAAAATTCTAGTTACATTCATCCATACAACCCTTGGAGCATTTTTACTAATCATAAGGTATTGCATGCATTAAAACATAATCTAAAGAGATTAAGCAAAATCATGATCAGTTTGCCTACGTGTTACTGAGTACTCCACGACTATATTGTATATTATAAAATGTGGGTATATAACAGCGTTGCCAGATTTCTTTTGAATCAAGTCGGGATTTTGGCACTTTTAAAGTGAAAAAAGCTGGATTCATTTGGGACTTTTTAAATATTTATGTTATTCAGAAGTTTTTAAATATTTATGTTTTTAATTGAGTTCAAATCACGTTTCAAAATCAAAATAAAAAAGTTTTATTTATTTGAAAAATATAGCGTTTCAAACAATACTCTGAAGAGTGAGTGTTTCAAATTGCAACTTAAAATAAGACAGTAATTATTTATAAGAATTACTTATTCATAATATTTCTATGAAGATATTAGATTCTTTAAAAGTTTAATTTTTCTTTTTAAAAAAGACGAAGAACTCTTAGCTGCAGATTAAACTTGATGAGTAACTCTGATTTCATTAAATTTACGAAGCATTTCAAAAAGAAGGCGTTTTGGAAAGCAGTTTGATGCTAGGATACTTAATATAAAGTTTGATGATAATCCTGGTATTTTTTTTGGATACTGTTGAAAGAGTTGGTACCATTATTGTGCGGTGGTGGTAGTACAAACTTCTTATTGCCATCGAGTTATTCCCGAAAAGCGGGACTAAGCCTGTCCGGCGCGGGACATTTCATTTTGATTTAAAAATCGGGACGCCAAAGTTGGGACGTCTGGCAACGCTGGTATATAAGGTCCCTAATGTAACTCCAGTACAATTAGTCGCTACTAGCAGAAACTACATTTTTTTACAAGAATTGGCATTCTTGATTCAAAAGTTTATTAAACTTAAAAAGTGTATATGACAAAGTAATATGATAATGAAATTAAAATAAGTTTTGTAAATCAAGTCTATGTTGTTTTTGTGATGGCCATTACCATGGATTAATTCCACTTTTTAAATAGGATGGTATCAGTTTTATTATGGTTACACTGTATTTTATGTGTAAAAGGTTTTTATGTTAATTATTGAAACATTTTTAAGTATTTAACTGGATTCTTTATAAATAGTGTTTATTAAAAAAAACAGCTTCAGTCACAGAACCGACAGGCTAGTCTTGCCTAACATAAAGTTTTATAATTTATGTGAAAATATGATCTAAATCGTTTACTGGTATTTAATTATTTTTTTAAGTAGATGTTGAAAAACTTACAGTGATCAATTCATTCAATGATTTAGCATTCGCACAAGTCATCAGACATACTTTACATTCTTTTTCAGAATTGGCTTTTATTCATAAAGGCTATGTTTATATGTAAAATTATCATGTTTTATATATTTTAAATTTATTAGTAAACATTTCTGTGTAAGAGACATATCTGTTTTTTTATAAATTCTGTAACACCTATTTTTTTCTATTGACACTTGACAAAATGAGCAAGTTGCAAGACAATCAGAAAAGCACAGAATGTAACCAATATACTAATACAAAATGTATTTGCACAGACTATACAATATCACGAATATGTTGTTCCTTTATTTAAACCATTAGTTTTTAATGTCATCCTTATGCGTTAAAATTGAGTAAAATAATAATAATTGTCATTATTAATTTTACGTTGGTTGGCAGTAGTTTTCCACGCTAGTATTGGCCTTTGTCGACATTTCGTCAGCTATAGATATAAATAAAATGTCGAGCGTATTATTTTGAATACAATAATTATATATTATCATAATGATGTGTTTGTTTTTGCTGAATATAATATTTTTTTTTAATTATTAAATTACCGTTATAATACGTCTAAAAAGAAAGCAGTATGTACCTACATCAAATATTTTTAGAACATTGAATTAACAGGATAGATCAGGCTAAAATGGATAAGAAAAATAAAACAAAATATTAAGATAATATTTCTCTTTTAATAATTTGGCATAAAACATAGAGTCTAGTGTAGACTACTTACATTTTCTACTTAGTTGAGATTGTTAAAAGGCTAAAAGAAGACTAATATTGTTTTTTATGATGTTTCCTTAAAAAATCGTTGGCATAATATGTCGGTTTTCATTTATTTTGTTGGTGTGTTTTGTACTGGTGACATATTTCATTGAAATACATAGCAAAAAGATGCAGAACTACTGTTCTAATAGACTAAAAAAATTATTTAAAATCTAAATAGAAAGGTATAAAGGGATACAAATGAAAATTACAAGTAAATTACCCACATGTTACAATTTAAAATTTGGACATTTTCGTGTTAGGTTAGTAACAATAACCATAGCTAGGCATTTTTGTCACGAAATTATGGTTTATCTTAGCTATCCCCAGACTCCAGTCCTCAATTTTTTTTGGTACACTCTATTGTTCGAATAAAGTTTTAGTTAAGTTTTTTTAAAATTATTATTCTAATTATAACGTTACCAATACAGTTGGGATGGGTGTTGAATTACTTATATAATTATACCAATGCACGTTTTACTCCATGTCTCGATTCCACTGACGATTTTTAATCTTTGTCTTGTTCTTGACTTCTTGATTTCATACCCACTATCAAATCGTAGCGCGTAATCTTTCTTTTGTTTTTTTATAACTTTTTAATTTTTTCTGTGTTGAGTGCGGTAGTCTCCTTTCCCAGTAGATTAGTTTAGGCATTTGAGCACTCGACAACCTATAAAAGAATTCGGTCAAAATCTGTTTACCATTGGGCAGCTTTTTTATACCTCCAATTTTATTTACATATCTTTAGACAGTTCGTTTTCATCTCTCATAGTTTCCACTTCACTCTCTGCATTTGTTTTTCCATGGATGATGGATTCGCCGGTTCGATAATATGGCTTCCGATATCCAGCTGGTCTCACTGGTCTCTTTCATAAGGATGTTTTATTATTTTCCCCAGAAGGAAAGATAAAACTATATTACTTTGAAGTAATTTAAATTTTAAATTACACGTATCTACTGGCTGATTTGTTCAAATTGTTTGCTGTGGGTGCGAATACCAAGCAGACAAAGTGTCGGATCAGCTAGTATAAAATATTAGCTAAAACGTGATGTCAGTTCTAGGATTATTATAGTGAAGAAAAAATTCTAAACACGTATAAGCATCAAAAGCCCGGTAAGACGTGCTTATCTTGCTGTGATGCCAACGATAAATAGCGGATACGATAATGTGTGATTTACTTATTTAGAAGTACAATATCGGGCAAAAAGCAAGTCTTAAGAATTCCATTTAGGTGTCTAATAGGGTGGGTCAAAAAATTTTTTTTTAAGTAATCGATTTCTAATAGCGAAAATATGTTGTAGTTAGGTATTGTTATAAACCCTTTAAAATATTATTTAATTATTTTAAGTGGAATAGCCCGCGCAACGGCCTCGAAGTTTTGAAAAAAATAGCTCAGGTGCCCACTTTTACACCTTAAGTTACACGTTTGACGTTGGGTATAGTTTAATGTTTTAATAAGTATCCATTAAAATACACATTACTTTTCTTATAAAAACTGTGTAATTTATTAAAAGAAGGTTTTTTGAGGTAAGTACATTCAGAGAATTCATGTATCAATGTGGCTAGTTTCTAGTGAAATGTTGCGAAATTGTAAACTATGTATTTTTGCTTAAGAACTTGGAAATCAAATTTTTCTATCATGTCAAATAATAGACAGTTTTACAAGTGAAAGAAGAAAAAAGAAATCGTGTTATCAATATACCAGGATGTCATGAAATGTTACGAGTGGATAGACTACAGAAAATTAAAAATAGCAGTAAATAAGAGCCTGCGTTTTCCGAAATTGCAGAAATTGTAACTCAGAAAATTGAAGGAGAAAAGGCATCAATCCCTGTAGCCTTGCATACAACAGTCATTCAGCTCCTGAAAGCATACAAGGAACTGCAAAGGCCATTGAGGTATCAATAAACGCTTTTCTTTTCGCCAAAAATATAAGTACTGTTGACCTCCTGGCTATTGGATGCGATGGAACAGTAACAAATACAGGTAAATTTAGAAGTGTCATAAGGCTATTTGGAAAAAGACTTCAGAGACCTTTGCAATGGATAATTTGCTTGCTGCATTGAATTGAACTGCCCTTGAGGCATTTGTTTATATGGATGGTAAAACTTCTGGCCCACCTACGTACAATGGTCCTATTGGTATGTTGCTGGATAAGTGTGAAACGCAAGCTGTAGTTGAATTGGAGTCAATACCAGGTCAAAACCTGATGACTAAGCACAAACCAAAAGTATTTGTATGAAATTACCTTAGCAGTAATTACTGGAAGAACTTAGCAAATAAATCACCTGGATAAATATCACATGCTCGTTGGTTGACTAAGGCAAACCGGATCTTGCGGCTTTACATTTCTACACCAACACCATCAAATAATTTTATAATTTTAGCCCAATACATTGTAAAAGTATATGCCCCCGAGTGGTTCCAAATAAAGACACACTCATCATACAAAGACGGATCACGGCACCTCTGGACATTGATTAAATGTTCGCGATTTTTATCAAGTGCATTAAAAGCAGTCCTAGATCCTATTATTCACAGAAACACATATTTGCCCACCCTAAAAATCTACTATTAGC
The DNA here is from genome assembly GCA_963693345.1 of Pieris melete. Classification (NCBI taxonomy): domain Eukaryota; kingdom Metazoa; phylum Arthropoda; class Insecta; order Lepidoptera; family Pieridae; genus Pieris; species Pieris melete. The sequence goes on from CAVNZK010000029.1 coordinate 3,314,667, forward strand.
GATGTTAACAGATAAAGAAAAGCATATAAGAGAACTTGCACTCTAGAAGAATTCTAAAAGTAGTTCATCTACAACGGGAAAACTACCACGCACTTTTGAAGTTCCTAAGCTTAATTTTGATGCTAAATGTTACATTGATCGAATAAACTGGCCAGAAACCAACTTTCATCCACCTATTCTAAGAAATCAAACTAATGACGAACTTATTCAGATAATGGAGAAAAAGGTGACGAAAGGATGTTGTTTATTAGGCTACCTTGCCATATACTAGCGGTTAAACCAAGTGTAAAGATAGTGACAGAAGCTGCAATGTCGGCATGTGATGGGAAGTGAAACTCACTTCAAGGAAAGTTATGGCGAAATTCAATAGTAGGCGGGATTTTTCTATAAAAATAAATATTTTTTTGATAACCTTTATGTGTATTTGTTTAAGTGTTTTGTTTTAAACGTGAATAAATATGTCTTTCACTAAATATTTATAATGTTTCAATAGTATTTTAAGTAATTTCTAATAAAGAACTATCGTATTTAGTAATACATGTTTTTCTCAAAAACTAATAACTTTGAAGCTCATGCGCGGGCTGAAGATGTATGTTTTATTATGCGTTTTTTAGCTAAACATACTTTTATAGTACACTACAACATAATATTACTATTAGAATTTGATACATCAACTTTTATTTTTTTCCTAACTAGAGTGACCCACCCTAGTGTCTAATGGTTTAAAAAAAATTTTTTTTTCGCTGGTTTTTGCGTCAGTTTACGTGTCATTTAACTTATCAGTAACTATTGCTATTTATTTCAATTGATAGTATAAAAATATAATTTTTATATTAAATTGTATGTCACATACATTATAATTAATAATATAAATATACGATGTCCGTACAGCTGAAAAGATACTAAGCTGCAAGGTTCACAGCTAAAATGTGTGATTTTCAGTTTAATTAATATTCACGAGCCTAGGCCTGATAATTCAAGCGCGCGCGTAATACGATTTTGCATATTTCTATTTTGGTGTTACCCCACAACCAAATTTAACTTCCTCATTGGAGGGAAAAATCGTATACGAGGAAAACAGGAAACCATCACCACCTAAGTGTAAAGGTGATTTACAATGGTACTCTTTTTATTCACATACTGATAGCAATAGAAACCATACTAAAATACGAAGTCAGGACAGTTTCTATGATACAGCTTCCTGACACACAGCCCCTCCGGGTCGAAACAGCGCTACAAAGTCGGAAATATTGAAACCTTTTTTAACACTTTTTTTTTTTCAAATAATTGTTATACATATAACTAAATAATAAAAATATAACGATAGCGTGGAAAGACATATTGTGTTTCTTTTTAAATTGACTGAGGTTTTTAATAAATTACGATATGTAAAAAAATTACAAATTTAATACAAAAGGTGCATTGACGAAGTTGCAAGTACCAAATGGTGCTATAACTAAAGTGTAGTAAGAATATGTACCTATGTAGGGTTAATTTCACGTAACGTCGATAACAACTAATTTTCGTAATATGTAAAACCGGTATAACTCATCACACAACCACAAGTTGAACTTACATTATTCGACGAGTTGTTGAGATAAAGTACTGAAGTTTTAAACAATAATGTTTGCTTCATCGCTCGTGAAAGTAATAAAGAATTCATAATCTGTACGCTCGAGGCGTGCAAACTTTATGGGGAAATACGAAATCACACATCCTCATAATGTCCTTTTTTAGTCGACAAAAATATCCTGAGGGTATATTCTTTTTCGTCTAAGAAAAAATTTATTGTTAGCTGACTTTTTGGAATTATTAAGTGGCTAAAAAAGGATAATCACATTATAACAAAATCATGAAAAAAATTAAGGGTAAAGTCAATTGTCTATTGCGTTATGTATTCAACATAAACATAAAAATAGGGCCTAGGTGGAGTAAAATGAATAAAAATATTCTTAATTACGAAATAATAATAAGAGGTTCGTGGAATTTTTAATACTAATCTATGGCCGTGTCCTATTTTGGAATCCTCCATTGACACTCTATTTCTGAAATGCAACTTTAAAATTTTATTTTATAATTAATCATAACAATCAAGTATAAAGTATTAACAATTTTCTTAACCTACATAGTAATAATGAAAATAATTAAAATTTATTTTTAATTATTTTCATTTTATTTAAAGAAATTTAAAAAGTTCGGTCCCTCTGGTAGTGTACTTTTAACGCTGGCAGTTTTTTCGTTGAGCGAGGAAAGCACCAGCTCTGGGGTCACGGGTAGGCGCCAACTTAAATCTTTAATTAGCGCCTGTGTACTTGAACCTCACGACCCAACAGTCTAGTCCAAAGGGAACAAAATCGAAGTTGGAGTAAAGACCCTTATATTTGAGCCGTTTATTATATCTCTATTTCTTAGATTAAATTTAAACTGTATTAGAGAAAATTATTTTTTAAATGGACAGTAGACTTACTGCATGATCGCACTGTTGCGTGTAAAAGACGCCCACATCTACCTTAACCATTTTAGATCAAAGCTGTTCAGGCTTCACTATATCAAAGGGAAAGTAACATCACTTGCAGATAACGCACAACTGCGGAATGTTATCGAGCTAACTTAACGAATCCTTATAGGTAGGTTTCGTAGATGTTTGATTTTACACATCGAATTCATTATAATTACTAGCCATTTTTTTTTTCTTTATACGACTACTTAATCTAATGTCAGTCGGGGTTCTCAGTAAAGCCAATTATTTTGGAATTAATTGGCACTTTTTAACAAGTACTAAAATGGATTTGGATATTGTTCGTTTAATATCTGTAGTATTGATGTCGCATACTTGAAATTACGTGGTTATAAAAATTAAAAACTGATTATAGATATTAAAGTTACAGAGCCTGCCATATATTATGCCGTAGCTTATTCGTAGCTCGCGTAGACCACTGCAATATTAGCACAAAGCATTATCTTATCGTCAAACAATTAGTAACAATAACAATAGTCTATATTTAAAGAAAAAACTTTTTACCGGATTAAAGTTATGTATTATTATAAATATACAATTATTTAACATAATTTATAATAATACATAACTTTAATCCGGTAAAAAGTTTTTTCTTTAAATGTGTAAAGGTTATGCCAATCAAAGACAACACTAATAGTCTATATTTCCAAAACTTAAGTATGAAAATTGGAGTTTCATTTATATAAAACTTTTAATAGTAGGTAAAATACAATGTAACTGGTTATATATCTTAATCTTAATATATATAAATCTCGTGTCACAATGTTTGTCCTCAATGGACTCCTAAACTACCAAACCGATATCAATCGAATTTGCACACCATGTGCAGTTCCATCCAACTTGAGAGATAGGATAGTTTAAATCTCAAATTATAGTCGCAATTTTAATTTATTGCTAATTATTTGTCTGTTATTATTTGACAGTCACAAATCACAATTCTAACAGATGGCGCCGCGCTGTGTTGAAAGTACCAACGTTTCACATAAGATACTATTTAACATCTGTAACAAAAACCTTAGCCACAGCAACGCTTGGCCGAGTCTACTAGTATCAAATAAAAATACTTCCAGAGACAAAACTGCAATTGATATTACAAACACAGAGAACCTTTGAAATCCAATCGATCTCTTATCTTATCTTATCTTATTTAATATATATAAATTACGTGTCACGTTGTTTGTCCGCTATGGACTCCTAAACTACCGAACCGATTTCAATCAAATTTGATAGTTTGATCTAACTTAAAAGATAGGATAGCTTACATCTCAATGTATACCCACAATATTACTTTATTTCAAAATATTTTTTTATTATTTGATATTCACAATTCTAACAGATGGCGCTGTGTTGAATGTACCAACGTGTCATATAAGCTACAATTTAATGATATAACTACCAAAAAAGCATGGTGCTCCCACCGTCCCCATCAATGGTGAACACCATTCTACCGTTTCCCTTGAATAGTTTACTACTATGTTACATAACAAATCAAATCCTTAGCCACAGCAACGCTTGGCCGGTCTGCTAGTATATATTATAAATTACGTGTCACGTTGTTTGTCCGCTATGGACTCCTAAACTACCGAACTGATATCAATCAAATTTGCACACCGTGTGTAGTTTGATCCAACTTACAAGATAGGATAGCTTAAATCTCAATTTATACCCGCAATATTATTTTATTGCAAAATATTTGTTTATTATTTTATAGTCACAATTCCAACAGATGACGCTGTGTTGAAAGTACCAACGTTACATAAGCTACAATTTAATGGCATAACCACCAAAAAAGCTTGGTGGTCCCCATGACAGGTGTTCTCCTACCGTTTCCCTTGAATAGTTTGCTACTATGTAATATAACAAAAACCTTAGCCACAGCAACGCTTGGCCGGTCTGCTAGTAATATTATATATACAACTAGTTCATAATATATATTAATAGTAATGTTACTAGCCTTTAAAATGACGCTTTTTATTTTGCTTAGAATCGAATCCGCCCTGGTCTAGGATGAACCTCATGTTTATCCATTGTGGTGTAGAGGCGGGCGGGAGTGTTTTAAATACGATACACACGTGGGAGGAGAAGAGATCTCCATCTCTCAAATCAGATTCTGGAATACACTTTTTTCTTCTTCTTCTTAAAGTGCCTCTCCACTACTGGAGGTTGGCGGTCAGCTCGTCAAACTCCTTCTTATTTTTCGCCAAGCGCATCAGCTGTTCTACGCTGGCCACTCCCGTCCATTCTCTAATATTGCGGAGCCACGACTTCCTCCTTCTGCCAGCGCGTCTTTTCCCCTCGACCTTGCCCATCATGATTACTTGAAGAAGTCGGTACCGTTCGTGTCGAAACACATGTCCCAAGTAACTTATCTTCTTCTTTTTAATGCTCAACGTGAGTTCTCGGGATCGTTTGACGCGCCGTAGAACTTCTTCGTTCGTGACTCTATGTACCCAGCTTATCCTCAGCATTCTTCGGTAACACCACATTTCAAAGGCGTCAAGTTTCTTAATGGTTGCCTCCTTCAAGGTCCAAGCCTCGCAACCATACATTACAATTGGCCAGATGTAACATTGAAGCATCCTACTTCGGAGGTGCAGACTGATGTCCTTGTTGCAAAGTACCTTTCTCATTTTGTTGAAGGAAGCACGAGCAACTTCTATTCGGGTCTTCACTTCATTTTCAGACTCCCATGCTTCAGTCAGCCATGTGCCTAGGTACTTGTATTTATTAACTCTCTCTAAAGTAGTACCTGCCACCGAGATTGTTGGGTTTAAGTCTTCTCTTCTGCTAATCACCATATACTTGGTTTTGGCGAGGTTCATTGATAGCCCCGCTCTTTTGCTGCACTCATAGACGTGGTCAACTATACTCTGTAGATCTTCAGGTGTTGTTGCTATAAGAGTGGTATCATCGGCGTATCTCAAGTTGTTAATTATTTGCCCATTGATCTTGATACCCCACTCTTTGCCTTCCAGTGCTTCAGAGATAATTGCTTCTGAATACAGATTAAATAGAAGCGGGGACAGAATGCACCCTTGCCTGACTCCACGACAGATTGAAATTAGTTCGGTTTCATCACCGTCCACTCTCACCGTGCTGGTTTGATTCCAGTAGAGGTTTTGTATTATCCTCATATCCCTGCCATCAATTCCGACTTCTTGCAGACGACGCATAAGTACCTCGTGTTTGACACGGTCAAAGGCCTTTTCGTAATCAACAAAACATATAATGACGTCTGTCTGTAAGTCTCGACATTTTTGAACAAGCACATTCAATGAGAACAAGGCTTCTCTGGTTCCTACTCCAGATCTGAACCCGAACTGGCTCTCCGAAATTTGTGCATCGCATTTGCCTCTAATCCTCTCATGTATAATCGAGAGAAAAAGTTTTAAGACCTGACTCATCAGACTTATTGTGCGATATTCTGTGCATTTCTTAGCCGTAGGTTTCTTCGGGAGGGTGATGAACTTTTTTAATGAATTCTATATATTAGTAATAGATGTAGATGTATCTATAGACCCGAGTAGTTTTGGCATAGGAAAAAAGCGTGTGAACCCCAACCACAGATAACAAAAAGATTTTCGTGACTAGTTAACAAATACACATTGTAATATTAAACTATGAAAACTGACTTCATTACGGAAATATAACCTACTTCCAAATCAGGGAGTCTACATTAAATCAAATTCCGTAATGTTAATTGAAATATCGTTAAACGTTAACGATTCAATGTAAACAATTTCATGAAAAAATTGGCCACGACATATATATAATATAGCATCCTTACTTATCTTTTGAGGCTCTGGAGGTTTTAATAAAGAATTTTATAAGCAAGTTAAAGTAACAATTCAAAGATCGTAACTCAATGTCACCGAAATTACGTTTGCATTCACGAAAACTGAACGGTGAAAATAAATTAAAACGTTTGCGTGCAAAATCGATATTAATTTCAACTTGTCATACTAATGATTAGAAGATTAAGCTCCTGTATCAATTATCTTAGGTCTGTCAACTAAATAGGTACTAATCTATGGAAGATGTATTTAGGCTCAATACTAATAATTAATGACATAATAGACGATAAAACGCAAATAGCATGAAGCTTAAGTACTGTATGAAGATTAAATTAGATACTACAATAGCATTGTTAAAGCGAGAACAGATAGTAGGTCCTTGGTTAGCTTATGGACGCGAGATTTACAATTAATCGCTAATAGCTATTCAAAGTTATACAGTACAAATGCTGCTATTGAAATTATAATATTTAAGTTTGTATTTCGTATTGTCATGTCAATTTCGCGTATGAATTATGAAAATTTTAAAATATGATAATTTGAAAAAATACACATCACCTTTGGTTTTTTAATATCAGTTCAAAATATGGTCTTCGTACCACCGTGATGTCTCCACGATAGAGCGCTTCTAAGACACGCCACGCACGACCAGTTTATGGAGCCAGCTGCCCTTCCAGGTATTTCTGAACTGATAAAGACCTAGAAGAGAAGAGCGTACCACTACCCTTACTTAGTATATGCGCGGCCGGCAACTCTTGCAATAAACACTTAACTTGCTAGTTTGTTAGTAACCTCCTGCCCCATGAAAAAGGTGTGTGCCACCGAACTGACCTTTGTGAGGCACGTAAAATCGCAAGGCAAAATATGACGATAGTGTAAATAAATCACATTTTTCATCGGAGTATTCATGTTGCTTGAAGTTTTTAATCGCTCCAATTTAATGGAAACGTTTTAGCAACATGAAACATTAATCATTATTTTTCCACAATTTTGTTTGTGCGACAGCTTTGATCGTGGATGCGATTCGGTATACAAATGTTTAAGCGCTTTTTAAGTTTAAGTAAAGGTTACTTTGATGTGTTATTTAAAACTGACTTTAGATGAGATTTGAACTAGAACGCTAAAAGCGACATATACAGTCTGGATAATCATTCAGAAATACCATTTAATAAATTTATCCATTAATTATTGTGGTGGAATAAAGTAAGATAAATGTAACATTTTTTTTCGTCCATGTAAGTCACCAAGTATGAATTGTGGTATGCAGTTTCTGAGAAGCACATGCGAAATACAAAGGTTTTTTAATACGATAAATACTGGATAGATAAACTAAAGAACTAGACAGAAGGAGCTGATAGTAAGTAGGCAGTTAAGAGTTGTTAAAAGTTAGGAGAATAAATCACCTTTATTTTCTCTCAGGATTTACATATTTAAAAACAAAATCACAAGAACAGTGAACACTAACTATTCATTGTAATTTAGTGGCGGTAATTATGCTAGACAGGTGGATAGCGCCATTATTGAGCGACCATTCCCAATGGGGTCACTCTAGAACTTGTGCCCGAGTTCACTTGTTGCTTGGACTATCGATATTTCCTTTGAATGTGGAACGAATCACGTCTTGTTTTACGATTTTTAATTTGTATTTCATTAGTGATATTTAGAGTTAACGTTTTTTTATCGTCAGTTTGCATTCAGATTTTTTTCGCATAGGACATCTGCTGTTCTGGAGTGGATGCTAAACTATAATACTGTCCTGTTTTTGATATTTAAATTATGCACATAAAATTAATTGAAAAGGAACAATGTTGACATCTCAGGAGCAAGTTTTGCAGTCCCAATTTTCATTGTTTTGTATTAAAAGTAATTAAAGTTAAAAGTTGATTTTTTTACCATCTATTTATAAAAAGTATCTCAAACAACAACTAGATGCTAGTTGTATTTATTTCACTGTAATGTAATATAATATACTAATCCCGACATAGTGCAAACAAACTCACCTTTGTTGGTATAAGCAAACGTCAAAAGAGTTTTACACCCTTCGTTACAATTAAACTTTTAAAATTGAATAATGATGTAGCCCTTAGCCTGTTTGACTCCTAAGCCAATTCTTCCAGACATCCTAAGTGAGTAAAAATTATTAATTCTGGTGAAGGGTGAAACTGATTTTGTTAACAAAAAGAAACAAATTACAGACAATACACAGTTTACAACTTAATACGAGCGTTACTTTTATAAAAGCACGATTTTAGACGGAAAAATTACGTTCGTTTTAAGTATCATCGGATTAAAATGGAAAATTATAGTAATGTATTTCGTCGTGTATCTGTAAAGTACTCAAAATTACGATTTATGAAATTGATATACCTAGTAAATTCGCATTTATATTCATTAGTTTTGTTTTTATAAAGTGCAATAGTTTGATATACTTCACTCTATTGTAGTCTCAAAACATCTGAGCTTTTGAAATAATATTTAATATATTTTTATTTTATTGTTGTAAACAGTTGCACCAGTTGCAAGGTGCGGCTCTTGTGAAAACATTGCGAATTGGCAGCCAGTATAAACATTGTGTAATGTGGATACATATACCAATGTAGCAGGTATCGGGTGTTTACCGCCCTACTTATTCAGGACTCGTACTGGGCGGGCGGAAAACCACCCTTATAGATCGCAGGGCGCGCAGTTTGTACCGAAGTGCCGAGTCGGCCAGTCGTCTGTGCAACCCTTTGCGAGGTTAGAGCGAGACACAAATACCCGATAACGTGCGTTAGAGTGAAAAGGAAGAGTCAAGTTTTCAACAGGTCGTTATTGTTATTCCGACTAAATGGTGATACCGTGAAATAATTCACACTTCAGTTTTACTTTCTTATCACCTTTGGCTTTGATTACTTTCATTTAGATTTGAAGGTTGGACGTGTTATTTCAATTGACTCTTCATAAGTGTCATAATCAAAAACAGGTAAGCTTCAAGTATCTGTATTTATATACCAAATGTATAATTAAATACGTGATTACAGTCAACATTTATAAATAACAAAATTACCGTACAAACTTATGTCATACATCCTAGAAGAAAGGTTTCATGCATTACTTTTAATTAGCAAAGTAAATAGTTTGTATTAATATGACGAAAAACGAAACGAAACGAAACGAGACGTGACAAAAGCATATTAAACTAATATAAAAAAATTTTGCTTATGGATGATTTTATATTTAGCTTTAATAATAATATAAAATTGTTTTAAGTATATTCTTATATAAAAGCTTTGATTGTATGAACTTCGAATAATACGTACAAAGGAGTTTTTGTTGCAAAAGAATAACTCAACACAATTATATACTTATTATAGTTCTAACTCGATCGTTCATTAAAATTTGAAATTGTGATCGGGCAAGCAACGTTTATCGATTACTTACTTATTTTTAGGTATTGTCACGAAGATCTATTACAGCAGAAATAGACATGGACGGCGTTCAATATCTCTTTGTATAGGGACGTATTTTAAAAAATCTCTCAGTCAAAATAATGTAGTAAAACATAGCAAGACTATTAAACAATTCTAATTTCAAATTACGTATCTTTCGCTTGATTATGATTGGTCAACAGCATCTCTAGTAAAAAAGACAGGCACGCGATATGATTCATCATTCCGTTTGACCAATCTATCAAATGATACGCGCCACTCTTTTGTTTTAAATCCTTGTGAAATTAAAAAAAACAAGTTATTATTAAATATTTTAATCCATACATATGCATTTTTACCCGTCTATTAATTGCTCTTTAGTACTGTAGTGTTAAATATAGGTAGATATATAGTGTACTAGTGAGAGGGCAAAGTCGCGTTATCACTACTACTATCACATAATTGTGTTGTTATTAAAATATAACTTATGCAATATGACATTTAGTACAATTTTGGAGAATGGGAAATCATCGTCGAGTTTTTAATAGTAATTCTCAATCATATAACCTGTTACTAGCTTGTATCAACATAATTACACATTGTGTCATCCGTAATTGTATATTGTTCTCGAAATATGACAAATAAACTTAAATGACATTTGACATTTTCACAGAGCCATTAGAGCTGTCATTTCATCGTGCGTTTTGACATTTACAATTTTTTAATTTCAACTGTAAAAAATGGAAACAAAATGAATACAGGAGATAAAATTACCAATTAAAATCAGCCATTATTAATATACTCCATTATTAAATCTAAAAGTAATTAACTGCGTACCGCTACTTCAAGTTATATGGTAAAACAAGCAAATTGTTTTGCTACATTTGCATCAAAGTCTCATATGAAGCCAACTACGAGTTCGGATTATAATTTATAAGAAACTTTAACTGCGAAAGTTCGGAATGTCATGAATAATATGCATACGAGTTTTCCTTATTAACTAAGTAAAGGATAAACAGTAATAACTTTAATGTGAAAACTGCTACTTTATTAGCTTGGTGTTAATAAAGTTTGTTATTATTATTTACGTTAAATCGAGATTTGCCGAAGAACTGCAGACGAGTCAAGTGTATGATTATTCTTCTGGGACTGACACACGCCGTAATTACGTAATTTCTTCTATTGTAATTGTATCGTAGCGTACTTGCGCAAAGTATTATTGCGCTAGTGAAAGAATAGCCTATTTTTAAATTATTCTCTTACGAAACTGACAGGAGAATAAGCTCTTTCTGATTTTTTTTATAATGTACATTGTACAGGTTAGTTCAATTGCACGGCTTTTAACCTCAGGGTTGCACTGAAATCAGTGGTATCAGGGGCTTAGCCACTAAGTACTACTATAAAAGTTAGTATGTGTTTAGTAAATTTGGTAAAATATATTTAAAAAAATGGTGCGTGTACTTATGTACGCGCGTAAGAAGTTATAGTTCTTTGGCTTTCTTTATTTTTATTAAATATTAAATAATTAATAATAGATATAGCGTTAATAATTTAACAATATTTAATATTTAGTATATTATTCAATTATTAATTAATATTAATAACAATTATTATTTATTATTTTATTATATTATTAATTTAATAACTAGGTATGTTTCATAACCTTTTAACTAAGTAACAATATGTCTATGTGAAAAAGCATTGCTAAATTTCTTTGAAAAAATAATTAAAACTGCTTTATTTGATTAAAAGGCACTACAAATGTCATTAAGGTCATACGTCACGCATATTCTATTTCTTTTTACTTGTAGATTGTCTTATTCCCATCTCGCTCTCGCACGCTCGGCGCCCATACTGAATTTTGTGTCACGGTGCGCGCGCATCGTAAAATTTCACTCTCATAAATTTTTCATAACGCGCCTAAAGAAGTATAACTTCAAAAAGCAACACAATTCTGCTCCGCATGACAAAGAATGCAAATTAGACAAAGAAAACGTTGATTTATTATGTATAACGACCCGCTTCTGTGGCTCAATTCAGATGCTTATTCAATGAATTTCACTGGGATGTCCTGAGCTCCAACCGCACCAAAACAGTATAAAATTGTATGAAACAATTATTTTACATCATTTTAAAGTTAACTGACGTTTCGCGTGCTTTACAGCGTGCGTGGTCATGCTGACTGAAGACTAAAGGTGCCGAATGTCAAAAAGTATCACAGCTGTAGAAAAAGTTGTATTATCTGTATTTATTTCTCCGGAGTTGGTATCGACTAAAAGATGGAGGGTTTTGGTAGAAATGGCTCACGGTGTCCTCTATTTTCGCGGATTGTTTATCTTGAGATTTTAATTTGACAATTTTAGGCAGTCTTCTCTATTGAAATTGGGGTGTTTTTTGATTTCAATGGCTTCGCGTACCAATCTTGGGAAGAATCTTTTTTCTTTCGCAAGTACTTTCGGTTGGTCAAAGCGTATGTAGTGATTAGGCCTATCTAGAGTGTGTTTACAGACTGCTGATTTTGTGCGTCGTCTATGTCTTATGTCCGCAATGTGTTCTTTGAGTCTGCTGGACTTCAATCCATAAAATTGTTTATAGTAGTGTATGCTAACTGTTCTTCTAAAAACTATATTGGCGAAGCACTTGTTTGTTTTCGACACTAAGCAAACAGAATTTGAACCAAATGGACTAACATTTTACACGGTGCTTTATACGGTGTAGAGAACAGATTTTCTAATAAGCTTTTAAGGCTTAAATAAAAAATACATTTAGGGATTTTGATTTCCTTCCCTGTTGGTATAATATTTATAATATTTTTCCGACATTTCCGATAATTTTTTAAATCATCTTTTATCTCGAAACTTGTAGAAACATACTATTTACACTCGGATTGTATTCAATTGATTATCAATACGGTAATTGAATTTTTTTAGTCTCGTTAATACACACAGACAAACAATATAAATAGCAAACCAATGTATCAAGCATAAGCGCCATAAGTGAGTCAAAGAAGTGCATAATATCTTTATTAAAGTGCTCTTCAATAGTCTTTAGTGACCGATCATAATAAAGTTAACCTAACTGGTAGCCGGCTCGCTGGCCGGAATATTTTCTGAGAAGTTGCATCGTATAAAGCGTTCTGTTTTCTACTTTTTATCCGTTTCATGGCTTTCGTTAATACATTTGATTTGTGCTTGTGAAGTTCGATCAAGGTGAATACAGGAAATGTATCACGCGTTAAATCTATCGTATATAGTAATACCGATCTGAATGATTTATTATTTTTCAAAGTATTTCTGTGAATATCCCTTGAGCTAATGTCACCATGGGATCGTGTGATACAACACCTCAAGTAGTTGTATTGCAATCTCTATTCGGAGTTACAGAGTACCGGCGCTGATCTTTTCCATTTTTTCCTATCATGCTTTCAATATTTCAACTGGTTTTCGAGTACAAAGTCCAATCATAAATATATTTAAATTAACAATTAACATTTATTCATGCTTCCTATTGCAAGCATGAATAAATATATAATTAAATGGCAATACTGTTCAAGGTTTCTTTATTTATCTTATATATAAAATTCTCGTGTCACAATGTTAGTTACCATACTCCTCCGAAACGGGTTGACCGATTTTTATCAAATTTTATATGCATATACAGTAGGTCTGAGAATCAAACCCATGAAAAAGAATATATTTCAAACCCCTAAGTGATAAAGGGTGTCCCAAAATTATTTTTTTTATTTTTAGACAATTTTTTTTTATGATACAATTTTATGAAAATTAAGGGTTGTATTTATTTTTGTCTGCTGACAAAAATAAATACAACCCTTAATTTTCATCTACCCTCCACCATCAACCTCTATTTTTTATTTCTTAGTTAAGAACTTATAACTTGAACTATGAGGTTTCTATAGAGAAAAATCACAGAAAAACCTAAAAAGATTTCATTCTGGAAACCGAACAGTCTCTGGGGTAGCATAGCAAAATGTTCCATGTTGGTATGTACTAAAATGGTAGGCTAGGCATTAACGAGAAACGAAGTTCGCGGGGGCAGCTAGTTTTATTATAATATTGTATTTATGGAAACGAAGTACGTTCAAAATTTAATTCTAAAGAGGCGTCATAGAAAAATCATTTTACATCTATTCAACTAGGTAAAGACTAGACTAAGGTTCAACAAACGCAGTGAAGTAGGCTTGAATCACAGTTAGAATGACCACTTGAGCACGGCTTTCTAAACCCTTCATCCGGCGTAAAACTACGTTCAGCGACAAAAAATCGGAATAGAGAAATTTAATAGGAACTTTTATAACTTTAATGGTCGAGGAATATGGTTCCCTTGTGTGATTCCCGGTATCCCATGGTTTAATGCTTTATGTTTACACTTTAAGCTATAAAAGCTTAATAAAGCCTAAAGTGTAATGTTGTACGTTGTTACATCTAGTAAGTTAAGTGAATTTAAAAAGGCCAAAAAATTCAAAAATTCTCAAAAGGCCGGCAACGCATGTGCCCTTTAATATGGGAGGCGGTATGACTTAAGATAATGTCAACCTCTTCCTTAGTTGGAAAAAATCTTGAGGTCTGAATAAAAATGTCCTAATTGAATTATCTTGTATTGTCGTCTCTATCTTTTTATTTAAAATGTAATTAGTGTCAAATAATGACACTAATTAACCTTAATTGTAAATTGTTAGTTAGATTAACAAGATTAAATAAAAAAAATTGCAACGACCAGTTTAAATAAGGATTTTTATGCAAAAAAAATACGTAAAATACTGTAAAAGAATTTACAGTAGAGTACTATTTTCTTAAATTATATAAATGGACTTATGAATTTTAACTATCTACTTAATCTAGCACATAAATAGGTCAGTATACTATTACCTAATGCCAAATAACGCCGAAACTTAATTTTGAAACTGATTCACCTAAATGATGCTGATTATTTATAATTTTTTTCAAATATTCACTCAGACGTCACTCATAGTAAATTTTAATCAAATGTAACAGTATAGTGTTAGCGAAGTTATAATAGAAGTTAGAATCTTAGACGAAATATCAGAAACATTAACTAATTCTTCAGTTCGTGATCTAACCCTTGATCGATTGCTATGATAATAAAAGTTAGATGAAAACACAAGCCTGGATTGGGAAACCGACAAAGGCGGACTAATCAGACCCTCTGATTAAAAGGAACGAGGTCGCAGACTTCACACTTGTGGATAATGAACTACTGTTTTCGTATTATGTGCTTTTTGTTTGTAAACTGGACCGAACGCCATTTTGGGGATTACATACTTGATTTTTTTTTTAATAGTGGCGCTACAACCTCTTTAGGTATTGGCCTCAGATTTCTAAATCTGTTTCATGATCATTTTTAAATCTAATAGGCAAGTAGCTGATCAGCCTCCAGTGCCTGACACATGCCATCGACTTTTTGGGTCTAAGACCTATATAACCTAGATAATCTTCTCTATAAAACTGCGGACGCTTTATTGACAAAATGTACGTAACTGAAGTACAGAAACCCAGTTTAATATTTTTTATGAGTAGAACTAGTATGGCAGTTAGAATAGAATAAGTACTCATTATATGTTCATATTTGCACTCTCTAAAAAATAGTGCTACATTCGATATTCAGGAATGTAAGTCACCATATAATTTGTCGCAAATAACTCTTACTCAATATAAGTATTAAGAACTACGTTTCCTTTTTATTTCAATACTTTGAATGGCTGTGCTTTTTATTCTCAAAGTTTATACTACTAATTAAAATGTAGAACGAATTATATTAAGTTCCTTTGTTCCGTTCTCGAGAATTATTTTCTATTGTAGAAAATATTTGTTGAAAATCTTAAAATCTCACACAATATTTAATATTATTATAACATGCATCGAATTAAGTTACGTTTTTCTTTTAGCAAATATCTTTACAAGAATTTATTAAATAGATTTAGTTATTTATATGTATTTTTATTAAATAATTAGGTTTTGTAAAAAGGAAGTAATTCTCCCATTTTACAATCTCTTTCCATTCCATTCTTCTTCGCTTGGAAGCGATAAGGCCGCTTGTAGCATCATGAAATTGTTTTTATGAGTATTAATTTTTTTATTAAATAAAGTGTTTACACATACATAAATTTATATTGTTGCAAATGATCATTGACAGATTAAAAATGATGTTTCCCTTTACTACACATACAATCTTAGTGTTAGATTTATTTTTCTAATTTAGTAAAACTTGGACAAAAGTCTAATAAACCGCGTTCGTGACTAACTGATCTATATTGACGAGGCAATCGCCATCAATTCCAAAATACTGACCTATATTTAAAAGGTTAAAAACAATTAAGCCCAAGCTACCGTGAAGACTTAGTAAACAATGTAATGAAGCCGTTGGGCCAATGCTGTGTCAACGTAGACTCACGATATGGGTCAGACGCAACAAGTTGATAACACACTACTTTCGTAATTTGTAGCTCAAGCATTTAATATTGTTGGGAACGACGCAAATGTTTATTGTATAAACATGATCGCTTTGAGGTTAAAGACAAGGTACGATATTAATTTTGCTTGAATAAAAGCTGCCACTATAAATAAATATAATTATTAACAAAAATAATATTAAATATAAAATATTACGTTGACTCCAGAATAATTCAGTTTCTATCATGCTGTCGGAACCAACTAGCTTAATTAGCCGTTCAATTAACGGCCTAGCCTTTTAACTAAACGGCGCTGTTGAACTAGCGGCCTGAAAGATGTTCAGCCAGTTGAACAGCTAGGCAAATGACTTGGATCGATGACGTTTCATTACTTGCCTAGCCTGTTGACTGTTAATTTAATTTTAATTCCACTTTATGCCACTCTCAAACTCGAAACGAAATTCTTCAAACTGTCAAATGGCGTCGGCAAACCATAACTTTTATGGTTTTTTCCAAATTTTCATGAAAACAACAAGTGCAATGGAAGAGTGTAGTGACAATAATAATGTGAATTTGATATCCTTTGAAATCTTCATCCAAAATTATTTTCTAGACGTTTTTTATGTTTTTGTCGGTAACAGCCTCTTTGGGGCATCCACTGCGTGCATCGTCCTCGGTGCTCATCGTTTAAACCTAGCAATCCATTTCTCAACGGTTGATTCTCCTGGTGCAGAGTCCGAATAATGTTTATTAAGCCAAGGCTTGTCTTCAGTGGTATTTTTTTTCGTCAAAAAACAATGTTCTATTAACATCGACACGAAATTACTTTTTATCCATTTTTTAAACAAATTAAAGTTCTTTCACTCAAAATACTATACCTCACAAATAGTACGACAGTTGTCAAATTTATAGACATGTCTGTTGAAGGTTAGGGATAATTAAAAATCATATTTATTTAATACTAGTAGCGCCATCTACGTGTCAGCCTACGAACTATTCAGCCCACTTAATTCATACATTATATTAAAGGTTTCCATACACAAACATTTAACACACAAAAGGATTCGTATGTTAAACAATTTAGAAGAGAACTTGTAAAGACATCTTAATCTTCTTTTAAAATACGTTGACTATTCTATAAAAATAAAAAGCTAATAGACAAGAATATAAAATGAGAAATTTCTCTGTTATATTGAATTCTAAGAATAGTTATACTACGCGTTATTGCTTATCAACTAGACTCTCTGAATATAACGCCAGTCCACAAAGCTTCCGACTTATTTCCGCAATTTTTCTTTTGTCTTCTTTTGAAGCCTCACTCAGTGAACGTTGTTCTATTAAAGAAGGCTCCTATAATTAAACCGGTTGCAGACCAAAAACTAAGCTATGCCAAGGCTAAACTAAGCTATGCCAGGCAAGCTAAGCTTAGCTAAGCTAAAAATAAATAGCGTGCACACCAATAGCCAAGCCAAAGCTCAGTCAGTGTTGCATAGTTCAATTAGACGGACGTCGCTCGCCATGAATATAATCGATGAAGAAAGTTCCGATGATGAATACGTAACACATAGAAAAAGAAGATTAATACTGACTTATTATTATTTATGAAAAAGATGGAAAGGGTGTGCGGGG
Source organism: Pieris melete (assembly GCA_963693345.1). Lineage (NCBI taxonomy): Eukaryota > Metazoa > Arthropoda > Insecta > Lepidoptera > Pieridae > Pieris > Pieris melete. The sequence goes on from CAVNZK010000029.1 coordinate 3,332,442, forward strand.
TAGCGGGAGGGGCTTAGCTTAATTCGTGTAGCTGCGCATCGGCATACACAACTAACTTAGCTTCGCATATTTCGTTAGCTCACATAGCTTAGTTCGCATAGTTTGCGGTCTGCACACAAGTATGTAAAACTGCGTCAGCTATCCGAGCTAAGCTAAACTAACTTAGCTTAGCTCTTGGTCTGCAACCCCTAACCTAACCTGTTTGGATTTTAATATCTATATATATTAATCTTAGTTGAGTTTAAACAGTCGTAACCTGTCCCTACTACAATTCTACAGTCCTTTGTACTCTTTTAAATCGTGGCTAAATACACTTGCTAATTCTTGTCACGCTGCGTAGAGGTCAATTACGGATTACGTGTCCTCAGCCAATCACAGCGCAGCCAAGTGATTTCCGAAACCGTGTTCAGCTACTTAAATAGCCTTGCTTGACATATTTCTAAACATTTTTCTTTTGTATCCCTGAAGAATCCAAATGCTGTGTGATGAACCAACAAGGTATTGGGACTACCGTCATGGGTATAGTTTACCTGGCTCTCTCTCTGCAGAGTACTTTCAGTGTCACATACCCCTTATTACTTTGATACCCATATTGGCTAACAAAAAATAATTTTCTATCCACTCGGTTAAATGAACTCAAACGTTATTATTTTTGTCATTCTAAACTTTCATAGCGTGTTAAAAGTTATCTTTCTCTTTAAACGTTCAATTTAAAAAGTTATTGGCGTGGAAGCTTCAGTATGAAATAATTTGTCGCTAAGCCGAAGTTTCAAGTTTCTCAGTGCACAGTGCATCAATATTGGTTAACATCGACACACTGAACTTTGTTTTTATTTCACTGCTTTAAACTTTGATTACTTTGCGCCTTAGAAATGGAAGCTTAAACTTTTGAGCGGTTTTAGTTCAAATACTTCAATTGCTATTGTTAGACAGCTTTTGTGTTTTTATTACATAGTACTTCAGTTTAAATTACTTTGAAAAAGGTATGATAAAATATTAATATCAATTTAATAAATGAATATGATCCCTTTTGCAAAGAAAATATTATGATACTCAAGATAGTTAATTAAAACAAAATGAAAACGCTGTTCAATGTTATATTTCAGTTATTTTTTGCCGAAAAAGGTATTAATTTAGCATTTGAAAACATAAACCCACATTTGGTTCTCCTGTTTCTTAATTACTGCAACCAAAAGCTATTGACCCTTCATCCCACGTAGTCTTTATTTAGTCCGTTTCAATTTATATAAAGAAAATGATTATTTACTCGTTTTGTAACTCTTATATATTAGGATTAATATTCAAATGTAAAGAAAGTCATTTGGCTTGAAGTTTTTTTTATAAAATTCCTAAAAAACATGGACATTTTCTTTACTCTTAATATCATAATTATTATAATAACGAAAAAATGCATATCGTTACCACCTTTTAACAATCTTAATATATATAGATTACGTGTCACGTTGTTTGTCCGCTATGGACTCCTAAACTACCGAACCGATTTCAATCAAATTTTCACACCGTGTGCAGTTTGATCTAACTTAAAATATAGGATAGCTTACATCTCAATTTATAAAATATTTGTTTATTATTTGATAGTCACAATTCTAACAGATGGCGCTGTGTTGGAAGTACGTTTCAAATAAGCTACGAATGGCATTACCACCAAAAAAACATGGTGGTCCCCATGACTGGTGTTCTCTTACCGTTTCCCTTGAATATGTTACTATGTAATATAACTAAAACTTTAGCTACAGCAACGCTTGGCCGGTCTGCTAGTTATCTGTAGAAAGATTAAAGGTATCTTGTATAGAGTTCCGTAATGTTTTTCGCCGGCATCTAATGTTATTACGCAGCCATGCCATTCTTTTTTAATTTAAGCCCAAGTAGGGTAAAGGATTAGGTTAGCTTCAGTGATTACTAATGAAGAAATAACACTGTTAAAGGCTACTTATTACAACGGTCACGTACTCACCCCATTCAATAGACCTCAACGTGACCACGTAAATTGGGCGACAGTTTTTAATTAGCGTAGTTTTTCGTCACTAAAAATGAGTATTATTATTCGAGTGTATTCCAGTGTGACTTTCTGGGGAGTTATTTTGATCTAGATTTTTAATAGAGGTATTTTTAATACCGCTTCATATTAGTGACACATTATATTGCTTCAGATTTAATAGGAATGTTTCCTGTAATGTAATATTTGACATTCAACAAAACCTAAATTTCCTCTTAATTTTTTTTTTCTTAAAATCTAAGCCTTATTGCAGCTAACTTATCTGGTTTTTTTTTATCACAGCCAATACACAAGAGACCGCAGAGGACTTTAGTTCAGAGTATGTGTGTGTGATTTAGTTTCATCTTATCAAACCTTTATAATTCCTATAAAAGCATATTCAAGAATATGCTTTTCCGTAATTTAACTCTGCAATATAAGAAGCTTAATTGCAGCCACAAGCTGTGTCCTAATTGCCGGGTAATATGATTTATTCAAACCAATATCATGTAACTCTTATATGAATTGTCTTAACATTAATTTATATATAAATTGGGGCTTAAAATTAGCTAGGGACATAGATACGATGGTCGTTTTGCTTTCAAATAAAATTAATGTAAATAACATAAGTTTGCTTATATAAATTGTATGAGGAATTCTGTATGATTAATATACCATGCATATTCTAACGCGCTTGTAATATCCTTCAAAATGTCGAGCTCTCGGAAAATGGTTGGAAAATTGTAAGAAACTTACACAGTTTAATTATCAAGCCTGCAGTGGCGCGAAGACAATTTGTCACTGCGCTAAGCTAAATCTTCATAAATGTGCCCTAGATATTGTGTTAAGCTGTGAAAGCTATTAATTATTTAACTTTCGTTTTCACTGTCATATATTTGTGTAATAAGTTTTATCAAATAAGAATGATAAGTTTTTTTCAGAAATAAGGCAAAAATTTAGAAAACTTAAAATGTCTTTAATTCTTTCTTTCTAGTAGTCCTGGAAGTAGTCGTTGTAAATATAGTATATTTTAGCAAATTTAAGTGCAAATAAAAAAGAGCTAAAAGTATTGTACATAAATTATCACTGTCTGTCGTTTTTCGGTATTATATACGTATGGTATACGTTTAGGCCATCTTGCTATTGCTAAACGATAGGCATCGGATAGACATAGGATGTTTACTAATTGACGTGTATTTTTAATATACACTCTGCAGGGGTTGAGCTTAGAGACCTCCCATAGAAATTTTTTTTGCAGCTGATGACCTCATCTATCCCCTATTTGCGTTTGATCCACGACTTTTTGGCCATCCTGTATATAGAAATTACCAGAAACAGCTGATCTTTAATTAAACGTGTAATATTTAAATTAAAATTTATATTATTAATTCACCACGATTTCATATGATATGATAAGTAAAGTAAGAGTTTTAATATAAAAAAGCAAAACAAAATGTGTGACCAGTATGATTATCAACAACAATTCTGAACATTCCAATTCTAAATCAAAGTAATTTATTGTAATATAAAAATCTCATTTATATGAAGAAATTCGAATTTATTTCTAGCGGCGGCCTAGAGCTTATCTCTTGATTGCGGATTTTGAAAATCTCTTCATAATGAAAACATAATAAAGTCGCCTTACTTCTAAAGCCAGTTTGAGAAAATGAACGCTACTTATCTGTAAATCTCACTGTTAATAAGCAAGTACTTAGATTAGGTTTTGTGTTCCATTTATATAATAAAACCTATCATTGAAAACACAAATATACAGTATTTATTATATTCTTAACCTACATAGTAATAATAAAAATGGATAAATAGAAAACTAAATCAAATGTTGTCCCTGCATTATTACCACTGCATTACTACCATTAATGATTGCAAGCCTGTATTGCGATAATTCTATGTTAAGCGAAAGCACTACCTTGAAAATATCTAATAAAATAAATACTTTTATCAGTAACTTTCTTCGCATACACCTATGACTGGCTAGACTACAAAAAATCCAGTCTTTCGCGTTGTTTAAGTTCACAAAATAATTGTAATGAAACGTGAAAGCTGAATATATAAATCTTCAATCTCTCGCAAAAACGTCTGAGTATATTAAATTCATACAATCTACATTGCCATGGCTTCAGGTATGATTACATCGGATTACTTCTTCATCACAACACGATTGGAATTCGCACTTTTACGCGACAATAATCCGGCCTTATTGCAATCAATAACAGTTATCTAAACTTTGCTTGTAAAAAGAAAAGTAAAATACTTTTAAGTTATTAAAACTTATGTTGAATTTAAAATTATTTGAATTAAGAATTAATTACATCATTGACATTTAAGTTCCATCGTTGAAAATACATTCCATCATTGGAAATAATTTTTACCCAACCAGATGTTTTTTTAATTCACCTGGCATCAAATCCGGGAAAATTTTATTCCACCTTGTCAAACTCCCAAGTCGGCTTAAAAGAACTTATTCATGGAAAGTCACCTCAGAGAACGATATGTTTCCAGTTATGTTTATTCTGCAATCTCATTCAAACCCACACATCGTCACTGAAATTTTATTTTTCTTTAACATAGACAATATAGAACTCATGTTTTATTAAAACTAGTGAGCTATTGTTTAAAATCTATTGTATATTCTGTAATTTGTGAGTGTGTTTTGTTTTAATATCAAAGCTCAAAAGTCATAACGTTCCAAATACGTTTCAATGGCTTTTTAATACTAATAAAAGATTATTGTGTTATGGTTAGATTTTAATTTTATATAAACTTTGTAATCGTAAAATATTTATTACTGCTTGAAATTATGTGATGGTAGATAAGAAATTTGTTGATAATGATAGTTTATTGTTATTTAATTGGGTTAGTAATGATTTATATAATCCTCGAACATAAGTTATACATGTATTTAATTACATAAATGGTGTTTGAAGAGTGTACACTGTACAGTTTTGTCTATATACTAACTACATGTATTTTTTCTTTTGTATTAACCTCTATTTTATTTACTGTAATAATTAGCTGCTTTCAAATAATAGAGAAATTGCATATGCATTTAGAATTTGATATACATGTTTGCAGAGTCACATGGGCTTGCAATTAAGATAAAAAAAGTAGTTTATAAGCTATTCCCGTCTGTCTTTACGTATTGGTTTACACTGCACTTGAGGATCTGATGGAAATAATATAGTAGAATGGGAGAGCATCTCTGGAGACTTGGATCAATACAGCCTTGTTGGACCTACCCACGGTGGTCCTAGTGTGTAATTATTATTATTTATTTATTTGTTCAGATAAATTAATCCATCATTATGTTAGTATAAACTTACGGACTAGTGTTATTCTTAAAAAGCTAAACATAAAACCCATGAAACATTGGTTTCATACATTTTCATGCCCACTCGTTTCTTTTACTAACAGTCATTCGAGTATGGGCAAAACTTCACATTTCTGTAAAATATACCAATTACTTTTCGTTTGATGACATGGCATAAAAAAGAAGGCCTGTTTTATATACCTGCCAAACTTTTTTTATACTGGTAGTATTTTTAACACATTCTTGCTGGTATTAAAAAAATATTAAAGAATTTGGAGACACTTTCTGCATTAAAATGTTTTCTAAATGAATTACCAATTTTGCGTTAAGAAGAAATAACACTCTAATTTATGCATGGGGGTATTAAAAGCCTATATTGGTCCGATTTATAATGGTACTTGATTTCCTGAGTGAATGATAAAGCACAGTCGATTTACATAACAACGCTCTCTGGCCGCGGTCGAGCGTCGCCGCAATCCTACTGCATCCCTAAGTGGCTTGCATTTTATTAATTGAATATTGGACAGTCTCTTTAATTAACAAAAATATTTTTTTGTAATCCTTTTTAACTTTATTACGCTTTACTTACTCGTGTTAAACTAGTAATATAATAAGAATATTATCTGATACAAAGGCAAGCTGAAAAGATTGAATAATTTTTACCTTATGTTTTAGTGCTTAGAAGAATTTATAAATGAAATCCTAATATATTTAAAATCGATTTCTTTATGCTAAATTCCTGTAAAGGACCAGTAGATATATGTTATATGGAAATAGATCTTAAATATTCCGAACAGTTTTTTCTTTAAGTACGAAAACATGTGTTAGGGAACAGCTGACACATCACTCGCTCGTATCATAGTTTTGAAAACTAACGTCTGCATTACCCATATCTTACAGAGCTTTTGGCGCTCAAGTTGGAATATTTACGCAATTATAGTTTGTTAGTTGCATAGTTTTCTTTTCGTTTGTTCCTCAAACTTAATTAATTAATGACCCTGAGTTTTTGCCGTTAAATGCGCGATTATTGCATTAAAAATTGATAATTGATATGGACTTGTTTTGGGGTACTACCCTAAATTAAAATATTATTGTTTAGGTTGATATATCATGGTAACAGCTTATTTGTTTAAAATTTTGTTTGATTTGTAATAGCGATATTAATAACTAAGTCTCATTCCTAAATTTATACATCTTTACAAAATATACACACACTTAAAATTTTATACAGAAATAATTATAAATAATATTAGTCCCCTCTTTTCTAGTTTGACGCGGCTTACACTTTTAGAGTATATATATTCTTTACTAGTTCTATCATCCCTGATTGTACAAATTCAAAATCTTTTATTCATTTAGGTAAAACAATGTACACTTATGTATGTCAATAAAGAAATACATATTAAATGCTTCTAATTTTACATTAACTGCCAGTCCTCAAATCAAGAGCGTAGAACGAACGAGAAGAACTGGCAATAAACTCTCCGCCACTCTTTTTATTCGCATAGTTTTTTGTTTTACAAAATTTTTGTATTGACCTGCAACAATTACACCATGTGCACTCGTGGAGGGAATTCCACATACGATAATAGCGATATTTTTTGTAATTAATTATCCTTAATTCTACCGGCATATTTATTTTAAATAATTCGACTACTCGGTAATATTTATATGATAACTATATTAAGGCTTATAAAACGTAGAATAATTATTATAAACGTAGAATATTTATTATAAAACGTAGAATAATTCTTATAAAACGTAGAATAACTATTATCAAACGTAGAATAATTATTATAAAACGTAGAATAATTATTATAAAACGTATAATAATTATTTTAAAACGTAGAATAATTATTATAAACGTAGAATATTTATTCACATACCATTTTTAAAATCGTAACCATGGTAACAAGTCCACGTCCTAATAACATCGTTTATATTTGCTTTTCGTACAACCTGTATAAACTAGATCACATACATAATGCCTCACCACAATCATGGCATCCTAAATAGATCGCCCTACGGTCTGTTGTAATTGAAATCTATCACATCTATCTATTCCATCCTGACCAATGAACACGGTTGGAATTAAACTTAATGCCCTACTAAGAGTTGTTAATTAGGATTTAAGTAAGTAAATTTTTTAATATACTTATGACGAATCTTAAATTAGGTTTTAAGTCATTTTAATGTAGCACTCTTGTTTAGGTTATAACTTATAAGGAGTCTAAATTACAGTGATGGCCTAGTCGCTTTAGCGTGCGACTCTCATCTCTAAGGTACGTTCGATCCCCAGCTGTGCATCAATGGACTTATTATCCGTATGCGCTGTTAATACTCACGCGTACGGTGATGTACAACATCGTGAGAAAACCGACATGCCTTAAGCCCAAATAGTCAACGGAGTGTGTCAGGCACAGAACGCTGCCTATTAGTAAAAACAAATGATTAGGTTGCAGTACCACAGTTTTTATTATAAACCTTGCAATAATATACAATGTACATTTAAAAATTAATAATTTTTGAAGTGAAACTTCTTTATCGAGGTTGGAAAAAATTTAGTGTAACATTTTTCGGTTACGCGTCACATGTTTCGGTTACGCGTCACATTTGACCGTTACGCGCGTCTTTTTCTCGTCCCTACCACGGTTGATTCGAAGAGATTCTAAACCATTAATAACAAAAATTTATAATAACTATAACAATGATACTAAAAATTATATTACAATTTATGAAATTCTATAATAATCTTAGTGGTAATAAGGTAAAATGAAATAATTGTATTCAAGTCTGTGATATTAAAAGCCTTTTGTTAAACTTTATCTAATTTAACTTTATTTAACCAATTTCTGTAAAGTTGCATATAGATAAATTTCGAAAAATAAGGTCATAAAGAAGTTTCACTTCTAACGTGTGTACACTAGTACACGCACATTTTTTTTTTTACTTTGATTGATAACTAGGTAGGTACGCCTAGTCTTAGTCTTATGTAATTTAAACTCACCTTTGAATTGACGTACGTGAGCGTAACAATTTCTCAGTGAAAAGATATTTTAATAACCCTTAATAGCAAGGTTAATGAGAAAATTGATATAGATCAGGTAGACCACAATTAAAAGATAATAGGTTCATAATGAAGGAATGCCCCAATTTTGTGGTCCCTAATCACTTAGTATTTTTCAGTAATGATTTTTCCGATAATGATAAAAGTCACGATCTTTTTTAACCTTTTTTGTCTAATGCTTTTATTGACCTTTCTTTATTTTACTTAGCACTCAAGACTCCTGATCAAATTCTGAGAAAAAATACTTAATAGGCATTAAATTAGAGTATTATCACTAAATAAATTCGAAGCCCTCGTTAAACGAAAATTAATCTACAAAGCTTTTTATAAATTTGAGGACTACTTAAATGATCCTAATCCTTGGGATTGAATTGCTCCAGTTCATACAATTTGTATGACTTACTATACTTGGCGATTAAAAAGAGTGGCGGACAGTTTCTTGCCAGTTCTTGTTACCCGCTCTACGCCCTTGACTTGCGAACTGGTAGTAAATGTAAATTTACGATTTATTTAAGTTGACGATTCAAAAGTGTACTTGGTTACCCACTTGAATAAAGATATTTTGAGTTTGAAACGTTATATATCCTATGTATATTTAGTGTTTATACGCTCTTTGTCTGACCAACGTAGTAAACTTTTCGGGTCCATTAATCAATAACATTTAGTTTTGAACCTACGGCCTTAGGGGTAAGGTACTTACCTACACACGTCACGGTAACGCTTCGCACTGAAGAAATAAGTACGTTGAATTGAAGAATTAAATTTGCCATAAATTGAATTGAATTAAAGCCCCTATTGCTGTCGTTAATTTCTTTTAAAATTCCTTCTCCTTACGCGACAAGACACACAAAATTGTTCCATGTGCCTCGTACGAACTCGAATTACCTGCATAATTCACCAATGTTTCGGGTTTTATCTAACTATGACACTAATTATGAGGATATTGATATTTTCCACCTCACCAAAGAACATGTGAGAAAATATTTGAAGAGGCGGGAAGACTCTAATTTTGTTTAGGTAGTGATTCGAAATATTTAGTATTATTTGTGGTTTTAAATATTAAATTTCAGTTTCCTTTATATAGTTTTGTCTATTGATGCGCTTATTTGTTTTATTTTTCGTATATATTATTGCTTATCTTTGTAATCTGATTTGGCTTTCTGTACTGTCTAAGTGTTTGTTTTGTAATATTATGTATGTTAACTGTAAGATTACTTATAATTAAATAAATAAAATAAATAAATTACATGACGTTTTCTTAACGAAACAACATAATATTTTTCGAACAGTTATAAGATGCAGCTCGTCTGCTACATCTAGATAATACATTTACTATATCATATTTTCTATATTACAAAAACTTTGCCCATTGAAAGGAGAATCGTTAATTTCTTTACGAAATGAACCCTTAACCCAATAAATATGATAATTTAAATGTAATCAAACTCCGTACCTACTTATGAATATGATTAATTCAAACGTCTTTATTTCTTTGTTCGCTTTATTTTGTCTTAATTGATCTTATTAAATTGATGCTAGTAAAAGTTGCGAAACAATGAATGATTGAATTCATATTTTATAAGTTTACATAATTTTATAACATATACTCTACGATTACAATTGTTTTTATTCCTTATTTAAAGATATAGAAGAAACAAAACACACAATTGTAATATAAAAAATATGTCGGTAAAACTTTTAGTCATCAGATTTCTATTGATTTTGGAGTCTCGAACATCATAGATTTTTTCCGAAATTTATTTTACCGAGTGAACTTTATACTCGTAGATCTATTGCACAACAAGGTTACAAATGCATGACTAACTCATGAAAATTATTAATGAGTAGTAATTATCAACGGAGAAGAGCAGTGTTGGCCTAGTGGCTTCAGCGTGCGACTCTCATACCTGAGGTCGTAGGTTCGATCCCCGGCTGATCACCAATGGACTTTCTTTCTATGTGCGCATTTAAAATTTGCTCGAACGGTGAAGGAAAACATCGTAAGGAAACCGTCATGTCTTAGACCCAAAAAGTCGACGGCGTGTGTCAGGCACTGGAGGCTGATCACCTACTTACCTATCAGATTTATTAATGATCATGAAACAGATTCAGAAATCTGAGGCAAAGACCTAAAGAGGTTGTATGGACACTGATTTATTTTAAACGGACAAGGGATCTATTTAAATTTGCTCACGAACATCCAGTACTACTATATTAATAACGAGTTAATAAATAAAATTGCCATTATAAGCCTCCGCTAAGCCTTGTAATAATATAAACTTTTTTAAATCCAATTTTACGAGCTTAAACGCGTAATATATGTATTTGCGTACTAGCTTCCGTCCTCTTCTGACCTTTTGACCTTCGGATCTTTTCTGACCTCCCAGAAATCTTTTTTGCTATAAAACCTTCCACAGGACGAGATTATCTATTGGTGAAAACAGTACCCGTAACTATTCGCGTTATTATAGAAGACAGACACGATATGAGAACTTTGTTTTATGAAGTGTATTCTTTTACCTGCTAATAAAAGAGATTTTCTTTTTTCAGGTGCAAGCCATGTGCCACTGCAGTATAATACTAATTATATTCGACTGGGATCACGTCTGATCAGTGAATTCGTCCAATATGTCCTCGAGTGTTGTGAAATGGCTGTTCCTCAGTCAAGCTTTTATATTTGGTAAGCACTACTCTTGTTATATGCCAAAATATGTTATTACAAGTCGTGAAGCGTCATAGCAACACCTTTCAAATCTACGACTCTTAGAGATTATAAAACGATATTTATATCAAATTAAAGAGCCTGATAATTATCTGGAAAACAGTGTTAAGTATCCAAGGGTAGCGAAACCACAAAGACGAGTACGAGATAAAAACTCTAAAATAAAATATTTTTTCTATAACATTAAATTAATTTTTTAGATTTATTTGTAAAGCTTTAACGCTTAGCAGTTAATTACTACAATGTCGCAAATCTGTAAACAACACAAAGGTTTTCGTTGAGGAAAATATTTTTACTGAAGTTTACAAAGGATCCTCGTATTTTTGCGATTACATAGAGCTGCTATTCGCGTTTAGCGTTCTTCAGAATTCCGTTTTAAATTGTCTATAAATATTTGCAGTTTTCTTAATTTACTGTGAAATAGCAAGCCGTTTCCGCAAAAACAAGCTCGAGACTCTCGATTTAATGCAGTTATGAAATCGGGATTTAAAATTATAAGTTGTTTAAAGTGTTCTCTATATTTGGAAACAACTATTTAGCGTAAACCGAAATAAAGTATATTGATAAAAGATATTGGTTGTTTGGTGAATAAATTTAATGATTTAAAATTTGTATTTCTAAAATGTTCACTCTTAAACAGCTGATTTTTATTTATTAATATATACATATATAAAGGAGTTTACAGGTTTACACAAACTAAACATACTATACAAAACGTTACGTACGTTTTGTATCATTGGTATCATTGGTAACTCAATGATAATATGTCACGCAACACAACAAAATTAAAATAGTAGCCGCCAAGCCATTGCAAACCATGGAATGGATTCATATGGACTATAAGGCTACGGGTACTGTAAATTTTAATACATAACAGCGTCGTACATTTGCTTGTGGTTGGTCATCAGAATACCTAAGCCAACACGCGTGACATGATAATGCGTCCGCTTTTCCAATAACAATTAATGGCACGTTTTCGTCTTTCGTCTATTATTTTACATTATCACCCACCTGTCGGTTATGAGAGTACAAATGCTGTCGACCATATGAAATACAATGCATTTTGCTATAAACCCTGATAAAAGTCAAAATCATTTATTCATATAGGTATATAATGTACACTTATGAACGTTAAAAAAATATATATGAAATGCTTCTAATTTTACATTTATTGCCAGTTCTCAAATCAAGGCCGTACGAAGAGAAGAACTGGCAATAAACTTATTCTAGAATAAGTCGACAGCATCAAAACTAATATTATGTAACCATTATATTCAATTAATCCCATTAGTCACAAGCCTAATTAACCTGGTAATAGTTATTTAGTTCTGTCAATAAAACTGTTGAGAGTCCATCGAAATTAGTTAATTAATTTGATTGATGTGTATATCCAAAATTACTCGATAATTTGCATAATATATTTTACTAAGCTGACTTGAACACAACAAAATCCGATTTTTAAATCAGTTTTTTCTCAGTACTCAGTCTCAGACTCAGTAGTCAAGTACTATTATTAACGGGGCACACAGATCGAAAAAAAAATCATATTCGTTCGCTTCCCGTTGGCGTGAGCTATTCTGTACCACCATCAAATCGAAGGTGGAAATCCAAGGCACCATTCAGTGGAAGGCCGGCAACACACTCAGCGTTTCTGTTGTCATGCTATGGGCGGTGGTAACTAATTTATTCAAAGTCGATCGCCTGCTCGGCTCTGTCCCATGAAAAAAGCAAAGAATACCAAAAAGACATAATCAAAATCACTTTAGTAAGAAGAGAACGTTTAGAAATATTTAATTTATACACAATTTGTCTTAAACCTTATTTAACTTTTTTGATGTGAAACTTCTTTACATACACATATGAAAGGCAATATTAATAATATAAGCGTCACGAAGATGTGCAGCGTTCTTGTCAAAAAAAAGGAAGAGAGCGATTGAGACCGATTGAGAGAGAGTGAGAAGGGCGAATTACCTTATAGAAGTTTCACTTCTGACATGTGTACTTTGTACGCACGCACTTTTTAATAGCATCTTTTGTTTATTATAGGTATTGTATAGGTCTAAGAACGGTACCCCAAGTTTCATCGTAATCCGGCGCAAGTCCAAGCGCGGCCACTAATTCTAATATGGACCTAATGAATTAGAAATACAATAAACGGGTTTGAGTTGGGATACTTGTATTAGTGAATTGTCAGACCCTTTTCCATTGACCATGTTATATTAGTAGTAGTTTCGCCTACGTACTTAACAAATTCTGTTACTACCCAAAAGTTTCTATACGTGGGTAAAAGTTTTTGGTTGCGTAATGCAATTTGTGTTGATGCTGCTTTTTACTTCTCAATAACAAGAAATAATATATTTCCAATATGCTATGCTACTATTTACTACGTATGAATTAGTTAAAACATATGCAGTGTAATATGTAAATTTAAATTTCACGTGGACTGCTGATGTATAAAAATATTTTCTTCATTTATTTGTCTAGGATATCTAAATAATACTGTCATTTAATTTCAGAAAATAGTTATACATTTAAGTTATATGACGATGTGTCTGTGATGGCAGGCATGCCTTCGTAGATTGAATACACCTTTATTTTAAATTTCCTTTTTATGACAATAATTATCGTGTTATTATTATGCAAACGCTTTAACTTTTTCACAATAGTTTATTTTTCATTAAGAGGAATAATCTTATATATCACTAGAACACATGAAAAAAAAAGTATTATTTACCGCTATTCTTACTTAAATAAACCGTATTGTTTTGTTTTATCCAAAAATAAGGTTTCCTAAAAAACCTATGTAAGAATAGCAAACTCTTGAGTAAGTAAGAAGAATCGTTCTGAAAAATGCATAATTGCCTAGCCTATCGTAAGGTTTACAAGAAATATTGAGAGTAATAGGAACAATTTGTCAGGTTTCCACGTTCAATTTGTATAATTTACTGGAGATAAATTATACATTCTAAGACGGAAAAATAGTTAAGAATTCACCTCTATTTTTCTAGAGACTGTCTGTGATATCTTAGGCTTTACATATTATTTGTATACTTTCAGCCGTGGATAATATAAACTACATACGAGTAACATACGAGTCAAACATAATATAGTGGTCATATTTGATTTGACTTATTACAAGTGAAAGTACATTTTATTGAACAAAACTGATGATTCTATATCAGTCAAGGCACTTTTCTTTATTTATTGCACAAAGTATTGCACACACATAATACATGTAAGTAATTAAGAGAATGTAATACAAATCAAATAGAAATGATGTGTCCCTTTATCGCTCTCCAGGCTTTATCGCTTTTAAAAACTACTTAAAGATACTTGAAACGAATTACGATTCATCACAAGGGAATATAATACTTATTCTAGCATTCAATCGGGGCTCTGCTAAAAGTACTTCGTGTACGAATAGTTCTTTTCCTTTTAATTGATATTTTTAAAGAGGAAAAATAACATTTCTGAATATTCTTTGTAAACACACTTCTCGCAGCATGTTTTCGTTGCAAAAGGGTACTTTCCGGGCACACTTAAAGTTTTTCAAGGAAGGGCTCGGTGATAAAATTACTCTCAATTTATTTCCCTAGCCGACCGTTTCACACACCAGGCAGCCGTTTTCTTCAATATTGTACTTTAGCTACCTGGTCATCTGATTGAATATACCTCATTCGTGATTTACGTGTTTTGAGAATATTTTGTTTAAAAGATATTAAACTTTATCATTTGAAAAGTTACATTGCTCAAAGAGTATTTGCGCCTGGTAGCGAAAACGCCGGCTGAAATATCTTTTTCTTCAGAGTCCGCGAAATCTCGATTATAAGTTTCTTCTGGCGGTGGTTAGAATTTCTTCTAAAATATCCTATTCCCATGCGGTGTTCTATTATATAAAAATAATGTCAGGTTCTCTGGACGTATAGATCATTCGTACCTACATATATATGTACGCAAACATTTTTTCATTTAACAAGCTTTTTTAATTGTAAATACATTTCCATTTTTATAATACTCTAGTTGTACTATAGGTTCTGACTGATTGGAATACTTCTGGGTTTTCCACCAATGAAAAGTAAACTATGATATATCAGTAATCGTGAAATTTTCAATCTTTAGATGATGCATTCTAATCTCGGCTAAACATAGCGATGAAATCAACATGTCTTAATCAAGGACACGAACATATAAGCAAAAATTATTAGAAATTCAATTAATCTAAGGCACAAAACTTTACTAATAAAGATTACGCAATCATGCAATGGTCAAGTACGGGTAAAATATCTTTATTGAAAAATGGTTGTAATATAGATGCATTAAGTATTCATCTCGTCGCAAGAGATAGCACAATGTATTGTGATGTTTTGCAAACTTTCTTTGTCCGTAAGGGTCAGAACCCTTTCAGGATACGAATGATAAATGAGGCTTGATTACACCGTATTGTGAGTGATAGTACTATGTTAGCTACCTTACATTGCGTTATTTACATGTAATTTTCAATTCATTTATCCAGTTAAATATTATTAGGGAGCTGGTAGGGCCTGGTGATATAACAAAACTACACAAGTCATGTTAACATACCTTTTTTCAGACTACTTTTCATCATAAATTTTTTAGATACAATTATGGTGAGGTTTATCACCTCTTTCTAAATAAAAACATTTCATTACAGTTTTAAAGAGAAAGATTAAAAAATCTGGTATTTTTCCATAGTGCTATGTAAGCGTTGGTGTCTACTACTACCTTTTCAGATTCACTGACACTAGACATGGACAGGGAAACGAACCTAGTACTTCCGCTTGATGTGCAAACTATGAGTGTTAACCACTAACCCTAAGACACTAGTAATGCAGCTTAACGGTTCCAAAAGCTGACTGTTTATTGACTCTATTCAAACGATTTACACATCATATTCATACAAGGAAACTTGTATGACACGATAGTAAAAATTATTACTGTGAAAGGAGCTGTGGCCTGTTATTAAGTCAGCAGTGCAAAATATATCGAAATCGTGCTTCGATAGTTCGTATTTTAATCCTCTCAAATATTTCGCCTCTGTCATAGTTTGTCAGTTATGCAAATCGAACTCAAATTGGTATTCAAAAGCAATAACGATATAGTTTGGAGCGCTGACTACTACAGGACATAACATACGTTTTGAAGGAAATTAAATGGAGACATTTTATATTATACCTGGGCAGTATTAATAATTATAAGCTACATAGTACATGTACAAATATATTAATCTATTTAGAGGAAACACTTTTTTACCGGATTGAAGTTATTATTATAAATTTACAATAATTTTACATAATTTAAAAATTTTCCGACGTTTCGCATGCTTTGCGTGGTGCACAAAAGGTGTTGAATGTCAAAAAGTATCACAGCTGTAGATTTTTTTTTATTTATTTCCCCGGAGTTGATATCGACTATAATAATACATAACTTCAATCCGGTATAAAAGTGTTTTCTTTAAATTTGTAAAAGTTATGTCAATAAAAGACAATACTATATATTAATCTACTTACACCCAATTTGTAATTTTAAATATTATATTTATTTATATATTCACGCCTTTCTTCCGAAGTGGTAGGCAGAGACAACGGACCACATACCTTACTCGCATCATCCACCTTCATCGTATATGCTCGTCTGTTATGGGAACCTTAACTTGTCCTTTTTCTAGTACTTCCTGGATTTCGTCCAAGTACGTCCGACTCGTACCCAACCCGACTTCATCGTCCATGGTTGCCTTGTAGCAGTTCCTCATTCATCCATTCTACATGACCATTATTATATACAAACTTATTTCATAGTAGCTTAAGTAAACGCTTTTTAATGCAATAAAGCAGTTTATAGTACTGGCCAGAAAACGCAGCAAAAAACCAACAGAACGTGGTTTATAACAAAAAGTTAGGTTAAAGCAAATCTCTATACAGTAATTTGACAGAGAAACTTTTTGAAATGCCCCTAGGTAGTTAGGGACCTTGCCCATTTAATTGACGCTCACGCGCTAAAGCCCTTACTTTGTAGAGATTACCGCTTGTAATTAGATTTCAGACTTACTTTTGCTGCCTTTGAAGTTTTTTCTAAATTAAAACGAAGGACTTTGACAAAACTTTCGCTCGGATAAAGGGAAAATTTTTAAAAGACTCTTTCGATGAGAAATACATTTGAATTTTGAACTATAAATTCTCTGATTAAAGTAATCTATACAATTGAATCTTAAAGTTCGGTAATTGCAATGATTGCGGATAGATTAATACTTATCCATAATCCTATCTTTACCATTTCTTGCGATTCAATTGCAACCTAGTCTAGTCGACAAGTTGAAAATGGAACAAAATAGAGATACTGCTCTTAAAATTATGTGCGATACCTCATTGGATCCGGAATGATGTCTAGAAAAATGTGCTAAAAGCGTGTATTAGCACATAAAAAATTGCAAAAGTTATACACAATTAAAGATGAAAAAAAAATGTAATTTAGTTTTTTGCCAATATTTAATAAACTATTAATATTTAAGAAATTTCAAAAAAAGATTCTAAAAGAAGAGGAAATTTCCAATAAAAAACTCTGTACTCCCGGAACTCTATCTCCATTATTTATAGTTTTAATTTAACGCTGAAAATAGGTCTACGCGTGACATTTTTAGGATTCGCGCGTGGCGTCAAAAGCGACTACGGCACATTAATTAATTTATTTAAGGTGTAGAATATTTTTTTTTAAATTTGAAAAAATTATGGTGTGTTCTGAACACTATAAATAATTTATTCCCGTTGGAAATTTTACTTAAAGTTAATTTTTCAACAAGTTAAACAATTGTTAACTAACGAAATTTTCTCGAACGACCGTCTTAATTGTAAGTGAAAAAAAATGTTTAAATAATGGTCGTAAAAATATTTCGCTTCGTAGAGCCTTTCTTACATACATACTTAACAAGATCGTGCCATAAAAGTTAAAGAAATATTTATACTTTGTTTATAACAATTTTTTTACTTAAACAAAAACTTAAAAATGCATGTACTGTTGTTAAAATTTTTTTTTTTTTCTAAATCATCATATAATCGTTTTTTTATTAATACAAGATATTTATTGATTTGCAAAAAAAAATTCCCGCCATTTGTTAAAAAATTTTTTTTTAAAAAAATGATTAAATCAATATTTAAAAAAAAAATTTACACAACTTTATTACATTAAAAATATTATGATTTTTAAAAAAAAAATTTTTCCTTCATAACAATTTTTAATTGTTTATAATCGTTTTTTTTAATTTTCTATTGTTTAAATAATTAGTTAAGAAATTTTTTTTTTCTAAAAATCATAATTGACAGTCCTCTATAAAGTAACAGAAAAAAAATTTTTTTTAATCAACAATTCTATTGTTTATTAACTTACCAATTTGTTATAAACAAATGTTCAACTTTTTTATATTTTTTTTCTAAAACTTCTAAAATTAACAAAAACAACCATATAAATTAAAAAAAATTTTTTAAAAAATACATACAACCCCTTCTACAATCAACCGCTATTTTGTATTATAGTAGATAGTTATTTTTATTGAACTATAAAAATGTTTCCTGGAAATAATATACATGGCAAAACGACGTTTGCCGGGTCAGCTAGTTGTATATAAAATAATACAAACACATAGGGTCCTATGATTCTGTTATTAATGTATGTAAATACTTAACGAAAGGATCTTAAAATTTGGACACGGGTCTCGATTGCGGCTCTACTCTCGGATTCATTCTTTTTGATTTCGAAAATTACTAGTTTACATACAATGCCAATTGCCAATGTCACTAGCGTTTTACTCGGCCAAATTATATTGTCGAATAAAATATTTAACAGTAAACTAAATTTGACCATGAGACCCTAATTTTGTCGTGTAATATATTTACTCTATAATCATTGGCATGTAAAATGAATGACGTGTACATATAATATATATATATAGGTAGTTTTAAATTTGGTACTGGAAGAGCTGACAAATATTTTTTTACTTAATAGGGTACCAAATCTTACATATTGTGATGTATATCTACTTATAATGAACATACACATTTTTTTATCGCGTGTCTAATGTCCATGCGTGCTGGACTAGATGCTGTTAATCTCAATGCACATGGCACATGTCGTTTCTAATACTAATATTCGAAACTGTATTATTAGCCATTCGTTACTTAAATGTGTGTCGTACGCAATAACATAAAGAAGATAAGTCGAGACTATATTTCTAGTGTTAACCTAACACGAAATCTCTAAATTAAACAAATAATAAAGAATTTTACTGACGTATTCTTGACAGAAGCTTAGTAAGCTAAAAATGGTGTATAAAGTGTATTAAATCTACATAAAGCCTGCATTGGAGGTCTTAAATGCTGATAAGATTTCATATCACTTATTCAACAGCGTGTCAGCTACGTAGGGAGGGCGTAATGTGTTCTATACACGCAACGATATAGAGTATATATCCCAGGTATTTTTTGTTGAGCATGGGGTGTTTAATAGAGTGCGGGAAAGTAGATGGAACGTATTATTTAAAACAAGTGTCGACATGCGAATTCTATATTCAAAATATCAGTTGTAATTGTTACTCTGTGATGTCAAGACAATAAAGACCCATTGCAATATTGATGGCATTTTGAATATAGAATTCTGTCGTATGAGAAACGTTGAACCGTTTCTTTAACTACGTATAAAATCTCAAAAGTAGCAAATGTTGAAAGCAAATATTTCAATATTAAATATACGTAACAGTTAAACTGAACTAATTTAATAAAGTTCATATTATTAAATGTTCAAGACGGGACAATCACTTAAGATACTAAGTGGCATTGCAGCTTGAATAGCATTTATTGATGATGAGTTAAAACACAGCATCACATTATTAAGTATACTCTAAATTAAATGTACTTTTCCTTATTATTGTGTATTCCATTTTGGCTACAAGTATAATTGTTATTCGTTATATAAATTGAAGGTATATAAATAATTATGTATTGAACATATTTACTGTAAATTTCGCTCATGAAGCATTTAATATCAATATTACATAAAAAGTTTGACACAAAAAACGCCAATATTATATGTTTCAATCAGTAAATTTGTCAGAACCCTATACAAATATAAAAATTTAATAAAAAGATCACTCCATATCGTATTGAGCTTGTTATGTCAACAATTTCCTTCCATGTTCCATTTATTTGCACACTTCATATGGTTTTCACGGCGTTATCCCATTTGAAAGAAATGTATTTCGTCAATCTCCTTTATTGCTTTGGTAAAAGCTTTTTAATAATCATAACAAAAACCGCTTCTTTTGTTTACGCGTGCATTTTTATCTCAGTTTAGTCTGAGTCTTATCTTGAATATTGGAATTAAGTGGCGTTTAATGGTGTGTATTTCACAGTGTCTTTAGTTTGAAATATTCTTCGAGAAGAATTGCGTCCTGGATTAGATTTTTGTATTTTAAGTTCTCAAGCCTACAAGGCTGAGTATGGAGATTGGAGGTGTCCAAAAAATAATCAAGAAAAGCGATAGAAATAGTGGTGGAAGCCTGTAGGTAAATTATTGCTATTATTATATAGTACCGGGGCCCAGAGCTGGTGCTTTCGTCGCTAAACGAATAAGTATCGTAATACAGCGAGGAAATACTGCCAGCATTGAAGGTACACTGACTGCAACATGGACAAAATTTTTAAAATTTGTTTTAATATTCTTTCTAATAATTTTAATTATTACTGGGTAGGTTAAGAAAATTTTAAAAACTGTATGTTTGATTCTAATGCTATGTTATGTTTAGGTTTTAATAAACGATAATCTGAAATTACTACCACAATATAAAATACTAGTATAACCAGTAAGTACTTTTTTGATAACAATATTTTGATATGCACAATGCATAGTCTTCATCTAATTTAGAAGTCGCGGATATCATCTAAAAATAAATATGATAACGTAATAAGAACTCTGCTTTGCATTTCAAACTAAGAATGAAATTTGAAAAACGAATTTCATTACTATCTACAAGTGCATCTTAGAATAATGTTACCGTCTCAATATTTGATTCACTCACCAAAAAGGTTAAAACGATAAGAATTATCTCCTATTCAAGGATAGGTCTCAAATTGAGTCCAACGTCTACATAGATTTCCTGCGATTTATCGAAATTCAATAGAATGTAGGTTCTATTGATTTGGGTAGTCTCGGAAAATGCTATTAGCTAACACTGTTTGTTTGAAGGGGACAAAGTGGGTTGGGGAAAACCGATAGAGATGTAAATTTAAGACTTCGGTTTCTTTAGTCTAGGGATACGGATTCAAAGAGTACACTTTTGAAATTTTGTATTGTACAATAAAAATACACGATTATAGAATTTGACCCACTTCAACTCTAAAAATTAATCCAAATATTTGATGTATTTTAAACCTTTTGCTGATTGAATTACTGGCAAAAGTGGTTTTACTAAATATATGCGCGGAATAATTGGATTGTAACATGACACAAAATAAATAACGTAACCAATATTAACAACAATAAATCAATGTATTATACTGCTTTGAGTGTTTTTGTACTACTTTGAGTACTTAAACTTCTCCATGTAATAGGTACCTGCGTTAATTTAGGACCCCAGTACATTATAAATGCGTGTTTGACCATAATTTTGTTGCGGAGTAATATCAAAGCTTTATTTTATTAGAAACTTGTTGAATTGAAACCTTTTCAGTCGCACTTTTCATTTCTGAAGGTCGCGGTAGTGGCGTGGCACAACTTCCTTCACTCTCCCCTGTCTTCGGCAAGCCTCTTCGCCTGGGCAAAACCCGTAATGGCCTTTACTTGATCGGTCCAGCGAGTAGGGGATCGGCCTCGAGGTGTGCCCTTCACTCTGCCAGTCACCATGAGTTTATAGACATTCTGGATCTCTGCGTGTAACATTTCCAAAAAAATTCAGGATGCGTTGATAACAAAGTGTCGAAAGACGATTTTTTATCTAGCTGTTCAACATCACATTTCCTGACAATCTATTTTTCTCCTTTCAGATGTCCGTAGTGTCCAATATGAATTTTTAATAATAATTATTTTTACTATGTACGTTAAGAATATAGTAAATACTCTATATTTGTGTGTGGGAATCAAGATTAATGTATCGTATACAGTAATCTCTGATAGTATTTTACTTATTTGATGGAATTAAGCCTGTTCAATATTACATCCGAATGAATATTTGTGCATGCATTCTCGTTTCCACGCAAACAAACGGTCATATACTCCTATATAATATATCACCTATCACGTAGTTATTGTCCATTTCAATAACAAGATTCACGTAGATGCCATTTGTTAGAACGTAGATTGGATATTTTTAATGTTTTAAAGTAATGAAGTCACGTCCGCAACGTAATAAGCCTTTGAACTAAAATACAGTGTTGAGCTTTTAAACGGAAGCTTATTATAAGCTTAGAGATAATATAAACGAGGATTTGTCTAACTCTATATATCGTAACAATCTAGTTATAAAAGATTGTTAAGTCCCTAATTAATTGTAATATCATCGAGGTATATTTTTTTCCTTCTGTGTTTGCTGTATAAAACCCTGTCATCATCATTAAATCTTGATTTTTTTTCTTATATACCAATGTATAAGTGTGCCGTGCGTTGACAAGCTTTTGGAAATAAACAAATAGGTACATATTATTAATTGATTTCAATCATATGCTGACGTTAACAATATTTATGAGAAACTGTAAGCTATTGGAATGCTTTTATTCATAATACCCTGATTTTAATATCCTTAGAACCACGTTCTTTCACGTCTTCTATTGTTTCCAGCTACTTTACATTAAAAAAGACCCCATAATATTATGGGGACCGTGAATATGGTCAAATTGGATCCTTTCAATGGAGGTCACTGAACTATCTCATGCCAGATTAATCTCTAATTTAAACATTTAACAAAAGATTAAGTGTTAGGACGTTTACGCACTGTGCAATGAACTTAAGTTGTGTATCGTACTCCACAAATCACGGTCTTTACGACTCCTTTAATAGTTTAGTAGCAATACCTTTTTTGTGTTTACAATATTTCGTTATTCTGCACAGTAAACTAATGTGATCTTGTATTCTGTTATATACCAACGCATGAGTTTGCCGAGCCTTGGCAAGCTTTTGGAAATAAATACATATTATTATAAATAATTTCAAAACGAAATTCATGCCAAAATAGAAAAGTAATGGACCCACGTGTTGTAGAATGTTGGATATGAACGGCCCAACTGTCAAACAAAATATAATTCCGTGGCTGACTTTATTTGCCATGCCATTTAAGTATCGACCATGTTTAAATAATTGCTGTTACGAGTATTATTAGAGGTACCATATCAATGCTATAGCCAGAAAAATACCATTCCCGATTTCCATCTATTATCTTTTCTTTTGAAGTAATACTTCTTTTGGCGTGTTAGGGAAAAATGATGAGAGTAAATTTTTACGATGCGCGCGCACTCCGTCACTAAAAATTTATGTACGAGCCGAGGCACCCGTATTTATCCGCTGCGCAGTGTGTAAGCGAGCAGTCCACAAATATTTGGGAGATATGATAACATCTGTCTTGCCTTCGTGATCTAAGGGCAATCTATTATAACTGAATGCACTCTCTATGACATTTGTCTTCAATAGATGCCTCTGATGGCCTTTGTAATGATGGCATTAAAATTTATATGTGTACTGCGTTGGAAAGGTTAGGTTATGTTTAGTTAAAAATTAAAGAACATATATATATATATATATTGGTACTACAATAGCATAAAATAGTGGCACTACAGCCTTTTAGGTCTGGACCTCACATTTAAAATATGCATATATAGCTTTTATGGCTGATACATACCTACCTTCGACTTTCGGCATGCTTTTCTCACCATGTTTTACTCCTCACATATACATTGGTGAACATCCGGGGTGCGAATCTACAACCTTAGGGATGAAAGTAGCACGCTGATATCACTAGACCAACATCTCTTACCATTGCAGATATAAAAGTCTTTGAAGTTTAATAATTGTTTGTGGTATTAGGTATACTTGGGACACGCTTGCCTACATTACTGTTATTTACTTATTTATTACGTGATTACATACTAAGCTTTACAGGTATTTGAATTAAATAATATTAACTTAAATTGACTATTATTATCTTACGCATAAAAGATAAAAGTAGGTATCGCTTGTAGTTATAATTTTATCTGTCAGTCTACAGTGGTGTGCTTTTAGATGCATTTTGTATATGTTATTTATAAAAAAAAAATATAGTGAAGCAAAAGTATTTAAACCTAAAACACGAAACAAACAATGAAATAATGTATGTAACACAATAAAACGTTTACCCTTTTACGAAACAAGATATTTTCAAAAAATTTCACGCACCGTTGAAAAACAAGGGTTCAATAGTTCAAATAAAAACTAGACATCATTGAATTTAAATTTCAAATGGCCGGATTTCGTATCACATTACTATTGTGCTGTGTATAATAGTTACCCTTAGATAGGTTGAAGATTCCCATAGAATTTGAGAAAGACAAACACGTTTTGATGCGTGAGAAACCTCAATTCACGAATTAAATATATAATATTTTATTTGCAGGTATTAAATTTTCACCTCACCGCTAGTAGATTGTGTGGACCAAACCAATTAGTCATTAGACCATATCACGTGGTGCTATTAGGCTTGTGAGTGCCTTGCCGGTTTAAGAGTTGGTAAGCTCTTTTATTGAAGGGCCCTGAGTTGGTTCGGAAATACTTTAGTGGGCTTCTACATAGTGGTGGCGCGGAAAAATCTTCCTTAAAAACGCTCAGTTGTGAAATGACGGACGTTGAGGTGATACGGGTGTTATTTCGAATGTCTCGGTGTCCGATTATGAAACTCAGCTGCAGGTATTAATCCGAAGTCCTCTAAATACTCGGCCCCTCTAAAGAAGCGGTGAAAAGATATTTTGACCATCATCATTTCACAAATCTTTGGTCTCCGACATTACTGGTGGTATTTGTGCCTCAGCAGTTCTACATTAGATATCAGGGCATTTTAGGCTTCTGCGGACTAAAATAAATGTGTTACTTCTATTTATTACAATTTATCACAATACCTGTCTACTTCCTAACGTTTCGCAGCCATGATTTTTCCTTCAACCTGTTGGTTTATGGATTTTACGATATAAATCCATGTTTTACCCATTATAATTAATTGAAGTAGGTGATAGAGGTCATGGCGCAACACGTGGCCGAAAAATACTACTTTTTGGTGAGTACTAACAAAATAAATGTTACTACTTACCAAATAGTAGTAGATCGAGACAACCCAAATGCACTAAGCACGTTGCTTACATACTCAATAATATAAAATGTAATTAAAGTACAATTAGTGCCTACCAAACTGGACAATTATAGAATTGGATATCACCAGGATACAGATCTCACTACTTAGATAAGTGAAACGATTCAGTCTTAGCCTATAACATTAGTCTATCAAGTTCCCACGTTACGCCGCACTGCACACAACTAACATGATTATATGACACACGGGCTCGCCAATAGAAACTCACTATGTAAATTTCTCTTACATTATTCCTAGACTCAAGAAACTTCTTTGTGAACTGCTTCTTGAGCACATATGAATAGAGTTAAAATAATAATCACTTTATAAGATTTCAAAGATTAAATTCCTCTTTTTGGTGAGGAAAGAGTAGTTATATGTTGCTAAAGTTTTAATTGGGAGAGGGTAAATATAGACTAAAACGAATATTGTGGAAAATAAATCTTACGTTAAGTATTTAAGGCTTTATTTAACAAATATTAAAAAAATATATGAAAAATAATTGTAATAATATTCTTATGGACTACCACAAAATGCTATTAACCACTATGTAAACTCTGTATATGGAAGTCTGCGTGTGTTAGGCACAGGAAGCTGATCACCTACTTGCCTATTAGATTGACAAATGATCATGAAACAGATACAAAAATCTAAGACCTAAAAAGGTGGTAGTGCCACTGATTATACTTATTTAAGTATACTTAAAAACGATGTTAAAACGTAGAAAATGTTAAACATAACTAATACAAAAGAATTACAAGTTTACATCGTATTATGACAATGTGCAGCCGACTTGATCTAGCGACACTCAAAACCGGTACTAAATTGTTGAACAAGTTAGCATTGCAAGGACGCTGGTGCCCGAAGTGACTGACACGTTGCGTGCCAAAAGACTACATTAAACTAACTATTGGTTAATGGAGATAATCACCGATTGGCTGTGCGTTACGGGTGCAAAGCGTGGATGATCAGATTTTTGGTAATTGTGCGCGTGAAGGTCTCTGAAGGCTATTTGATTCACGTGTTGTGCGGATATGATCATGACGTGGTGAAATATTTCTCAATTTTTTTTTAAAGAATGACTACATAATTAGTTCGAAGTAATTAGATCGTTAGATCTACTTATTTTTACTTATATTTTAAAGAGGAAACATTTATGTTTTTGTATGTATCTTTGTAAGGTTTTTACTTTTTACACAAAAACTACTAGACCGATTTAAAAAATTATTTCACCATTAGAAAGCTGCATCTTTACTTACTGACATAGACTATATTACATTCTCAAAAAAAATAGAGATCCCTAACAAAAATGGATTCTAAGAAAGGAAGTAATTAAAAACTAAGTAAAATAAAACTTTTATGATAACAAAATTACATATATCTATAGTCCGACTTAGTAGACTTTTCACTACCACAAGGTCGGTATCTAGGCGAGTGGAACCGCTGGGCATTGCTAGTTAAATATGTATGTATAATATTATAATAATACAGCTATTTATCTTGTGGGTGTTCAAAAAACAGACTTCCGAATTAATATTTGGATAGAACATTGCTAAGTAGCAGCCCTTCAAAATAAAAATAATACCAAAAACTATTATACATTTAACGAGCCATTAAATGTATGTTTTACAGTGTAGTAAAGACTATTGAAAACAATGCCATCTAGCGGCAGCTGCATAAACCACTTTATATTTGTGGTTAGGGCCACACGCAGACTCGATGGTACAAACTATGGTTATTGTAGTGCAGCGCCATCTACATGTATAATAGGAAAACAAAAATCCCTTTTTTTTCAATTGCTTGGTTATTTTTAAAAGTTTTAACAGTAATATAATAGGTAAGTATAGTTTTATTATAATTATTTAAAAACGAACCCTTAATTAAGAATTTCATGTTAAATGAACTAATTTCTTTGTGACATATGTATGTGTGTAGTAGGTACTTACATAAATAACATTAAAATATTCATACCTTCGCGTAATCGACAGGAGATGCATTCACTGGACTCGTAAAAAGGCCCTCGCTGAAAAAAACAAGAAAGTTATTATTAAGGAAACTACAAAAAATATACATAAAAAGCAAATACGTCGCGCATGTAAAGTCTATCATCATCAATGTGGAACTTAGCCTCCGCAAGTATCTTTCGCCATTGTAATCTATCTCGTATATAACAAAACTTAGTTTTGAGCACACCCCACATATTCACGTCGGTATATACCCTAACTTTCACACAAGACAGCCGAATTATGTGTAACTGAGTTAAATGATTTTTTTATTTTTTTCCATTCTCTTTTCATAACCTATATTATTACCGTATTCCATTTTTGGTTATATCTTTAATATTATTGTTTATTGTTAAATGTAATTAATGTTAGCTGTAGGAGTCGAAATAAATAGACAAAAAACGAGTGAAAACATAAACTATAAACAACTGTTATTAACGAATAATCCAATGTTATTAAAAAATTAATTGCATTTGACACTCGCAAATCAGCGGCCAAGCGATCTAGATATCGATAAATCAACGTCGGATGCGCTTGATCGCATCGATTATACCGATTATTAAGCAAAACACTGGCTCGGAAACGAGATCATCGCAATAAAAACCCGCATCTTACCGCTAAACAATAATTTTCCTCACATTTCATTTACGCGTGAAACTGTTTTATCCAAATCGATATATCCGAAATAAGAATATAAATAATAGACTTTGCTTATGTTACCACGTGAATGAATTAACCAAAGCGTTAAACGCTGATCAAAACGTCTCCGTCAAATATTTATTATGAAAAGCGAACAGCGTGTCCAGAGGTTACGCGTAAAAACTTTATACTCAGACAAATATTCGATACAAATATGTTTTACTTTCGTCTGGTCGTTTGAAAGTGAAGTAAACATTTGACTTATAATGTACCAGTAATAAAAGTCAATTAAATTGGATTACTAGTTCGAATTATCTATAAGATCTACAAGCTTTATTAAACGCATCATTAAATCACTCGGTTCGCGAAGATTTTATCTGTCTAATGTAATTTGTGTGCAATTTGTCCCGCTTAGGTGAACACGCATTATTAAAATTACAGCGATAGATAGACCCCTATATTTATAAGCATACAACGTTCCTCGAGTAGCTATGAATTTTTCCTTCGTATCAATTTAAAAATCATTAAACATGACAAGATATGGTTAATAATAAGTGTAGAGTTAAGAAAGTGATTATGTAGAGCAGTGGTAGACTGGCTTCAGTGACTCTCATCCTTGAGATCGTAGGTTCGATCCGCGGATGTGCACCAATGGACTTTCTTTCTATGTACGCATTTAACATTCGCTCGAAAGGTGTAA